>CM076583.1:310409499-311009499 GCA_034641835.2 Pinus albicaulis
GTGTTAGAAAATTAAATATTACAGAGCAATGAAACACATAAAATATGTGGAAAATACAAGCACACAAAACACATAAAACCAGAGAGACACAGATATACGTGGTTCACCCAGTTTGGGCTACGTCCACCCCGAACAGCCAGTCCTTCCTTTATATTATCCAACAAAATGAAGAGACAAAACCTATAGCAGATCCGCTGTAATATCCTCTGTTCTCTCTCACAGTCTCCCTCTCTGTTTCTCGCTCCGAGAATACACTCATAATACACAGCCGCAATACAATGCCCTCATATATACAAGGGGTTGCCTTCTAGGGCAAAAAACCCTAATCTAAACATAACTTCTACCGTCGGATCATTTGCCTGATGAACGGCCCAGATTGACTAGAAATTACTATACTTTTACAAGGCAATTTTACATCTATTTTTAGCTTCGGGGGCGCTGCCCCCGAACCCCCACCAGGGGGGGGCTCCGAAAAGCGCTGCCGCCCCCCCCTGGACCCCCCACGGCAGCGATTAAATTTCGGGTGGCGTTGCCGCCCCTTTTAAGGTACAAGGGTCCAATGCTGTGATACAAAGTAAACAAGATAATCAGGCTCCACACCCAACAATCTCCCACTTGGAGACTGATTGTAGCAACTCCATCGCTGCTTCATTTGCTGGACAATGACTCCTCTTTGGACCTGGTTGTTTCTCATCTTCATCGTCATCCTTGAAGACCAATTGAAACTGAGCATATTCTCCGTTTCTCCCTGGTTACAACTTTTGTTAGCATATCTGCAGGATTCTGGCTATTGTGTATCTTTTCCAGCTTCAACTCTCCATCTTCCAATACTGACCGTATGAAATGGTACTTGAGATGTATGTGTTTAGTCCTAGAATGAAATGTTGAGTTATTTGCAAGATGAATAGCACTTTGGCTATCACTGTATAGTGTGCCCATATCATGCTTCTTACCCAATTCATCCATAAACCTTTGTAACCAAATCATTTCTTTACTAGCCTCCGTAGCAGCAACATACTCGGCTTCTGTTGTTGAAAGTGCAACAACACTTTGGATTTTTGAAACCCAACTGACAGTTGTTCCACCTACAGTAAATACATATCCTGTAGTGCTCCTCCTATTATCTTTGTCACCTGCCATATCTGCATCAACATATCCCTGTAGAGCAATGTTTGAACCACCAAAGCATAATGCTTGATTTGTGGTACCTCTCAAATATCTGAGAATCCATTTTACTGCCATCCAATGTTCTTTTCCTAGATTGTTCATATACCTACTTACAACTCCCACTGCATGTGCAATATCAGGCCTTGTGCAGACCATTGCATACATTAAACTTCCAACTGCTAATGCATGTGGAACTTTAGACATATAATCCATGTCTTCTTGGGTCTTTGGGCACATCTCCTTACTAAGTTTGAAATGGCTAGCAAAAGGTGTACTAACTGGTTTTGCATTCTGCATATTAAATCTTTTCAACACCTTTTCTATGTACTCATTCTAAGATAGTGTTAATTTGCGATTTTTCCTGTCTCTAGTTATCCTCATACCAAGGATTTGTTTTGCAGCTCCCAAATCCTTCATTGCAAATGAATTTGCCAATTTTCTTTTGAGCACATTTATTTCCTGCATGTTAGACCCTGCAACAAGCATGTCATCTACATACAATACCAGTATAATATAGCTGCCATCATTTTGCCTTTTCAGATAAACACAATGATCAGAGTGACATCTAGTATAACCTTGTTCAGACATAAACCTGTCAAATTTTAGATACCACTGCCTTGGGGCCTGTTTTAAGCCATACAAGCTCTTCTTTAACCCGCACACCAATTTTTCTTTCCCTTTTACCTCATATCCTTCTGGTTGCTGCATGTATATCTCTTCCTCCAAATCTCCATGGAGAAATGTTGTCTTTACATCTAACTGTTCAAGATGTAAATCTTTCGCTGCTACAAGACTTAAAATAGTTCTGATTGAATTCATTTTAACAACAGGATAAAATATTTCATCAAAATCAATACCTTTCTTCTGTGCAAACCCCTTCACCACAAGTCTAGCTTTGTACCTCTGTTTTCCTCCATCTTCTTCCTTCAGCCTGTAAACCCATTTATTCTACAATGCAGTTTTACCTACAGGCAACTTGACTAAGTCCCAAGTTTGGTTATGCATTAAGGAGTCCATCTCTTCTTCCATGGCTAGCTCCCACTTCTTCCTGCTTTCAACCTGCATTGCTTCTTCATAACATTCAAGTTCACCAGAATCAGTCAATAATAAATAATATAATGAAGGAGAGTATCGTTCAGGGGGTCTACTTATCCTGGTAGATCTTCTAACACCACTTTCAGGTGTTTGAGGTGCCTGTTGCTGTTGTGGTAGTTGTTGTTGTTGTGGTTGTTGATTATTATTATTTTCAGGCACCTTTACTTTTTCAGATATCTCATCAAGAACCGTGTATTCCTTGCTTTCTTTTTCTTGTTTCTTTTCCTACAACTGATTCTTATACAAGACCTTTTCATTGAATATTACATCTCTGCTCCTAATGATTTTGTGATTTTCATAATCATATAAGCGACAACCAAAATCATTAGCACCATATCCAATAAAGGTACATTTCTTTGATTTTGCCTCAAGCTTTGTTCTGTTTTCTTTATTAATATGGACAAAGGCCTCACAACCAAAAGGCTTTAAAAAAGAGTAGTTTACCTTTTTACCTGTCCATGCTTCCTCTCGAATACCACCATCCAAGGAACTTGAAGGCCCTCTGTTTATTAGATAAACAGCAGTATCTACAGCATCTGCCCAAAATTGTAAAGGCAATCCCGCATGCAATCTCATGCACCTTGCACGCTCCATGATTGTTCTGTTCATCCTTTCTGACACACCATTTTCTTGTGGTGTTCTTGGAACTGTCTTCTCTCTACGAATTCCATGCTCCGAACAGTACCTATCAAACTCTTTGCTGCAATATTCACCTCCATTGTCTGATCTGAGACACTTCAACTTCTTTCCTGTCTCAATCTCAACCAAAGCTTTCCATTTCTTGAAAGTATCAAATACATCAGATTTATTTTAAATACAATAAATCCAAGTTTTTCTAGTTGCATCATCAATAAACGTAACATAATAGCGAGAGCCACCAAGAGATGATACCTGAGCAGGTCCCCATACATCTGTATGCACAAGCTCCAATTTTTTTCTCTTCTTTTAGATTTTTCTTCAAATCTGGAACATGCCTTACCTCCTTTAGTAGCCATTGGTTTCCATTCCGTTGTTTTACAAGAACTTTACCCATTCCAACAATTTTACAGGGTTTATCATCACCCAAACGAACTTGTCCAAAATCTCCTTGAACATAGTCATGAAAATATTTCTTATCAGGTGTGGCATGGAATGAAGCCCCCGAATCTACAACCCAAGAATCAGTAACATTTTCGAAAGAAAGAATCAAAGCATCTTGTAACACATCACCTGTCACATTTGCTTCATGATTGTTTTCTTGCTGTGTGTCTCCTTCTTTTCCCTTCCGAGATCTACAGTCTTTCTTCAGGTGTCCTTTCTTTCCGCAATTCCAGCACACTATCCCCGATCTAGACTTGGATCTACCTTTCCTTGATTTACCGCGATATCCCGAGCTCTTTCCTCTTTACATTCTTTTTTCTCTTTCCCTAGAATCGCATCAGCATTACCCCATGTCTCACCGTAGCTTTTCCGTCACATGTTGCATTTCGCTAAGGATAGCACCAACAACATCATCAAACTTTAAAGTACTAGATCCGGAGACAGAGTCACTAATGGCCATAACTAAACCAGTCTAGCTTTCTGGCAATGAGCACAAAATAACAGATCTCTAACTTCATCATCAAAGTTTACCCCTAAATAAATTAACTAACTGGTAACTGTATTAAAATCATTTAAATGGTCTGCAACAAATCCACCTTCCGACATCTTCATATTAAATAAATAAGCTTCACATAAGAAATACTGCTTTTGAGGCCGAGGGGTTTTCATACGCTTTCGCCAACGTCCCATCAAACCTCTGCTGTTGTTTCCGTGAAATATTGAAGGATCGATGCCGCATGACACAACCGCATCAGTTCCGAGTGCCTTTCTAGTCGAGAATGTCTCACTCCGCGTCCGCTGGCCGCTCGCCTTTTTCCGCTCAATGGTAGGTATAGATCTTTCTGATACAGATAATCTTCCATCTGCATCTTCCACAGCGGGAAGTTTTGGCCGTTAAATTTCTCGACCCTAAACTTACCATCGTCCGCCATTGCTCCCACTTGAACCAGGAACCCTTCTTTCCTGCGAGTTTATCAGCCAAATATACCTTCGGCTCTGATACCAGTTGTTAGAAAATTATATATTATGGAGCAATGCAACACATAAAATATGTGGAAAATAAAAGCACACAAAACACATAAAACTAGAGAGACACAGATATATGTGGTTCACCCAGTTTGGGCTACGTCCACCCCGAACAGCCAGTCCTTCCTTTCTATTATCCAGCAAAAATGAAGAGACAAAACCTACAGCAGATCCGCTGTAATATCCTCTGTTCTCTCTCACAGTCTCCCTCTCTATTTCTCGCTCCGAGAATACACACATAATACACAGCCGCAATACAATGCCCTCATATATACAAGGGGGTTGCCTTCTAGGGCAAAAAACCCTAATCTAAACATAACTTCTACCGTCAGATCATTTGCCTAATGAACGGCCCAGATTGACTAGAATTACTATACTTTTACAAGGCAATTTTACATCTGTTTTTAGCTTCGGGGGCGTTGCCCCCGAACCCCCGCCAGGGGGGGGCTTCGAAAAGCGCTGTTGCCCCCCCCTGGGACCCCCACGGCAGCGATTAAATTTCGGGCGGCGTTGCTGCCCCTTTTAAGGTACAGGGGTCCTATGCTGTGATGCAAAGTAAACAAGATAATCAGGCTCCACACCCAACAAGGAGAAGAAATGGGGAGACAAGGCATGTGTGTATAGGCACAAAAAAACTACTAAAATATATGTAATTCTAATTTTCATTTAATTTGAACTGAAATAAAGGATCTAACAATAGTATACTCACCATGAGTTATTTTTTTGGGTAAAGTCACAAATGTATGCAACTACGGTATAGAAATTTATCCATTTCAATTGGGCTCTAGAGTTGAATATTAGGCTACCCCACAATAAATTAGTTTTCTCCTTAAAATCAAAATGGTTTGGATGACCCTAGGTCACATTGTGTAGAACTAGTTGGTTTGTACAAAACTAGCATGTTCAGTGAAAAAAGTCCATTTCTGTATTGAAATGGCCTTTTCTAGTTATGTGCCATCAGTTGAACTGGTGTTGGCACAAGATGTTGATTGTTTGAAATATAAGTTGAAGTTGTTACAATATAATTTTTTTCCTAAAGAAGATGCTAATAGTGTTTCTTCTAACTTGGGGCCTACATATTTTGAAGTGACACAAGAAAATCTCGACTTGCCTGCTGAGCCCCAATGTGTGCCAAAATCGGTTGGTAACAAGAAGTGTTACATGGTAACCTATTCCCTAGTATAAAAAATTCCCTCCTAACATACAAAAAAGACATTGGGAACATTCCTAGAAGTTTTCTTTTGAATACGATACACACAAACAAAAGAGGTAAATCCCCCTTCAAAAAGGAGAATGTTCCCTCTCCAAAATAGACACTCCCATATCTCATTCACAAAAACAAATGCCATAAAATTTAAAAAAAGGAAAAAAATTAAATTAAATGATTATATAAACCTTAGATAGTCCATTTTATCACCCACGAGGTGTAGAATAGACAATGACAGTGTGTGCTATTAAGGCACTCCATGGTGCTAAGGTCACCGGTTCAAAACTCCATGAGGAAAAATCAAGTCATGTTAAGGGTTGGTGTGGCTGACGTCGAGTGTGATCCATACATTATTTTGACAGTTTAGATGCCCCTGGGTCATGGTTACTCAAGCTAAAGGTTAAAAGAGCAGTCATATTAGGACTCACATAATTTGGCAATAAAAAAAAAAGATAGTCCACTTTATCTTCATTTATTGATTCTCCTTGTCGCCACTGTCTATTTCCCTTCTACCCACAATTGTCTTTTCCCACCACTTGTTTCTTCTTTACTAATAAATTTTCCTTTGTCTATAATGGTTGTGTGAGAAGTGTTAGTTGTATGTGTTTTTTTTTTGCGTGGAACAACAAGCCACATGATATTTTCTTTCTATGAGAGATTTATGGTTTATCTCAACCCTTGCGAAAGGGAGGTATTAAAATTTTCCATCTTAGTTTCATGACACAACATGTCACATATCCTACATGTTTTAACGTAGAATATTCCTCTCAAACCAAAAACTATTTTTTTCCACAAGGGTGTCATATTTGATTAAATATCAGTAAGTAAAAATGGATCAAGAACATTTTATGAGCTTGCAATAGAAGATAACAATGCAATTAGATTGCACCCAAGAGACCTAAGAGTACCACGTTGGTATAGAGAAACAATGAAAGATACTAAAGTACAGACAATGTCTAATCCAAGTGAGGGAATATGAACTACAAGGATACAACCAAAAATTTAAGAGGTAAATGTAGCACTTATCTAAAAAAAATGTATCTTATGTGACCCCTCTAAATTTGAAGAAGCCAGAAGCATAAAGCTTGGAAATGCAAAATCAAAGAGGAATATGAAACCATTGGAAAGGAAAAAAATTGGAGCTTGTTAGAATTCCAAAAAGAAAGAACAATGTTTGATGTAAATTAATTAATTGAACTAAATTCAAATCCAATGGTTCTATTTATAATAAAAAAGCCCAAATAATTGGGAAAGGTTATAAACAAAAATAAAGGGTCATCCTAGATAATAAACTGGTGTTGAGACCTAAACATTTTGTATTGGAAGGAAAAGGGTATACAATATAAACTCAAGAAGGTTTTATAAGACCTAAAAATAGCATTTAAAGTATGGGATTTAATATATATGAACATTTCAAAAGTATAACTTATAAGAAATATTTTTGATTCAAATATATATTTCCAAAGATGGTGGTTTCCAAATTTAGTGTTACATGCAATGTTGACCTTATTATGGTAAGAGACACTAGATATCTGATTTCTAACATGAAAAGGGATTTATCAATTGAATTTTAAATGGAAGATTTGAACTATTGCATTATTTCTTGGTGATGCCAACCCTAAGGCCTACAAATCAAAGTGCACACAAACACACTCTCACGCAACCCTTTTAATTAAAACTCAAAGAGTAGAAATTCATACCTAGAGTTATTTGTTCTTTATTGTAAACATGAAGGATTTAAAAACTTGTAGAACTCATTCCATCTCACAGCAGGGTTGAAAACTTCACTTATACACGCTCACAAGCATCTACACCTATAGTCAAAAGCCTCTTAACACTTCCCCACTTCAAGGACAAAAATTCCCTTCTTCAAGTTCTCAACATTATTTAATACAAATGGATTAGAAGTTGGTGATTTACAACATGAGAACCAATTTCTTTCATATTCCTATTGAATACTAAGTAAAAATATAGAATGGAGATTTTATTGATCTCACAAAATAATATTTGACTCAAAAAAATTGCAAAAATACCACAAGAATCTACAGGAGTGTGTCCTAGTGGCAAGCAACAAGGTGATCATTATTACATTAGTATAAACACCGAGGTTCAAAACCACACAAATAGTGTAGATAAAACCAATTTTCAGCCATGGGTGACCATTGATGGCATATATATTCCCCTTGTAGCACAACAACTTAGCCAAAATGACTCTATAGGACATATTTCTTTAAAAAAACTCTCATAAGCCAAACGAGAATGAAATTGTGGGAATTAAAAATAGAGTACAAATGAACCTAAGGTGGCCCATGGAAATGCATGCTGATTTGTTCATGAGACTCAGGACATGAAGTCAACTTGAAGCCAACAACATTTCCTACAATATCCATATATTATAATTTACAAACTACAAATTAGATGCATGTAATGGATCCACAAAGATCTTTCATTGTTTTCACTAATTTTGACCAGTTTTACTAAAATGGATGCCCAAGCTTCATTACAATTCCAAATTAATATTTTCAAGTTGAGAGTTTCGTATAAGCATAACTTACCTAGAGTTTCCATCCCAATAAAATTGTTGTAGAAAAACATGAAGAATTTTCTCTTGTCAAGGAAATGCAAATAACCCTAACATGACATTTTATAATGTATGCAAATAATGTTAAAAAAACTCTCAAGGAAAACCAAGGGTTCATGTTGGATTATCCTAGGTATATAAAAAATCCAAATCCTTCCATGGTATTAATCTATTCTCATGAAAAATTTATAAGATCTGAGAAAAGACAATTTCCAGTTTTAGACACTTTCCACAATTTGGAGAAATGAACACCAAAATAAAATTTTGCATATTGGATAAGTTTCAAGGCATATAAATGATGTATATAGATTCCCTATGCCTTTTAATTTACTTATGACTCATGAAAGAAGATAAAATACAAAAAAAACTTCATGAACCAAAAATCATCATCTATGAAAGATAGATTGTCTTGGCTAGGGATGTTCTAGCATGAGACTCTCCTTTGGTTGAAAATTTTTTATCATCTTGCCTAAAAAGTTGTCAAGAAATCAAAAATAGTTGGATGTCAGATATTATTCTTTATTTCCTTCTTTCTTCTCCAAACTCTACTCCACTCATCATTATGCATTCTCCACTCATCATTTGCATCTTCCTCTTTGTAATCTTCACTTCAGGAATTTGCAATTGTATTTAGTTCCTCACACCTACATTCCATCTTACCATATTCTATCCCTATTATGTATTTTCTACCTCTACCAAACACAACAAAACCAAACACTATTTTTTCAAGAAATGAAAATAAAATTAACATAGATTTTTTTAATGTATGCAAGTCATGTCGTTTTGTATTGATTGTGCACGTTTGAGCCCTTAACTCGACAACTTTCACGATTTAATATTTAGTATTCACTTTGAGGTATCATTTTTTATTTGGCATAAAATACATCATATATATCAATGTATTTTCCATATTTATATGTCAATGTGTTAATTTTGTGGCCTTGTTAGTTTATATGTTTAAAAATTTGAAGAAAACAAAAATTAACTTGCACTTTTAATACTTTTCAACATTTGCCAATTTTTTCTTTTTTTTTTGTTGATGTTGCTGAGATTGGTTTTTGTTAAGTTCACACCCAAGGGGATTTGAGTTCCTGAAAAATGCACCCATTCACCGTCAGTACAAATCCATGTGGGCTACTATTGTCGAGAAGTTGTATTCCAAGGCCTTGCCAATTTTTTCAACAATGATCATAGTTAAACTAAAAATCCAAATCCTCGTATGGTATCAATTTACTCTAGACAGGATGATGACATCCAAACAATATTTAACTGATAGGTATAGCTTATTTATATATCAGTTCAGTGTGGTAACTCTTTATACCAAACTTTATCCCACATTTTTAATTTGAGGATTAGAACTAGATTTACTAAGAAACTAAACAAGAAGAATACTAACCAAGATTAAAATTATCCCAATTAGCTAACAAAAAAGCACATTCATCAAATTCTTTCCAAAAAAATTAAATTGACCAAATATGAAAGAAAGTTGATTAAATTCGTGAGAATGATGAATTTAATGTTTCCTATATTAAATCGAATGTTGAATCAAATTTAGAATTTTTCGGCAGATTTTAAATATTAACTCAAATTTAAAAGGAAAAAAATTGTTTAGAAAAACTGAACCCAAATATATGATAAATTTTGACCTTTCTCATCAAATTTTAAGATAATAAAAATTTTTGTTTTTCTCATTTATTTGAAAATATGAATGATTTCAATAAATATCTCAGACAAAACAATTTATTTTTAACTTAATGACAAATTTAATAGGTAGGGGTGAGGCTCACCTAGCGAAACTAAGTTGCAGTTAGCTCTTGTGCCATATATAATAAGACTTTTATATATACATGCTCTTTATGCAACCTATGGATCATGAAATGTCACCTAATCCCTCAAAAAACCCCACAAGCCAAGAAAACACATAAGATTGTTAAGTTGCAAGTAGTTTTGATGGCCATTGAAAGAAACCAAAATAGAATTTTTTTTCTAACAGAGATAAGGAAACAATACAAACTACAAACATGTGGTTTTATTAAGAAGATAATGAGGAAAATATAAATGATGAACCTACAAGAAAGTAACTCAAAAGACTAACTACTTAAATAAACACCAAAATCAAAGCATAAAAAGAGAAGGAAAAAGGTAAAAGTGAAAACCAACTACCTAGAAATCCACAGCCTTTAGAGCGCCTCGTATTTTTGTTTTTGATCACCACAACCTCAAAAATCTCACAAAACCTCTCAAAGTACGTGGACATGGTGTCACTTTGGGTTTCACAAGCCAAATATCCTACAAATATTTTGGTAATAGAAGTCTCTCCAAATTGTGAACCTATAATGAAAACTAGTCTAGAACCTATTCCCTGGAAAACCTAATAAGGCATTAAACCCTACATTTACAAATACTACACATACAACACTAAAAAGTATCAAATACCTCAATAAATAAAATATCCACCAATATCCCAACCATAAATAAATTAACCACCAATATACTTAGAAGAAATCAGTTAGCAAAACATGGCTTCTACCAAAACCCAATAAAAACATGAAGCCCAATTAGTCTTCCCCTAGAAATTCCTTATACCCCAAAATTACTTTCCTCTACAACGATGGACCCATAAACTCTTGATATCATAAAAAAATATGAAACCAATCCTTCTCTATTCATTCCATATCAACCACTCCCTCGTAAATTTTAAAGAGTGTTCCTACTACCCCCCTCTGGAAAAACCCCCTACAATATCTATGACAAACAACAATACCATATCATGCTAATTCTTCTTCTTCAACCCCTGTTTTACCCCCATACAAGTCATATGAGGTTCGCCATTTTTTCTTTTGACTGATGTCCTCATGAGAAATCCAAGTCCCAGTGAATTGTGTGACCTCGTAATATTCCTTGATACCTACAAATTCCAATACATTTCTTCTATGCAATGAAGGATTGATCCCCATGAACTAAAACCCAAAACCCACCATGGATTCATGCAATATAACTTAAATTATGGGCACACAAAATATTTTAGGTTGTCATTCGATCGAACCCACACTACAATCAGTTGCATCAACCCAATTTAATATATTTGAATATATAAAAATAATCAAAGGATCACCATTGGAGGTGAAAAAATGAACACATCATTTTCTTGTCATCCAACCCTTGTATTATTGAAGGTGAAACCCCAAGAATGGAACAACCAAACATTTTATAGATACAGATTTATGTAGGAATGAAATAATACATAGAAATATACATAAAAACATAGATGTAGTGGAAATAATATTTCATTTCATTAATATCAAATAACAGAAATATGCTTACAAACATAATTGAAATAAACTAGCTAGGGTGCTGGTAGCGTATCTCTGAGAAGAGATGTGGTGGATACAGGCCTCTGAACTCTGTTACAATGATGAAAAAAGGCCTATTAATTATTGAGAAACAATGGAAAACCCTAAACATCCAAAAACTTGACCCTAGGAGATGAAGCACCAAAACTATGGGCCCCGTTTGGGTAAATTGATACATCAATCTTCTTGGGGGCATAACTTTTGCATCTAATCTCCGTTTGACGTGCTCAATACCTCGTTAGAAATATATATTTGAGGACTACAACTTTCGTGTGAGAAACATTGAACTATAGACCTTTTTTGGTCCCAGTGTTCCCAAAAAACGTCGTTTAGGGCCTCAAAATGGTTTCGACAATTGAGGACCCAAAAACCTACTAAAAATAGTAAGCTATGCTGAAAGTAAAAAACTGAAAGAACCGATGTTGGGGATCCAAATGGGATCGGTGGGTGGCCACCAATATCCACTTGGATCATTCCTCCCCCCTTAGGAAGCAATGGTCCCCATTGCATTGATATCCTCCATGAGATGAGGCAAATTCTGTTGAACTGGGTATTGTATTTGTCGAAGATGTCGTGGACCCGCAAGCGGACATGCTAGATGAATTCAGTAAATTTGGTTTCTTTATCAGCCTCGGACAGTACATGTTTTGATTCTATATGTGTGGTTGCATGAGGTATGGAAATATCAGGCTGCGGTATGCCTAGGGTCAAATAAATGGAGTTCTTGACCTGATAGTGTAAAGGAACCTATGTGGGTGAGGAGAAAATTTCCTCGTATTCATCCATGCCTTTGTCCATCTATTGCTTCCATGCAGGGGAGCCTTGTTTCGAGGCTATGGCCACAATATTCTTCTTTCCTTGTGGGTGAATGGTAATGCAGGTAAATTTCATGGTTTGGGAAACAATCTTACTATTTTTTTTTGCAGTAGTCAAAGAGATGGCAAGAGGCGATACTACCTCCAGTATCCTATACAAGTTATTTCCCAAAATAATAATAACAACACGAGGCCTAGACTCATACATAGAATGTTGCCTCCACAAGTATGGTTGGCCCAATAATAGATCAGACACATTAAGAGGAGCAACATCACACAGTACCTCATTTGTGAATGGCTTGATGCTATACGGAAGGTAGCACTGCTGGAAGACGCAAAGATCTCTTCCTTCATGAAGCCACCCAATCGTATACAGTTGCGGGTGTGCTATGGTTGGTATGCCAAGCCACTTCACTACCTCTACTGAAATGAGGTACTTTTGGATTCCGCTATCGATAAGAAATTGTAGTGGAGAACCCTTCAAACACATTTGTGAATGGAAGAGTTTCTCCCACTCCTCTAGATCCTCGAGATCCCCCCCCCTCGATCTTGGTGGTGGTAACAATGGCACTGGGATCTGCATCAAGGATCTTCTTCGCATTTTCATTGCCCTTCTCTGGTTCTAACTCATGATCAAAACATGTATCAGATTCGGTTGCCTTTAGTTCAGCCACCATCGATTGTTTAACCCGACATTTGTTTGTGTTGTGAGTGGGGTTGTTATGAAATTCACACCACTTCCCCATGTCCTTATTTGGATTTGTGGGGTTGTTATGAGTTGCCCCACTTTGGCCTTTCCCCTTGCTCTATGGTTCGGGAGCGCATTTTCCTCGCTTTGGATTCACGGATTCAAATTATCGCTTCTTCTACTTAAATTTCTGCTCGATCTTAGCAGCATAGTGATATGCCATGCCAAGCGAGGTAATGTTGAGGAACTTGATTTCCTCCTGAATGTATCTATGAAAAAAACTATGGTACTTGAGCACCAAATGTCTCTCTGAATATTTAATACCCAAATTTGTGCGTAGGTTATGGAACAAATTTGTCAGTTCATGCACATCTTGATCCCTATGTTGCCGCAACGTGGTCTATTGGATGTACTTGTCCTCATAGCTTCCCACAGGGTAATATTGTTCCTTGATGTTGTCTCGCAATGAATTCGAAGTGGGTGCGACTGAGAACAGAGAGGGTTCCCTCTCTTCCTTTTCTCACAGTAGGTTTCCCACAAGTCTTTGACATGGGGGTAGCTTTGAGGAGTGAAAAAATAAAGTTTTCTCGGTGAGAGAAATCATGGACCAAGAAATACCCTTCTAGAAAATTCATCCATCTATTTACAGCGTCTGCATCTATATAGCCTTCAAATACATGAATGTCAAAGCTGACTTGTACCTTGAAAGGAGAGGCACCTCCAGAGTGGTTGTTGGATGTAGATGTGCCGTCGATGGGCAGTTGTTGAAGGATCTGGGAAAAGTTATCCATCATCACGTTCCTTTGTTTCTCAAGGGCCTACTTGAGTAATATTTTGATAGGATCTCCTATTCCCTCATCTCTCTTTTCTTCTGCCATGGGAGGTCGTCGGAGTTTGCGAGGCTGATATTGCAAGGGTTCAACCAGATCGAATCCTAACTCCTTATACCCTGACCTTGTTGGGGACATGCAAAGAAAAACAGAGAAAGAGGAGACTGCTTCGATCCAGATTTATGTAGGAATGAAATAATAGACATAAATAGACATAAAGCCAGAGATGCAGTGGAAATAATATTTCACTTCATTAATATCAAATAACATCAATATGCTTACAAACATAATGGAAATAAACTAGCTAGGGCACTGGTAGCGTATCTCTAAGAAGAGATGTGGCGGCTATAGGCCTCTGAACAGTGTTACAATGAGGTTTGAAGGCTTATTTATTGTTGATAAATAATGGAAAAAACTAAACATCCAAAAACCTAACCCTAGGAGATGAAACGCCAAAACTATGTGCTTCGTTTGGGTAAATTGATACATTAATATTCCCGTGGGCATAACTTTGGCATATGATCTCTGTATGACGGGCTCAATACCTCATTAGAAATATCTATCTGAGGACTACAACTTTAGAGTGATAAAAATCATTCTATAGATCCATGTTTCTCCTGGTTTTCCAAAAAAAAAAAATTGTTTAGGGGCTCAAAATGACTCTAGCAATTCAGGACCCGAAAACCTGCTAAAATATTAAGTTGTGCTGAAAGTAAAAGATTGAAAGAACCGATGGTGGGGGTCCAAATGGAATAGGTGGGTGGCCACAAATATCCATCTATATCATTTCTATCTTTACGGTGAGCTCCATGCTCATGTATATAACTCTTCCTCAGCATTTAAAAACCCTCGTATTGAACCCTAAAAAGAGAATAGGACAAAAAACCCAAAGAGAAGGGCTTCCATGTGAGGGTTTGGGAGTATTGAGTCATGGTCCATCACGGTATGATGATGGCATGGTTGCTCCATGGTTTTGTATAGGGTATGCAAAGTGTGAGGCCATGTATTTTTATGTTCTGGTTTGGTGTTATGGTGCATAAGGTATTGGAACTGCTAGTCTTCTCTAAGAAATTATAATTCACTGCTAAATCAAACCCACATATTAACGACCAATGAAACTAATCTATTCTATGTGAGAGAGACGCAAGGGGGGGCAGGAGCAACTGCAATTGACAAATAGAATCATCTTTTTGAAAATCGCAAAGAAAAATTAACCAAACAACAAGCTGGAGCGGGCTGAAAAATTTAAATGTCTTAAAAGAAGGTCACTTCATGCATAAGGTAGTTGGGCACAAGCATTTTTAATTTTTTAAAAAAATTGAGAATTTTAAGACCAAATTATGTTTTAAAAGAAGGTTCCTTGGGGAATCAAGGTATGATCATTTTTTATTTGAGACATTTTTCATTTAAAACAAAATGATAATTTTGTATCAAACAAATATCTTAAAGCACCCCTATATGTAGTAATGAAAGAATCGATCTCAAATGTAAATATCAAAAAGTTTAAAGAGTTTGAATATGCCTGAAAAGGATTAATCGTTTAGAAAACAGAAATATCACAAGGTTAAAGGGTATGAAGATGTCCTAAATTATTAATCATCCTAGAAATGGATTTTCTACGCATACGACCTGGACAACAAGAATTCAAATTGGGAGACGAAAATTTGTGCAAATAATTACGATGTCAAAATATAACTTCAAAATTTGTAGTATACACAATCAAATTTTAGAACATAAAAACTCCTCATTGCAAAGGCATTAAATATTAAAAGTAAAGAATAAATCTCTCACGAGCTTAATGGATCTGGAAAAGAAGTTTACGTGGAGATAAATTGAGTGTTAATGGAATTGGAAATGAAGTTTATGCGTAGACAAATTGAGGGTTCATTGTAATATTCCCTTTTCTTGATATGGTCAAAGTGGACAGAACCTAGCCATGGTATTTACCATTGTATTCTCCCATGGTATCAGTGTTGGAAATATTGGCATTGATATCATTAACTGTAATAATGATAATTTATGTTGAATGTTATTTTGAAAAAGGCTGAAAGTGATGTGAAGTGAAAAGGCTATGCTAATCAATATGAAGGCTAAATGTTGGCAAGCAGGACATAATACATTAAGATAGATTTGAAATACATATATTTAATTAAACAAAATATGTACAAAATACAAATCTGATTTTTCACCTGTCATTATTATTGATTGAGATGTTACAATAGCTTTTTCTATTACCAATATTTTCAAAATTAAAATTAAAATAAGTGAGCAGTTCTTGGAAGCCCAAGAGTCATTGCTTCACTTCATATTCCACAAGAAGTACAAACAACCAAGAGATATTTCTTATATAATGTACAACATGGAGTGGAAAAATGAAATTTTGATAGAGAAGGGATTTGAACAAGGATGCTGATGGGCAGCGACAGAAGAGGAAGAGCGAATGGAAGAGGAGAAACAATCCAACAATGATTTTGACAGTAGAGTGGTCTATGAGGTAACCAGAATTTTTAACTTGATGTTGTGACTGAGAATTTTTTGTTCTCTTATATGTTTTAGTTCGAAAAAGAAAACATTGTATCATGTTGAGGTACAAGACTCCTATTGAGCCTCGAGACTGTCTCTATTTTGACATCCATTTCCCTACCTTTTCCTCCTTTTTGTCAAAATCCATAAGCTCAATCAGTATTGATTTTCACATTTTCAATCTGGTAAGGTATCTAGATGATCTCTTTTTCATATTTTAAATGATATTATTATTTTAATAAAATTTGTATTTAGCTAAAAATTCATGCAATTCTATAGCTAATCTATGTTTCCGCGGCTACCAACATTGTTTAACAACTTCCAAAGAAGGAATAAAGGAGCGAAGTACATGGGAAGTTTGGAAATGATCCACTCATGGATTCTATCCTATCTACCTATCCAATATCGAGAAGGATGGCGCCTAAAATCACAGTCAAAGGGTCAATCAAAGCAAAGAACTGAGACAAGTGAGCGAGAATATGAAGCTTCACGATTTTCTCTCCACGTAGCAAATCATGAAAGCTATGAAGATCAAATTTATGTTTAGAGTTTTATGCCTAGTTTGATTAGTATTTTTAGTCGAAATCACCTCAAACATTCAATTCAACTCTGTTATAAATATCGGGTTGTGTAAATCGGAAACAAGCTTGGATTTTATTGTAATACTATCATACATTAAAACTTTGTTTTTACCAATCTAGGGAGAAGGCGTTTTCAGAATCATCAATGCGTAATAAGTTGCAATTAAATTCAGAACCATTTTGTTGTGGAGGGGCCCTGCACAGAAGAGGTTTAGTAGATTATTTTTCTGTTATTTCGTAGTTTAATTCCTCATGCTTTTTGTTGTGTTTCCCACATAGTTAGATGCTATGTTTTCTTAATTTTTATTATTGATAACATAATTATGTTTACATTTGTATTTCATAGGTTAAATAACTATTTCATTTATTTGCATAGTAGACAAATATTTTGTTTTATTTTCATAGATTAAATATATGCATTCTAGTTTTTCACAATAGATACATGCTCTGTTTTCTTCCTCATTGCAAATAGTTTCTAAAATTCCTTAGTATAGTTACTTAGATTTGATACTATTTGTTTTTTATTTTCATTTTCAGAACTTATTTATGATTAATATAGATGCTTTACTTTATCATTGAACGGGATTAGAGTTAATTCAAATAGACACTACTTTTTAGAGATAATTCAGATAGATATTCATTTTTGTAAATAAGAGATAGTTTTGATATATGATTTGCTAGATTTAGAAATAATTTAGATAAATATTTTTTTAATAATTGAATATAATTAGAGGTGGTTTAATTCAATGTTTTTTTACCTTAGATTTAGAAGTGATTGAGATAGATGTTTTTGAGATAATTTGTCACAGTCCCCGACATAGGATAATCTGATATAGCTTAAGATTTATCGTTAGATTGATTTATTTTGATACAATATAAATTTATCATAGATCAATTTTATTTCTTAGATGAACATTTCCTTTTCTTCCTTCTTGCAAGTTTTATCTTTCAATCATTAGAATAATTTCTTTAAGAGTAA
Source organism: Pinus albicaulis (assembly GCA_034641835.2). NCBI lineage: Eukaryota > Viridiplantae > Streptophyta > Pinopsida > Pinales > Pinaceae > Pinus > Pinus albicaulis. Next base: position 310,427,425 of record CM076583.1, read on the forward strand.
TTCATAGATTAAAATTCTTTCTTAAATCAGCATTAAACATTTCCTTTTCTTCCTTCTTAGTTTTATTTTTGAAGCATTAAAATTATTCTTTAGGTGTGGTTATTTTATCTCTTTTTTTCATAAAAGCTACAAAATATACAAAAATATTAAAATATCTTTTTGTTTCTATTTTCCTCAAAGTTAATTGTTCATAGTTTAGATAAGCTAAAAATAGAATTTTCATTAAAGTTTTGATAGCTAAATTTAGACTTCATTTTACAAATCATTTGTTAGTTTCTTAATTTCATTTAGACACTCAAGATACATACAAAATCCTAAAACCAACACAACGAATTAAGTAAGAAAACACTTCTAGCATATATAGTGCACCTGCACTTCAAAGGTTACTAACTCTGGTTGATAATTTATGGTAGAAATTTAAGACATTAAATTGACTAAACATTTTGGTGCCGTTACCGGGGAAGTGTAATTAGGATCCTTATATCTTAAATCTAAAAGAAAAAAAAACACACAACAAAAACATAAAAAAATGGCATGTGTAGAGAAAGACACTCTAGGGGTAGATTTGTAACTAGAGGTAGAAGTTTGATCCCAACAACACCACTCACTCCATGAAGACCTCGTAGTGCCACGCCATCCACCCAAACTCGCATTCCATTCTTAGTAGTAAGACATAGACTTCCTGAAGCCTTAAGATCATAAATTCAACTTAGAGAGTCTCCAAGTTCATCAACTGAAGCATTCCTAGAAGAAGAAGACCCCAAATACCCAAGAGAATGAGTTTTCTTTTTAACCTCTAAAGGAAAACAACTCTTAGCCCAAGAGCTAGAAATCCCTAGTGGAGAAGAGGAATAAGTCTTCTTCTGTTAGGTCCCTATATTACTAGTATAGTCCCTTATTGTTGTTAGTGTAACCCCCTTATTGTTATTATTATACCCCTGTAACCCCCATATTGCTATTATTGTGCCCTTAAATTATTATTGTTAGGTCGGCTAGGATTACATTATGGCCCCACTAGGATTACATTATGGCCCCATGGACTCCTATATATAGAAAGGAGGTTTTGTAATTTGTATTATACAAGAATTGTTCATTCGTGTAATGTATTGGAGGTTTCCCCCTCAAAGTGGCTTATTTCTAAGGCGTTGATATCTCTTTTCTTCTATTTTTGGAGCTGGCTTCACAACATTTGGTATCAGAGCTTTGGATTCTAGGGTTTCACTGCTCCAAACAGGTCATCATGGCATTTTAGCTATAAAAATTTTTATACGAAGTTTCAGAAGCTGAAATGTTTAGGGTGCGAAGCCGAAACCCTGAGGAACATCATCACAAACTTTTAGAGCTTGTTTCACAATATTTTCAGAGATATGATCTGTGGAAGTTAGGTCTTTTTGTAGGCTCCTCAATTTAATCTAAACAGGTCATCGTGGCACTTGCGCTATATCATTTTTTCTACGAAGGTTCAGAATCTGAAATTTTTAGGGCACGAAGTTGAAATCCTGAGGAAATTCATCGCAAAATTTCAGAGCTTGGTTCACAATATTTTCAGAGATATGATCTGTGGAAGGTAGTGTTTTTTCAGGCTCCTAAATTTCATCTCAAAGAAGTGATCGTGGGAAAATCTTCATAACTCTTTCTCTGAGCATCGGATTCAAGTTTGGTAAAAAAAGGTCACAAGTACATGGATTTTGGTTTCTTTGTTATCAATTTCATAGCTAAAAGACGAAACAGTGACACGTGGAAAGTCGTACAAGTTCTCTCTACTGAACCAGTCCATAATTAGGTCATTATGGGAGATTAGACATAAATTTGTCCTGGAGAATCCAAATCAAGTCAGACTTGTGGAATTGGAAAAAAATTCAGAAGGCTACCTCAGTGCTAAATTTTAGATATTTAAGAGCAGCAATCACAGAGATAATCCAATTTCAATATCGAGCTTCTCAAAAGCAACAAAAAGGTGTGTATTTTTTTTTCCGAATTACATAAGTCTTGTTTGAAGAATCAATTTGACTTGATTCCAAGGGCATATTTTAGAATAGATATCAGTATTGGGTTCTAAAAAATGCCCCGTAAAAATAATTCAACACCCATTAAGCCTTCAGAAGGCTCTACTATGACTCATGAAGATGAAGAATTGCAACATGATCTATCAAAATTACAAGAGCAAGTGCACCAAATTTCACTCTCACAAAGAGCAACAAAAAAATGAAATGGAAGTTTTGAAGAAAGGTGTGGAAGTGAAGATGGATGGTTTGAAGAAAGGCGTGGAATCTAAGATAGATGGCATGGAAGTTGGCATGGAATCTAAGATGGATGACATGGAAGCTAAGATCGATGAAAAAATGAAAGACAACATGGAAAACATGAAGAATGATCTAAACACAGACATGAAAGGTTTGACAAAGTTGATACAAGAAATGTTTCCTAATGGTGAAAAGATAGTAGAGGAAATTCATGATGAGAACGAAATAAATGTTAATTGTGACTTCATAAACTCTAATGTTGGCGGGAAGAACCACAATATTCCAAAAATGGATATGAGGAAGTTTGATGGAAAGGATCCTATAACATGGATACTACAGATGGAGCAATATTTTGATCTCCATAATGTGCAAAACACACAAAAGGTACGCATTGCAACTTTACATTTAGAACAAAATACATTTTATGGTATCGATGGCTTTGCTCCCGTAAAAAAATTGTCACTTGGTCAATTTTTACAGAGAAAATGATAGCACATTATGAGGATACAAAGAGCAACACCTTCTTTAGCCAATTGATAAATCTCAAACAAAAGGGTTTAGTGGGGCAGCACATTGAGGACTTCCAAAAATTGAATATATGGGTAACTAATATTCCAGAGGAACACAGGATTGATCTCTTCTTAGGTACTCTAAAGGATAACATCCAACATGAAGTTCGTGTTTTGGAACCTGATTCATTGGAGAAGGCATTCAGGTTGGCAAGAAAAGTTGAATGTAAAATTATAGCGACAAGGAAGCCTACCACTCAATTCTATAAAGAAGGAAGTGTTTCTACGCCTAGATTTCCACAACCTACAAGGTTGACACCACAACAATTGGAAGAAAAAAGAGCAAAAGGGCTTTGCTACAGTTGTGATAGCAAATACACTAAAGGTCATAAGTATGCTGAGAAGAAATTATTTTACATAGATTGTGAAGAAGAAGAAGAAAATGAACAAGAAGAGGATATACACCAGGAACCACCCCTAGAAGAGGAAGAAATGAATCCGACCATATCGTGTAATGCACTGGCAGGAATTACCACTTCCTCAAACCCTCAAGATAGAAGGACATATAAAGAAGAAAAGGGTAATAGTGTTGATTGATTCAGGTAGCACCCATAATTTTATTCATTATAAGGTAGCCAAGGAATTAAATTGTTTCCTATACCCAGCACCAGAATGTCAAGTGATGGTTGCAAATGGAGGAACTATAAATTGCTCTCGAAAATGCCATAATATCAAGCTAACCATGGGGGAATATGTATTGAATAGTCCAATGCTTTCCATTCCAATGGGAGGTGTTGATGTTGTACTAGGAGTACAATGGTTACAATCTTTGGGGACGGTAGCTTTTAATTTTCAAGAACTTTTCTTGAAATTTTTTTCAAAGGAAAGGAAGTCAAATTACAGGGTATCGTAGGAAGCCAAGAAAGAGAAGCTCTAATGTCATGACAAAGCTTCTAAAGAAAGAACAGCGAGGCGTAATTGCACAATTATGCTCACTGAAGTTCCAACATCAAAATCATCTATTTCTGCAAATCTCCAACAAGTCTTGGACAATCATTCCAAGGTGTTTGAAACTCCCAAAGGACTCCCACCTATTCGTGATCATGATCATGCTATTTATTTGATTCCAGGAAGTGTTCCTCCAAACATCAGGCCTCATAGATATCCTTATGTCCAAAAGAGTGCAATTGAACGTATGATTGCAGAAATGTTATAGGCAGGTGTAATTCAACCTAGTCAAAGTTTTTTCTCTGCTCCTATAGTGTTGGTACACAAGAAGGATGGATCATGGCACATGTGCCCGAATTATATGGAGCTCAATAAGCTCACCATTAAAGATAAATTTCCCATTTCTGTGATTGATGAATTATTGGATGAATTACATGGAGCAATTTATTTTACCAAGTTGGATCTTCGTTCAGGATATCATCAAATTAGAATGAAGACTGAAGATATTCCAAAAATAGCATTTCTAACTCATGAGGGTCATTATGAATTTTTGGTCATGCCTTTTGGCCTTACCAATGCACCTTCTACATTTCAAGGGTTGATGAATTCCATTTTCAAACCCTTCCTTAGAAAATTTGTGCTATTATTTTTTGATGTTATACTAATCTACAACAGGTCTTGGAAGGATCACGTTGAACATGTTGGCAGGGTGCTCAAACTATTGCAGGAGAAACAATTATATGCAAAAACATCCAAATGCTTCTTTGGAGTACAAGAGGTGGAATATCTGGGTCATATTGTATCTCACGAGGGTGTTAAGGTAGACCCTAAAAAAATTAAAGCCATTAAGGAATGGAAAGTCCCCACAACCATAAAGCGGTTGTGAGGATTTCTCAAGTTAACAAGGTATTATCGCAAGTTTGTTAAGAATTATGGGAGAACAGTGGCACCTCTAACAACATTATTGAAGAAAAATGCATTTTCATGGACTCCTGAAGCAACTAAGGCCTTTGAACATCTTAAAGAGGCACTTCACAAAAACCTTTATTGTGCAATGTGATGCCTCAGGAAATGGAATTGATGGTGTTTTAATGTAGGAAGGAAGACTCGTTACTTTTGAAAGTCGTTCAATGAAAGGAAAGTATTTATAGAAACCTATTTATGAGAAGGAAATGTTAGCAATACTTCATGCACTAAAGAAATGGCGAACTTACCTAATGGGAAGACACTTCAAGGTAAAAAATGATCATGATAGTCTTAAACACTTTTTGGAACAAAGACTATTGTCAGAAGAGCAGCAAAAATGGGTCACAAAGATGTTGGGTTATGACTTTGAAATAATCTACAAAAAAGGAAAGCTTAATGTTGTTGCAGATGCACTCTCAAGAAAGAAGGAAGAGGTGGAAGCATTGCTTTGTGCCATTTCTATTATCCAACCAGATTGGATAACCGAAGCAAGAGATGAATGGAAGAAGGAAAAAGATGTATGGACACTCATTCAAAAGCTGCAGCAAGATCCTAGTACATCTGATACATTTAGTTGGAAAAATGATTCCTTATGGTACAAAGATCGCTTATATCTTTCTAAGAATTCCCAACTAAAACAAAATATTCTTCTGGAATTGCACACTTCTCCTTTAGGAGGACACTCAGGATTTTTAAAAACTTACCACAGGGTGAAAAAAGAATTTTTTTGGGATGGCCTTAAATCTGATATTCAAAAGTTTGTGGCGGAATGTTTGGTTTGCCAGCAGAATAAAGTGGAGACAATTAAGACCCCAAGACTTCTACAACCTTTATCCATTCCAAGTCAACGTTGGGAGGAGATTTCAATGGATTTTATCACAGGTTTACCTAAGTCCGAAGGAATGAGTGTCATCATGGTGGTAGTTGATAGACTTACCAAGTATGCACACTTTTGTGCATTATCTCATCCATTTAAAGCAAGTACAGTTGCTACTACATTTATGGACAGAATTCAAAAGCTACATGGAACCCCAAGGGTTATTGTGAGCGACAGAGATCCCATTTTTACTGGAAATTTTTGGACGGAGTTATTTTCTTGTTTGGGTACTCAATTAGCTCATAGCTCATCTTATCATCCTCAATCTGATGGTCAAACCGAGATAGTAAATAAATTTTTGGAAGGATATCTTCATTGTTTTGTATCTGATAAACAAACACAATGGGTCAAGTGGTTACCTCTTGCTGAATGGTGGTATAACACTTCCTTCCATACTACAGTAAAAATGACCCCATTTATGGCACTTTATGGATATCATCCACCATCCATCACATCATCTTTAAGGGAAAATTCGAAGGTTCAAGCAGTGGAAGATCAAATCGAGCATCAGCAAGAAGTTCTCCAACTCTTAAAGGATAACCTGAATTTGGCACAAAATCGAATGAAACAACAGGCAGATCAACATCGCAGCGAGAGAAGTTTTGATGTAGGAGATTGGGTATTTTTACGGCTACAACCATACAAAAAAATATCCCTCAAGCAAGCTAAGAAGGATAATAAATTATCGCCAAAGTACTATGGTCCTTACAAGGTGTTGCAAAAGATTGGTACTATGGCATACAAATTGGAGCTTCCTGCTTCTTTGTGAGTGCATCCAGTTTTCCATGTTTCATGCTTAAAGAAGGTTATAGGTGAAAATCTTCCAGTTCAAACAATATTGCCAGAACTTGATGAGGAAGGAAAAATCATATTGGAACCTGAAGCAGTCACGGAAACAAGAACTCGACGGCTACGGAATCGATCAATTTCAGAGTATCTCATCAAGTGGAAGAACTTACCCACTGAAGATTCTACATGGGAGGATGAGAATTTTATACAGAAGCACCCAGAGCTACTCAAGCATTGAGGACAACACTTTTTGAAGGAGAGGGGCATGTTAGGTCCCTATATTACTAGTATAGTCCCTTATTGTTGTTAGTGTAACCCCCTTATTGTTATTATTATACCCCTGTAACCCCCATATTGTTATTATTGTGCCCTTAAATTATTATTGTTAAGTCGGCTAAGATTACATTGTGTCCCCACTAGGATTACATTGTGGCCCCATGGACTCCTATATATAGAAAGGAGGTTTTTTAATTTGTATTATCCAAGAATTGTTCATTCATGTAATGTATTAGAGGTTGCCCTCGAAGTGGCTTATTTCTAAGGCGTTTATATCTCTTTTCTTCTATTTTTGGAGTTGGCTTCAAAACACCTTCAATATACCATTGATAGAGGAACAAGAAGAATTAGAAGATGAACAAATTACTCCAAATATAGAAATCAATATTAGTTCTGAAGAATCTACCATGGCTGGATAAGGAGAAGGAGAAGTACACGATCTTAATTATGAACAATTAAGACTAGGAGGAGGTCCTATGATTGGAGGAGGAGAAAGAGGTGGAGGACGAGCTAGAGGAAGAGGAAGGGGAGAACAAAGAGAACAAAGAAGAGGAGGAGGAAATAGAGAAGAAGTAGATCATGTTGGATTTCCTATATTAGATGAGGATACAACTGCAACAATGAAGAATATCTCACCCTCCATCCTCCCCAATTTTCATGGATTAAGAAGTGAAGATCCTGAAACATTTATGTTTGAATTCAAAGTTCTATGTAGATCATATGACTACTTACTCGAATCTAAAAAGTTGAAATTGTTTCTTGCAACATTTCAGGATGCAACATTAATGTTATGAAACTAGCTCAAAAAATAGAAGAAAAGAGAGATCAACACCTTATAAATAAGCCACTTTGAGGGGGAAACCTCCTTTACATTACATAAATTAACAATTCCTGGATGATACAAATGAGAAAACCTCCTTTCTATATATAGGAGTCCATGGGGCCACAATATAATCCTAGCTGACCTAACAATAATAATGTAAGGGAACAATAATAACAATATGGGGGTTACAAGGGTACAACAATAACAATAAGGGGGCTACAATAACAACAATAAGTGGATACATTAGTGTTATAGGGACCTAGAATGTCCCTCTCCTTCAAACAAGTGTTTCCCTCAACGCTTGATTATTTCTGGATGCTTCTGTATAAAATGCCCATCCTCCCATGTGGAATATTCAATGGGTAAGTTCTTCCTCTTGCTGAGATACTCTGCAATTGATCGATTTGGTAGTTGTCGATTTCTTGCTTCTATGACTACTTCAGAACTTCTTTAGCTGCGATGTTGATCTTCTTGATGTTTCATTCGATTCTGCACCAAAGTTAGGTTATCCTTTGAGAGTTGGAGAACTTTTTATTGATGCTCGATGTGATTTTCCACTATTTTATCATCCATATTAGCTTTCATGTGATCCTTCAAACCATCCAACATAGCCTCCATTTTTTATTTTAAACCATATATGTCATCTTTGATTGCTCTTTGTAAGATCAAAACTTGTTGCACTTGGTATCGTAATTTTGATATCTCATACTGTAATTCTTCCTCTTCATGCATCATAGTATAGCTTCCTGAGGATTTTTCTTGCTTTTGAGGATCTCGATATTGAAACTGAATTATCTTTGTGATTTAGGATCCTCAATATCTGAAATGTGGTGTTGTAGTAGCCCTTTGAATCTTCTTTCTAATGCCACAGTTCTGACCTGATTTTGATTTTTCAAGGCAAGGTTATGTCCAATCTCCCACAATTACCTTATTATGGACTAGTTTAGTAGAGAAAACTTGTACGGCGTGCCACATGTCACTGTTTCCTCCTTCGGCTCTGAAATTGATACACAAGAAACTGCAATTCGTGTACTTGTGGAACTTTTTACAAAATTCCAATCTGACACTCAGAGAGAGAGTTATGAATATTTTCCCACGGCTACCTCTTTGAGATGAAATTTGGGAGCCTGAAAAAACCCTAAATTACACAGATCATATCTCTGAAACTATTGCAAACCAAGATATGAATTTTTTACACAACATTCCATGGGATTTTGGCTTTTCTCTTTAAAAAAATCATCTTCTAAACCTTCATATAAAAAACGTTATAGTGAAAATTCCATGATGACTTGTTTAGGTGAAATTCGGGAGCTTGAAAAAACCCTAACTTCCACAGATCATATCTTTGAAACTATTACGAACAAAGATCTGAAATTTTTGCACGGTGTTCCTCGGGATTTAGACTTCTCTCTGTAAAAATTTCAGCATTTGAACCTTCGTAGAAAACATTTTATAGCTAAAATTCAATGATGACCTATTTAGGTTAAATTTGGGAGCCTGAAAAAAACCCTAACTTCCACAGACCATATCTCCGAAAATGTTGCGAACCAAGATCTTAATTTTTTACACGATGTTCCTCAAGATTTCGTCTTCGCTCTATAAAATTTTTATCTTTTGAACCTTCGTAGAACAAAATTTATAGAGAAAATTCCACGATGAATTGTTTCGAGCAGCGAAACCCTAGAATGCAAAGCTCTGATAACAACTGTTATGAAACCAGCTCTAAAAATAGAAGAAAAGAGAGATCAAGGCCTTATAAATAAGCCACTTTGAGAGGGAAACCTCCTTTACATTACATAAATGAAAAATTCTTCGATGATACAAATTAAATAACCTCCTTTCTATATATAGGAGTCCATGGGGCCACAATATAGTCCTATTTGACCTAACAATAATAATGTAAGGGCACAATAATAACAATATAGGGGTTACAAGGGTACAACAATAATAATAAGTGGGCTACAATAACAACAATAAGGGGATACACTAGTATTATAGGGACCTAACAATTAAAATGGTTCATCAGATTAATAACACACTCTATTAGGAGATCGGAAGAAATGAAAAGTGCATTCTTACAAAAATACAAGGATTACTGCACACCTCATAATCAGAAAGATGATTTTTTTAATATGATGCAAAGAGAATATCAAAAATTAGAGGACCTAATTGAAAAATTCATTTACAATTTAAAAATGCTAGGATGGAAAATTTGGATGAAGATACTTTAAAAGCTCTCCTATTGAAAGCCATTAGAGATGAATGGATAGATATTCTTAATATGATGGGAAAGGGAGACATCTCTCAACTATAATTACATGATATCTTTGAATTATGCATACATCTTTCAAGAGGAAAATCAAGAATTGAGAGAAGTCCAAGAGATCCTATTCTCTCAAGTGTGAATAAATTTGCAGCTGGAACAGTAAGTAGGGCATAAGTAGTAAATTTGCTTGTTGAATTTAAAACATATATTTTAGGGAATCTTATTGAACAAATAGACACCTTAAAATTACAAAACAATCAAAAGCTGAAAGTGATGCCTTATATTTCTTCTGTCCTAAATTAAGAAAGAAACATGCGTTAAGAGAATGTCATCTTGATTAAAAAAATCATAGAGACATATTTCATATATACAAAAAATCATGAAACAAATAAATCTCCTTTTATACCAGGTATTAAGGGTGTTTTCAAAGAGGAAATGGCCCCACACTGAGTAGATCCTCTTTGTTTTGTTTCTAAAATACCATGGCAAGGGCCACAAACTCAAGGTTTTAACACTTATATGTACACTCATCCCCCACAAAATAACTGGAATTCATCAACGCCATGGCAGCAACCCTGGTCTCAACCTCAACCTTGGACACAAGGAATGAAAAATCCTTATGGTAGATATTCTCAATATCACCAATATCCATAGCCTTATCCAAAATATCCACCACAACATTTTCCTCAAACGATTCAACAACCTTAATTTCCAAATCATAATCCACAACTTTCACGGCCATTTCCAGAAAGGCCAAACCAACTACTTGGTCAGCCACTCCCAAACCTAAACAATAAAAATACACAACCTATTTATAACATGGAGGGACAAAATTTTCAGAATTATATCATAACAACACTAGATCTTAACAACGTTCAACTTAGATCTAGTAGGATATTAGAAAAGAAAATTCACTCTGTTTTTATTCAGGGAAAAGCTTATCACTTTGATGAGGAGATTATTCAAAATAATAATTATTCTGGAGAAGGGACATCTCTTCATCAGAATCAAAATTTTCAAAATCAAACACAAGAAAATCCAATAAACTCAACTCCTATCATAGAGCAACCTTCAGTATCTATATCAAAACCTCCTTTCCCTAAAAGAGTACAAAATGACAGAGGGGTAGAAAAAAAATCATGTTGCCTAACTATGATATATTAGATGGATTGATGAATGTTTGTATCAAAATCCATTTTTTAGAAGCCATTAAGAAAATTCCAATCCTTGCAAAACAATAAGATATTTGAGTATAAATAAATCTGGAAGAAAAACAAAGGAAGTAAAAGGAATACAGTTAGTGGGAAAAATTGAAAATATCATGATGGGAAAAATAACCATACATAAATATTTGGATCCAAGAAGTCCCATTTTCAAAATACACATCAATGGTATTGAGATCCCAAATACATTGATCGACTTAGGAACAGCCATAAACATCATGAGTAAAAAAACCATGGAAAAACTAAAACTTCCAAATATTCAATATACACGAACATTACTGCAACTAGAAGACAAATCAGTAATCAAACCTGATGATGTATTAGAAGACATTTATGTATCCTCATATTCCTGGGAATATCCAGTTGACTTTATGATTTTAACTCCCAAGAATAACTTAGGAGGATATCCATTGATATTAGGAAGACCTTGGTTAGCTACAACTGATGCTTTCATTAGTTGTAGATCTGGTGATATGTTTAGCTCTGATGGAGGTTCAAAAAAGAAATTCACTTTATATCCTCTAGCAAAAGAAATGATAGAATTAGAAAATGAAGAATGGATGGATGATGACAATGGCATACAACCTAATTTTACCATCTCACACATTAGTGAAGAAAGTCAAATTATAAATTCAATAGAAAATCATGAATCATCTTCGCAATGTGAGAATAGTCAAAATTTTCAAGAACATTGCAATATTGAATACTTATCATTTAGACAAATGTCTTTATATTCTATGGAATAATTTGGCAATTATTCAATTGAAATCTTTCCACGCAACATAAACAAAAACCTAGAATAATTTCAGAAAGAGGAGTTAATAAAAACATTGCAAAAACATTCTTCTATATATGCATGGAATACACTGACATGAAATGAATCAACCCTAAAACTTGCATACGTCATATCTATATTGAGGAAAATTCTAAACTAGTCAGACAGCCTCAGAGAATAATGAATCCAAATCTTAGGGAAATTGTAAAGGAAGAACTACAAAAGTTGTTGAATGTAAACTTTATTTATCCAATATCAGACAGTCAGTGGGTTTCACCTTTAGCAATTGTTCCTAAAAATAATGGAAAATGGAGGGTGTGTATTGATTATAGGGAGTTGAATAAAGCTACATTAAAATATCATTTTCCATTACCTCTCATAGATTAAGTTTTAGATAGATTAGTAGGGAAGAAATATTTTTCATTCTTGGATGGTTTTAGTGGGTATAATAAAATTCAGGTAGCACCTGAAGATTAAAACAAAATCAAATTTACATGTCCATGGGGAACTTATGCTTACTGAGTATTTCCTTTTGGATTATGCAATGGACCTGCAACATTCCAAAGAGCATTATTAGGTATTTTCTCTGATTTAATTCATGATTGTGTGGAAGTGTATATGGATGATTTTTACATTTTATGGAAATTATTTTGAAGACGCCCTTAAAATTTTGGAAAATTTTCTCATAAGATGTAAAGAAACAAATCTCTCATTAAGTCATGAAAAATGTTTTATGAAGTTTACTCAAGGAATTATTTTAGGAGACCATATTTTAAGAAATGGAATTAAGTTGGACTCATCTAAAGTTGAAATTATTTCCAAATTAGCGATCCCAAATATCAAAAAGATGTTAGGAATTTTCTTGGTTTTACAGGATACTATAGAAGATTTATAAAAAACTTCACAAAAAATGCATCTCCACTCTTCAATTTTTTCACAAAGGATTGTGAATTTAGCTGGAACCCTGAGTGATAAAAGGAATTTGAAACTTTGAAAGAAAATATATCTGAAGCACCCATTTTAGGAAGACCAAACTGGAAATTAACTTTTCATATCTCAACTGATGCTTTGGATACAGATTTGGGAGTTGTATTAGGACAGAAAGACTGTTAGAATTTACGGTAGAAATAATAGATAATTTACCTAGAGGAATAAACATAAAGAGCCAGCAACAAATCATAAACATAAACACAAATTTTTATCTAGGAAAACCCCAAATCCAGGGAAAAACCCAACCAATGAAATTTCATTAAGCATTTTCCAAAACCCTGGCCAATCCGGCCAAGTGAGCCTTCACCGCTCACCTCCAGGCCTACCTTACAATGAATTATTCCTAGCCTTTTATAGGCTCCATTACATGCAATACCATGGGCTGAAAAACCATGGGTGCACAATATCATGTGCCCCAAAACCACTATTATTTACCCTAGTCAACATTGACTCTATCCTAATTCAAGTTTACCTAACAATTCCCCCCTTAAACTTGACTTGGGGTTTCTTGACTAAATCCAACCAAAAATGCTAAGTGAGACAACCCCACTCACTGTAGCCCTTCCCCCTTCAAATTTTTACTTAGGGTAGTTGTTAACTTGGCATCCTCCTTATCACCTAGGTCTAACCCAGACTTTACCAGTGATTACCCAGGGGTACGCATGCCATACCAAGTCTTACAGTAGTATGCCCATTTACATGCAAAAATTAACTCCATTACAATATAAAAAAAATTTGTTTCCTTGTTTCTACTATTTATATGACCATTCTCTACATTCATGATGTCCTCTCCAAAGAGGACATCATAGTTGTACATGAATCTTCCCTCTATGCTTTTGTTGGTCCATTCTGATTATCTGCTTGATGGAGCTGCCCTTCTCCACCATCGAACATGATTTTCCTCTTCGACATGGCCCTCACGAAACCAAGTGTTTCATTTTCCTCCTGTTCGCGCTCTGAAAATTTACCAATCTAGATCCACATTTTTAGATTTGTGCCTGCTCACATCCATGACCCGCGTCTTCCTTTTACGCCCGTACTTGCACCACCTCTATCGTTGATCACGACACAATACTCCATAGAATACAGAGTTTCTCCCAGCTTCAGATCAATCGATTCTAGCAACTCACCATGGGTGTATTCATCCCCATTTCTTTGTTGTTATGGATGTGACTTGAACTTCTGGTTCTCCCTACCGCTCACCAAGAAATATCCCAGCTTCACACACATTGAGTGTGCCACAGATCCGACATCCCACACGCTCATCTCTATGGCTATTTAGTGAATGCATTGACGCTTCTCTTGGATCCAAATGAGTCACGATTCCTTCAAATTCAGGGGCTACCATGTGTTTAGCACTCCATCCAAATTAGTTAGTGTGGATGACACATCTGCCCTTAATTATGCTCAAGGCGATAGCCACTGTCGATGGTTATGCCCGGGCCTACCTGTGTGCCTCCACAATGGCCCTAGGGTTGGGATCTGTTAGATCCTCTGCTACCACAACTCCAATGCTTCAAGAAGAGAATCTAACCATGCCATCAACATTTACACACCTTTGTTCCATATTTATACATGGCGTCGATCCACCTCTTCACGTTCTAGGCTGAATCTCACCCATAGATCTACAATATCAATATTTCTTCGCACATCTCATTTCATGATCTCGGCCATAGGGATGCATTCCACCCTCGATTTTCCTATGTCTTCAAGTGCCCGTGCCTCTGCCTGCATTGTCTGTTGGGCTATCTGATCTCCATGGTGTCATTTCGACCTTGGGCGTGCATCCGATCTTATTCCAGATCATCTATCGGCATCTCATATCGCCATACCAGGCAAGAAGAATGCAATTGATGTGATACATATGGTTATAGCACATCCAATTTTCATATTTCCCTAATTCGAACTCATCGTTACACACCGCGCACTTCCCTGCTACATCCGCTACTCCACTATGAAGAAACCGTCAATCTCCTCCGCTACTCCACTATGAAGAAACCGTCAATCTCCTCCGCTACTCCACTGTGAAGAAATCGTCAATCTCCTTGTGTGTCCACTATGCAGAATCTGCCTTCATCTCCTTTTTCGTAGCCTCAACAAATTATTGCGCCAAACTGGAGGATTTATGCTCGTGCTTTGCTAGAATCCTAGAAATATCCTCTCGAGATTCTTCGAATTTCTTTGATGCTTTCACCTTGTATAGGCTATGATCAACACATACCATGCTTTGTGGAGAACTATGGTAGTGTTCTTGGCCACTTCATATAAATCTCAGATTCCAGATCTACATTTAGAAGTAGATCCACAGTTCATCACGGTGTTCAGGGCTCTTAGTGATCATAGGGTCCTCTTGAGCCACACAACGACAGTGTCCACCTTGACATCTTCCATGTCAGGAATATCGCTCTCCATGATCTGCGATTAGATCTCTCTATCCACCAGGCCATAAAACCCTTGGCCACAGAAGCGTTCCTCTGAAGCCAATATTTAGCTTCGATACCAATTATTATAATTTACTGCAAAAATAATAAAGAATTTACCTAGAGGAATAAACATAAAGAGCCAACAACAAATCATAAACATAAGCACAAATTTTTATCTGGGAAAACCCCAAATCCAGGGCAAAACCTAACCAATGAAATTTCATTAAGCATTGGCCAAAACCCTGGCCAATCTAGCCAAGTGAGCCTTCATCGCTCACCTCCAGGCCTACCTTATAATGACGTCTTCCCAGCCTTTTATAGGCTCCATTACATGCAATAACATGGGCTAAAAAACCATGGGTGCACAATACCATGTGCCCCAAAACCACTGCTATTTACCCTAGTCAACATTGACTCTATCCCGAGTCAATTTTACCTAACAAAGACTTGACCCCTTATGCCATTTACTCTAAAAGTAATAATTTGACTCTTGCTGAGTTAAATTATACTGTTACTGAAAAAAGAGTTTCTAGTTGTTGTCCATGCTATTAACAAGTTTATACATTACATCACTGGCTATGAAACCCTCATTCAGACATATCATTCTGCAATTAGATATCTAATTAGTAAATCTATCACTAATGGCAGAATCACAAGATGGTTACTATTATTGCAAGAATTTAATATCACCATTTTATATCGACCTGGAAAACAAAATAAACTTGCTGAATTTTTGTCTATAATTCAAAATGATAATAATGATACACCAATAGAAGATAGTTTTCCTGATGAATATATTTTTTCAATATCTACTAAATCTCCATGGTTTGTAGACATTTCTAATTACTTAGCCACCAAAAAACTACCATAATATTTGTTTCCTAGAGAAAATAGAAACATAATTCAAATGAGTGCATCATATTCATGGGTAAATGATGAATTGTACAAGACAAGTCCATATCTCATCATTAGAAGATGTGTGCGAGAAGATGAAATACCAGAAATACTGAAAGCATGCCATGATGAGCCATGTGGAGGACACTTTACTGATAAGAGGACTGCCTACAAAATCCTTCTTTGAAGATATTATTGGCCTTCCCTTTTTAAGGATGCCAAGGTATATGTTAAAAGATGTGATAGTTGTCAAAGAATGGGGAAACATGTTCCTTCAGATGAAATGCCCTTACAACCACAGGTACTCATCGAACCCTTTGAAAAATGGGCTCTAGATTTTGTTTGACCAATCAATCCACCATCAAAACAAAAGAGGTATATTCTTGTATGCATTGATTATGTCACTAAATGGGTAGAAGCTAAAGAACTTTCCTTTGCTAATGAAAATGTTGTAGTTTCATTTCCTTTTTAGGATATTTTTACTCATTTTGGTGTCCCAAGGGAAATTGTGACAGATCAAGAAACTCAGTTTACATCCATAATGGTGAAAAATATCGTGGAAGAGTAAAAAATCAAGCATATAAAGTCCACTCCATACCATCCACAGTCAAATGGACAAGTGGAGTTTACTAATAAAGTGATTGAAGAAATCCTCACAAAGACTGTACACTTTCATAGAAGGGATTGGGCAGAAAGGATTCCTGAAGCTTTATGGGCTTATCAAACTACATGGAGAAATACAATAGGACATACTCCCTATGAACTTATTTATGGGAAGCAAGTCTTGTTTCCAAATTAAAACCTTCAAAACAACAGTCAAATTCGAACTTGACTTGTCAAAAGCACAAAAGCATAGAATGGAACAATTCAATGAGCTTGATGAAATTAGACAATATGCAGTTCAAAAGACCAACATAGTTCAACAACAGAGATCTAGATGGCATGATAAATACATTAAAGAAATAAAATTCCAAGAAAAACATTGGGCACTTTTTTTTACTCAAAGTTCAAAGATTTCCAAGGGAAATTTCAAACTCATTGGTTTGGGCCTTATGAGATTGAGAGAATCTTTGACAATGGAGCATTTAGGATTAGAACTATTGATGATGAAAGGTTCCTCTTCTTTTAAATGGACATTGACTAAAGATTTATCATAAGTCATTGACAAAAGAGGAGTTTTTCAAGATTTTTCAAGATAATGCTGAGAAGAAGTTGGTGAAGAAGAATCTTTCTTCTTCCCCAACTTAGTCTTATTTTTCTTTTCATATCTAAAAAAAAAAGAAAAAGAAATAAATCATATTTATATATTATTCAAAAAAATTGTATAAGTATGAAAACCAATCATTAATTTCCATTATTATACATAAAATATAAGTTGAAAATAAAAATTTGTTTCTGACATCTTACATTTTCTTCATTCCAATTCTAAAAATCCAAAATTCTTTGCATTTCCATTTCTATTTCAGAAAAATAAATTTAGCTACAGAATTGTTGAATTTCTTCAGCTCTCATAAAATTATGCAACTGTTATACACCTTTACATCCCATATATAATAAGACTGTTTTACAGAAGCACCTGAAGACTATATTGCATATCATACTGAAAAATGTACTGGAGAATACCTAAAGAACCAAGACAAAGAAGAAACAATTAAGGTTAGCTATATCCAAGATATGAAAATACAAAAAAAAAAATTAATAATAAGGTTTCAAACATTGATATATATGAATTAGATAATCATATACCGCTAGATCAAATGTAATCATTAAAAATACTCATTATTCCAAATCGAGATCTAATCTCCTGAGTCACCACTAAAACCTCATCATGATCTCCCCAATGATAAAATTTGATTTCATTCATTAATGATCTAAATGGTCATTTCCCATTCCAAAACCTCACTCATGCCCCTAAAGCCTCGCTCATTCCCTCATTTACCTGCATGTCTCTAACATTACACAACATAACTCATCCATGTTTCCAAGCTCATACCGAAACCCTGAATTCACCCAATCAAAAGAGGCAGCCTTGGAGGTAAAACTCTCAGCAATATAAGGGTCTAATTGTGAGAACACAACTTGTGAGAAATAAATTCAAGGAGTGATATCCGCAAATGAAGGAAATATCGCATAAAGCACAGTGACTTAACTTCGTGGAAAAATCTAACGGGTTTCATAAGGAAGTCACTAAATATTTTTCTAGGGCCTTCGACGGAGTAAAAGTTGAAATCGGTGACATAAAATTTGTATTAATATAATCCTTCATGGCAGAAGCTACTAGACTTCCAAAGACAGGAGAAAGATGGTTTAATAATAGAGGAATTAGTGGAGAAGAATGGAAAACATTCTTGAAGAACCCAGGTATGGACACTAGCATTTTCAAAAAGGGAATTCCTAGCACAACTCTTAAAGGTAAATGGAGAAATATATTTTTGATAATTTAGAAATATATTACCTATTAAGGGAGGTTTGGATGTATTTTCTTCTATCATGCTAGGTTATTAATGGATTTTCAAGAAGATAAAGAGATAAAACTTCGATAATTTTTACTGAATAGCTTAAGGAAGATGGCAGGAACTGTTCGAAAAAGGATTTAATTCATAGATAATACAATGTATCATCATGGTTTGATAAAAATTCTTATTGAATTTCATTTAAAAAACCTAGGAGATACTTCAGAAGATTTCTTAATCCGAAATCATTTCCAAGAAAAATAACAAGAGCAACCTAGTGATAAAAAAGCAAAAAGAGGCAGGAAAAAAAAAAATTGTTGAGAGCCTTGTTGAGAATGAAACCCATCTCAAGCATAGTCAAAAGATGAAATTCGTGTTGAAAATATTTTGAAAAATTCAAGAAACTAATTGATAAAAATAAAGAAGGTAACATGAAAGGAAATGAAAAAGTCATAAATATAGAGAAATAAAAAACTCAAAATCCTCCGCATCCAGTAAGAATAAGTTCCAGACTTAGAAAAGTAGCCAAAAATCCACCTTCAGAAGTAACAGAGCTTGTTGATTTAGAAGAATATCCTGAGGTTCCATCACCTAGTATTGCTTCCCCCAAACAAGATCCAAGCAGAAAAACTCCAAAAATTGATCTAGTTCAGGAAGAAAATTATGATTACATTTAGTCTTTAGAAAGAAGAAATGTAGGAAATACATCAAATATTGAAGAACAATCTTCTAGTCCACAAGAAACTCTAGTAAATACTCTAAAGCAGTAAATTTTTGAACTAGAGACACTAAATAGGCATATTAAGCAGGAAAATGAAGCTCTGGATATGCAAAATCAAATTGAGAAGACCATCAATGATAGTACTCTTCTACATTTGGGGTTATCTTTAAAGAAGAACAAGAAGTTGAAAACGAAGAATAGATATCTACAAAGACATGTCATAAATTTGAATTATAAACTTCTAATGAGGAAGGCAAGGGTAGTAGTGGCCTCAACGAAGGGAAATAAGATAAATTTATATGTCCTAGAAGAAGTCTCATAGCATATGAAATGATAAGATGATGACTCACAATTTGGAAGTTTCATGAGGACATGCAATGGTCTCTTAGTGGGGGTATGTTGAGCCTCGAGACTGTCTCTATTTTTACATCCATTTCACTACCTTTTCCTCCCATTTTTCAAACCCAATAGGCTCAATCAGTATTAGTTTTCACATTTTCGGTCTAGTAAGGTATCTAAATTATCTCTTTTTTATATTTTAAATGTTTCTTTTATTTTAATAAAATTTGTATTTAGCTACAGAATTCATGAAATTCTATAGCTAATCTCATTTTTTGCAGCTACCGACATTGTTTAATAGGTTCCGAAGAAGGAATAGATGAGTGAAGTACATGGGAAGTTTGGAAATTATCCACTCTTGGATTCTATCCTATATACCTATCCAAGGTCGAGAAGGATAGTGCCTAAAATCATGGTCAAAGGGTTAATAAAAGCATAGAACCAAGACAAGAGAGTGAGAAGATGAAGCTTCACGATTTTCTCTCCACATAGAAAATTGTGAAAGCTATGAAGATCACATTTCTATTTATATTTTTATGCATAGCTTCATTAGTCTTTTTAGGTGAGATCACCTCAAACATTCGATACAAATTTGTTATAAATACCTAGCTGTGTAAACCAGAAACAAGCTTGATTTTTATTGTAATACTTTCATACATTAAAACTCTATTTTTATCAATCCAAGGAGGAGTTTTCAGAATCATCGATGCGTAATTAGTTACAAGTAAATTCATAACCATTCTGTTGTGGGGGGCCCCTGGACATAAGAGGTTTAGTATATTATTTTTTTTATTTCGTAGTTTAATTCCTCATGTTTTTGTTGTGTTTCCCACATATTTAGATTCTTTGTTTAATTCATTTTTCTTAGTGATGGCATAATTCTGTTTGCATTTTTATTTTTGTAGGTTAAATAATTATTTCATTTATTTGCACAGTAGATACATGCTCTGCTTTCTTCCTCATTGCAAATAATTTCTGAATTTCCTTAGTATAGTAACTTAGATTTTATACTATTTGTTTATCATTTTCATTTGGATAAATTAGTTATGATTAAGATATATGCTTCAATTTATCATTGAATAGGCTTAAATTTAATTCAAATAGACACTCTTCTTTTTAGAGATAATTCAAATACATATTATATTTCGTAAATTACAGATAGTTTTGATATATGATTTGCTATATATAGAAATAATTTAGAGTAATGTTTTGTTTAAAATTGAATAGACTTAGAGGTGGTTTAATTCAATGTTTTGTTACTTGGTTACTTAGATTTAGAAGTGATTAAGATAGATGTTTTTGAGATAATTTATCATAGTTGCCGGCATAGGATGATTTGATATAGCTTAATATTTATCAGTTAGATTGATTTCTTTTGATACAATATAAATTTATCATAGATCTGTTTTCTTTCTTAGATGAACATTTCATTTTCTTCCTTCTTGCAAGTTTTATCTTTCAGTCATTAGAATACTTTCTTTAAGAGTAAGTCATAGATTCAATTTCTTTCTTATATCAATATTAAACATTTCCTTTCCTTTCTTCTTAGTTTTATTTTTCAAGCATTAAATTTCTTCTTTAGGTGTGGTTACTTTCTCATTTTTTTTCATAAAAACTACAAAAATATTACAAAAATATTAAAATCTCTTCTTTTTTCTAGTTTCTCTAATGTTAATTCTTCATCTTTAGATAAGCTTAAAATATAATTCTCATTAAAGTTTTGATAGCTAAATTTAGACTTCATTTTACAAACCATTTCTTAGTTTCTCAATTTCATTTAGACACTCAAGATAAATAAAAAATCCTAAAAACAACATATAAAACCAACATAACAAATTAAGTAAGAAAAGGCTTCTAGAATATATAATGCACCTACACTTCATAAGGTTACTAACTCCGACCGATAATTTATGATGGAAATTTAAGACATTAAATTGACTAAACACCTCTTGTGGCTTGTATCCTGCAAAATTTGTGGGACTTGGAGCTTCCTTTGAGGTAGTATCCTCTTGTAGGTTGGAGCCTACAAAAATCTAATGTAATAAGGAGTAGCAACTCGCCTTCACATCACTTTCATCCTAAAATTCGTGTTTTTCTCCCTTCGGGGTTTCCACTTATATCCTGTGTCTTCTTGTGCTATTTTTGAATGTTATGTGAATGATATTGAACTCTTGATAAGTAATCTAAAAATTTCTCTTCTTGACACCTGGAACATGAATTCAATAGAACATGAACATGAACTATTAGTTGCATAGTAAAGTAAAGATGAGCAAAAGTAAATAGGATTAAAATACTAATTCACCCCCCCACTCAGTAATTTCCAATCTTAAATATCAATTGGTATCAAATCCAAGTTCCTTTAGTAATAGTATAACAATTGGAAGGAGGTCCTAAGTCATCAAAATGGCTAGTCTAGAAGGATGCTCAAAAAATAAAGCCCATTATTTACTGGTACAAAATATGATTTCTGGAAATTCAGAATGAAGACATACTTAATGTGTCTTAGAATACAAGTCTGGGTTGCGGTGATAGTATGGTATGAAGAACCAAAGCAAGGGACTAGTGATAGAGATGCAAAACTAGATTTCATAGCTAATGCAAAAGCTATGAATGCACTCCTGAGTGGTCTATGTGAGTCATAATTTATCAAAGTAATCCATTGTAAGACATCCAAATAAATCTAGGATAAACTAGAAAATATTCATGAAGGAGATAAAATGGTAAAGATGGCCAAATTGCAAGTATACATAACACAGTTTGAGACTTTAAAAATGAATGAAGATGGAGATATAGCTAAATTATTCTTAAGATTTGTTGAAGTCATGTATACCATGATAAACACTAGGAAGGAAACTTTCAAGGAAGACAAGTATATAGAAGAAAAGGAATGTGTATGCTCATGTTCTGATGAAGAAGAATCAAAATTCATTAGAATATTGAAGAAAGACACACGTAAGTAGAAGGGGAAACTTCCATTTGAGTTCTTTAATTGTGGAAGAGTGGGGAATTATGCCTCAAGATGTCCCTATAAGAAAGCATAAAATCAGCCAAAAGGGAAATAGAATAACAAATCCAATAAAATGCAGAAAGAGAAAAGGTTTGATAGAAAAACATTTTATGCTCAACAAGATCGCAATGCATATGAAATATCCAATGAATCCTCTAGTGAAGATGGAACCTCTAAATTCATTATGATGGCCTTGGAAGAGCTTGGAAAATATTTCCTGGAATATGAAGAAGAAGGTGAGGTAGATCTTGAGGGTGAGTTGATCAATGCCCTGGATGAAATAGAAAGGATTAAACTCCTAGAAAACAGAGAGATATTATACTGAAATATGTAAGAGAAGAATCAAATTCATAAGACATTATTAAATTGAAAGTTGAACTTGAAGAAGCTAAGAAGGTGGAAGATATTCCGATATAGCAAATAAAAGATAAAAATCAGAAGTGTGATAGATTGGAAGAAGAGGTGGTATGTCTGAGGAAGAAATTAGAAAAGGCTCAAACTAAATTGACTATGAACATTCAAAAGATAAAAAGTTCTGAACAATTGAATGAGATATTAAATGATCAAAGATCTCCACTTGTAAAGACTGGGTTAGGCTATGAAGGAGAATCCAATGAGCCTAAGGTAGAGTATAAATGGCCAATCACTTTTGTAAAATTTGTCATGGGAGAAAATGATAGCTCTCATTAATCTAAGAATAAAAAATTGGGCAACACTTCAACATCAAATGAGCAGCTGCAAAGAAACACTACTGGAAAAATCTAGGAGACAAAAGGAGTGAACAACCAAACAATAAACGAGCATAGACCATACCTTTTTAGAAGACAAAATTTTTATATGTCTAGATGGTTATATCCCCAAACATCATCCACTACCATGTACAAATATTTCTTCTATGAGTACTGTTGTAAAAAATTTGGACATAAAGCCGTAGATTGTAGATCTTATGTGAGAAGATTTTATTTTGGAAATTCAAAAGGAAATAAGGATAATAATGGATTCACATGTGTATATGCTCATCTTCATGATATTATCGAATGTTTTTATTGTCAAAAGTTTTGACACAAGTCGTATGAGTGTCATCTTAAGGAAAATAAACCTTCATCTCAGAATAATGATAGAACAAATGGTTGCATGCAATGGATAAAGAAGAAGGAATAAGAGGGAGTTAATAAGTGTGATCTAGTTCTATATTCTCAAGATCAAAACAATCAATTTTATGTGGATAGTGGCTGCTCAAGACATATGACTGGAGACATAAGAAATATTGTATCTTTGGATGAAAATAAATCTAGAAATGTCACATTCGGCAATGATAAATCATGGAAAATAAGATGAAAATGAACTATCAGTCTGAATAATGAAAGAGGAAAGGCTCAGGATGTATTTTTTTTGGATGGTTTAAAACACAATCTGCTAAGTGTAAGTCAAATGTGTGACAAATGTTGTGAGTTTTTCTTTAGAGCTAAATATTATGAAGCTAGGTCAATCACTACAGAAAAGACTCTAGTTAAAGGAGTTTTAATAGAGAGTAATGTATATATCATGAATGATGAGAGTGAAGGATTCTACATCGACAAACTTGATGAATCTTGGCTATGACATAGAAGATTCAGAAATCTCAACTTTGATCACATCATCAAACTAAGCAAGAGAAAGTAGTCAGAGATCCACCAACAATAAAGAAGGATCAAAACACTATATGTAGGTCCTACTAGATGGGTAAAAAAACTCGAACATCATTCAAAGTCAAAGAAAAGCTATCAAGTAGTAAGCCTCTACAACTAGTTGACATGGATCTATGTGGGCCTTCGAGAAAAAATTCAATAGGAGGAGAAAAATATTGCATGTTAATAATCGATGACTATTCGAGATTAAAATGGGTGGCATTTCTCATATACAAGTCAAAAGCATTCAAAAAGTTTAAAATATTCAAGGCACTGGCAGAAAACCAAATAGGGTGTAAAATAAAGTGCAGCAGATCAGATAGAGGAGGTGAATTTACTTCAGATGAGTTTGCAGACCTATGTAATGAATTTGGGATAAAACAACAGTACATTGTTGCAGATACACCACAACATAATGGAGTTGTAGAGAAGAAAAATAGGTATTTTCAGCAAATAGCCAGATCTATGATGCAAGAAAGAAACATATCTCAAACCTCTTGGGCAGAAGAAGTGCATACAACAGTACATATCATCAAAAAGGCACATCTCAGACCAAATTGTGACAAGAGACCATATGAATTCTGGCATGGGAAACCAACATCAATCAAGCATTTTAGAGTTTTTGGTAGTAAATGAATTATCAGAAATAATGATGAAAAACTAGGAAAGTATGATGCCAGATTTGATGAAGGAATATTTTTGGAATATTCATCAAAATTTAAGTGATATAGGTGCTATAATAAGAATCGGAATCATATTGTGGAATACATTGATGTAAGATTCAATGAAGAATTACATGATAAAACCAAAATAATTGGCTTTATTAACCCTCCAGATCATCATCATTATGACAATCAAGATAGTGAAGAGCAAGATGAAACATCAAAATATAGAGAGATACACTCAAAAGGACCCTTAAGACACACTCAAAATAATCATCTTGAAAATAAAATTATTGGAGAAAAAAGTGAAGGAATTCAAACAAGAAGATAAATAGTATAAAAGTCCGAGGAAGTTCATCTAGCTATGTTGTCACAAATAGAGCCAAATAATTTTGATGAGGGAATTAAAGAAAAAAATTAGATAGATGCTATGAACGAAGAGTTAGACCAAATTGAGAAAATTAAGACTTGGGATCTAACACCAAGACATTTTGGAAAGAATTTCATTGGCTCAAAGTGAGTATTCAAGAATAAGATGAATGAACAAGATCAAGTGGTTAGAAACAAAGCCAGACTGGTGTGTAATAGGTACTCACAACTATAAGGTCATGATTATGAAGAAAATTTTGCACCAATAGTGAGAATGGAAGCAATTAGGATGTTTTTGGCCTTAACATGCTACAATGACTTCAAGGTGTATCAAATGGATGTGAAGTTTTCCTTCCTAAATGGTGACATAGAGGAGGAAGTTTACATGGAAAAACCTAAAGGTTTTCCATTATCAAATAAGGTTAATTTTTTGTGCAGGTTAAAGAAAGAACTATATGGTATTAAACAAGCACCACGAGCATGTCATTCTAGGTTGTGCAAGTACCTTTAGAAACATGGGTTTAAGAGAGGGGGAGTCTATAGTAATATGTACATAAAGGTTAATGAAGACGAATTATTAATTATTATTGTAAATGTATATGCCATCATGTTTGGCAGCAATAAAAATGGTTTGGTAGAAGGATTTTCTGAAGAGATGAAGTCAGAGTTCGAGATGTCAATGATTGGATATCTTACCTTCTACTTAGGACTTCAAATCCTACAGAAGGTTGAAGGCATATTTATTTCACAAGAAAAATATCTAAGAGATATCTTAGAAAGCCTCCAAATGGAAGAATGTAACCTATCTCAACCCCCATGACTACTAGATGCAAGCTATGTGTAGATGATGAATATCTAGATGTAGATAAAATACTTTACAGGTTTATGATAGGAATTTTGTTATATCTAATAGCTTCTAGACTAGATATAATTTTGGCAGTAAGATTAGTGGCAAGATATCAATCAACACCCAAAAAAAGTCACTTTTTCGCAACCAAGAGAATATTCAGGTACATGAAAGGAACTACAAATTATGGACTATGGTATCCGAGAGGTAAGGACTTTACACTGAAAACATATATAGATGCGAATTGGTCTAGCTGTGTGGATGACAGAAAAAGTACAAGTGGTGGTGCATTCTAACTAGGAGAGAGTATGGTGGCATGGCTAAACAAAAAACAATCATCAGTTTCACTATCCATGGTTGAAGCTGAATACATAGCAACTACAACATGTTGCACATGAGTGATGTGGATGAAGAAAACACTTCAAGACATGAAAATAAACTTTAGTGAGCCCATTCCTATCAAATGCGACAATATAAGTGCAATAAGCATGTTGAAAAAACTTTTGCTTCATTCAAAGACTAATTACATACCTATAAAATACCACTTTCTCAGAGAACAAGCAGCTAAGAAGATAGTGAAGATGGAATACATCCCCACAAAGGAACAAATAACATACATATTCACAAAACCTCTTTCTATAGAACCATTTGAATATTTGAGAAACAAGCTAGGGATAGTGTCTACAGATGATGCTCACTAATATGACTTTGAAGGGAGCATCTAAAACATGGATTTGAATGCAACAACTAAGGGTGAGACCACAAGAACAAAAATAAGCAAAGAAGAGAAACAACTAGTGTATAAATTTGTCAAAGAATTTGAAGCAGCTAAGAAGAAACAAGAATAAGGACATCATAGAAGTATGAAATCAATTCCTCTTCGTCATGAATGTGAGCAACATATATCAAGTGCACTAATATTTAATAAAAGTTTTTTTTGGAAGATGTACACATGTATATATCTTGTATATAAGCATGTAAATAAATAAATAAATAAATCATGTTAGCATCATTAAAATTCTCTCAAAAATCCTTCATTCTCGGATTGTTCACATGGAATGCATTGATCTACATTCATGAATAAATGATAATTTATCTATGAAAACCTGAGATATATTCTAATATATTTACATGACAGTAAAAGAAAAGGACCTCCATCAAGTGGAGGATAAAATTATATTATATTCGAATATATGCAACCAGAATTAAAGAGACCAGTATGGAAGTAAAATGGCTCTCTTAATAGAAAAGACATCAAATAATTAAGTTGCAATGCTACATTCAAAGTTTGAGAAATTTTCAACCATGTACGCCACCACCAAGACAAGAGGAGAAGATTGTGTTCATTTTTGTTGCGTATTTTCAAGAGGTCTTCATCATGAAGGATCATGAGATCGACATCTGAACCTCATTAGTTGAAACATGAAGGAATTTAAATCATCAATTGATCAAGTGAAAACTGTTGCAAAGGATAATTCCTGGTATGGTTGCAACAACTACTACTGAATAAAATCAAGGAAATGCCTCTGAAATCGGAAATACATCATGTGAATAAGATAATGGGCTATATTTTATTGCATCACTAGGATTTCCTAGAATCCTTCAGCTTCAATATCATGCCAACATAGAATTCAGTGATATTTATGCTAGGTGATCAAGGTTCAAGAAGAAAAAATCCCTACACCTGAAAGCTTAAATGAATAATCAATTCATCATATACTTTATAAAAATAAGAGTAAACTGACAGATATTAAATTATAGATGCAAAGGTTAAGTAATTCTCTGCACAATATATTTATCTAGCAAAGGATAAATAATGGATGCCTAAAATATGAAGATATGATTTGACAATGAATCAATTAAATCAATAATAATATCACTCTTTGAAAGAAGTATTGGATAGTCGGATACTCTAAATGGTGGCATCATAAACCGAAAGAAGATTTAACACTTGTAAGAGAGAAAGAATGGATGCAATGTTGAAGAGAGAAGCGTTTTTTTTTTTTTTTGCATATATTCAAGCCACTCTAAAATTCCTCTCAGATCCCCAAAACATGGGAGCAAAAAAGAGAAGGAGGTAGTGAATGAATGAAGGGAACACAACACATGCCCCTCTAATTTCTCTCCATGAACAGACTATCGAAAGGTCAGGTTGAAATAATGTATTGATAGTATGGAAGTATTGACATAACATTATTTGCAGTGAAAGAGAGTTGTTGGAAGTATCAGAGAATAAGGTAATGGTGTAAGGGTGCAGTGGCAGATAATGGCATAGTCAATGCAGTTTCACAATGAAAGATAATGGTGCAATGGTATGAACTTTATTAATGGCAGTGGTATCGATTAGTTGCAGAATGGCAACCAACATAATGTTATTTATCATTGTTGGTGTGGTATATGGCAGAGTGCTATGTTTATAGCGCAGATGTATGTGGTATAGTAGTGTCAAAAACGTTTCTCTACCTCTGGTTGTGTTCGGTGCACCAACCAGGAACAGAACAACGTAAATGGTGGAGGGGTAGAATAGTGAAATTCATGTTGTTCAATATGTTTGCCAATAGGTTTGACATGGTTCAGAAATGGATGTCTTGCTGAGCATGATGTTGTTCAAATCGATATGTGAATAAAATCAATCACATTGGTTTGATTTTTAATCTAGAGAATGCCAAATGAAATTTCTCTGAGCTTCATAGATATTCGTGATGCATTGACAAAGCAGGTGATCTTTCCACTTGCATATAATGTACTTGACGTGGTTTTTATACTACTCCACAGTGCGCACTAAAGCAGTAAAATGATCCTCATACCCTAATGATATTCACTCATGGATTGAAGACAAATATATTTCATAGGTTTTTTCTTTTCTCGTTATTAATAAAATAGATGGTATATCAATCCTGCTATTAGCACACTCTTGCTTTGATGTAAAATTTGTCGGGCTGACACTCATGACAAATGTCACTCGCAAAACAGTGATGCATTGCAAAGCGTGGAAGAATTCAGGCAGTGATGGATGTCTTTGCAGATGGAAACATTTTTGTTTGCTTGCAATGTGGGGGTCGGGTTAGAAACTTGCGCAGATACGAATACATAGTGTATTGGTGTGGCCCGTTAGTAGATACATATGGTCTTATTGTTGGAGGTGTTGCAACTACTGTTAAATTATTGAAGAAACAAGAGCAATATTGTTGAAATGTTATTTTCAACTGCTCCCTGTACTGTAAGCCACTTTCTAATTTTGTTTGAAGGGATCTGCCACAGAGCCGCTTGCTAAAATGGTGAACAGTCAGTTCCATTGTGTGGTTCGGCGCCAGTGCTTTCCATTTGAAAAACAGTCTCTGTACATTTGAGAATAGTCTGCTGTATTTGAAAGAAACAGAGCTTTCGTCCTTTTATTTGAAAACAGAGCTTTACAAAGAAAAACAGAGTTTTTCATATTGTACACAGGCAAGTCTATTTTCCAAGTTTTGAATGGGACAAGTCATAAGTGGTCCCCACATTTATTTTTGAATCGCAATCGCAAAATCTTTTTGATTGTTTTGATTGAGTGTCTTCTTGATATGGATGAATGCAATGCGATCGCAATCGTAATCGCAAGTCGCATATGTTACCTCCGCTTTTGTTATGTCGCAGTTGAATAGTCGCGATGCGATTGGCGCGATCACGCAATCGCAATCGCATGTCATTTTATCTCCATCCGCTCAAAGCCAAAGGTCTATTGCAATGTTGTGATGTGATCCAATCGCGATCGCACAATCGCAATTGGAAGTTTTTTTATGACCGTTTGTATTATTATGAACCAGAACCGACGCCATTTTATATGGCGGAGTTTATAAATCATTGCGCGTACAAAAGGGCCTGAACCCAAAACAAGTTGGCAGATGCGATATGGTTTATGCACTGGATTTGATAATCCATCGCGCACACAAAAGGTGATGTCAGCAGGGAGAAATTGTAACGCGAAATCTCCGATGTGATTTGGTTCATAAGTTTTGAAGTCCGGCGGAGTTTGATAAGTTTTGTTTTGCAAAGGATTTACGTTGTAATGTTTTTTTATCGCGCGACAGAGTATTATGTAAAACTATTGATTATGCTGTTTTTAACATAAATCAATATAACATGTGCGCATTTTGTATGTGGGCCCTAGAAGTCTTCTAAGAAATGTTTTAGTTTTAGTTTTAAAAAAGGTTTTATGTTATGTTTTATATGTTACGGCATGTATAAACGAAAAGCCCGAGAGGCATGGAATGTAATGTTTTTGTATGCACAGTAGTGCGAAAAGAAAATACGCAGCAGTGTGTTATTTTTAGACAGAGAGACAGAGTGTGAGTTAGTTTCTGTGCACTACATCTAGTAGCAGTCACTATTTTGTAAATCCCTCTATGAGAGGAAGATATTGTAACAGTTGTTTTTAATTTAATGAATAGAAATGTTATTGTGTTCAAACTCTGTCCCTGTGAAGCAAAATTTTTAAATTCTCTGTGTTAAGAAGGAGAGTATTATTCTCTCTAGTTTGTTCTGGAATTCTCAGAAATTCCAACATGGTATCAGAGCTAGTCCAGGCTCTTTGAAGGTGTCAAAGAAGCTGAAGAAAGGATTTATTTTTGCAGCAGCTTCTCTAGCAGAGTGAAGACTCAGTCAAAAGAATCCAAGGTATTTCTCAAGACAATTTTATTTGTGTAACTATTTGCAGAACATTCAGTTTATTTTAAAAACACAGTCAAGTGTTTGAAGCATAGTTAAGAGTGCAAGGATGGCTGGAGCCAACACTAGCATGAGTATTGGTAATACTCAGCTCCCACAATTTAATGGGAAAAACTAAGACTACTGGGCAATAACTATGAGAGCCCTGTTTGCTTCCCAAGACTTATGGGAACTTCTTGAGGATGGTTTTGAAGAACCAGTGGATGAAAATGAGTTTAATGATTTAACTCAGGCAGAGAAGGAACTGTTGAAGAGAAATACGAAGAAGGATTCTATAGCCCTCTACTTTTTGTATCAATCAGTGCATGAGAGTGTGTTTCCAAGGATAGAAGCAGCTAAGAGATCCAAAGAAGCATGGAAAACTCTCAAGATAGCCTATCAAGGCATGGAGAAAGTGAAGACAGCAAAACTACAATTCCTGAGGAGATATTTTGACTCTCTGCCTGGAGTCAGATAACATTGACTCATTCTTCACACATGTGATTGGAATGGTCACACAGATAAGGTCTCATGGGGAGATTCTTGAATAAAGGAGGATTGTGGAGAAAATTTTGAGGTGCCTACCCTCAAGGTTTGATGTGATTTTCACCACCATAGAGGAGACAAAGGATCTCACAAACTTTTCAGTTGATGAGCTACATGCATCACTGATGACACATGAGCAGAGATTGGGTAGAAATGAAAACTCATCTCTGGAGCATGCCTTCAAGACCCAGATGTCTTTTGGAAGAGGAAAAGGCAGAAGCCAAAACAGAGGTGGAAGAAACAGTCCAGCAAATACTCAAGGAAGGGGCAGCAATCCAAATCAGCACCAAGGCCAAAGAAACAGCCAGCAAGGTGCACACCAACATGCCCATGGATAAAGGTATGATAAATCCAATGTCCAATGTCATTATTGTAAAAAATATGGGCATTATGCAAATGAATGTAGGAAGAAGCAGCATGATATGAGTAATAGAACTAGTGCAAATTTCACTAGAGAAAATATTAGCCAAGCTAAATTGTTTTTAGCTTGTAATATGGCTGAGGAAAAGAGTGAAGATTTATGGTTTCTAGACTCTGGTTGCAGTAACCATATGACAGGAAACATAGCCATGTTTTCTATGTTAGATGAGAATGTGAAGTCACAAGTCACATTAGGAACAGATAGTAAATTTTCTGTTATGGGAAAAGGAGATGTAAATGTCTTAACAAGGAAAGGAGAAAATAAATCCATAGCAGATGTTTATTATGTTCCAGGAATGAAATGTAACATCTTAAGTATTGGACAGCTTGTTCAAAAGGGGTACAATGTTTTCTTTGAGGATGATGTATGCACCATCATGGATAAACCACCCAGCAAACAATGTATTGCTGAAGTGAAGATGACAAGGAACAGGATGTTCCCTCTCAGGATGAAAGCATATTTGAAGAATGGAGAAGAAATAGTAGCAGTGACACAAGAGGCTTTCCAAAGTGAAATAAAAGATGAAAATTGGTTGTGGCACTTGATATTTGGACATCTCAACTTTGGAGGTCTTAACTTGTTGAACAGAAAAGGAATGGTAAGAGGATTTCCATTGATAGAGAAACCAGACAGCCTTTGTGAAGGTTGCATCTTGGGTAAACAACACAGAAAAAATTTTCCATCCAGGAAAAGCATAAGGGAAAAAGAACCCTTAGAAATTGTCCACTCAGATTTATGTGGACCGATGCAAACTCCATCACTTGCTAGCAGCCATTATAAGTTAACATTTATAGATGATTTTACAAGAAAAACTTGGGTTTACTTTTTGAAAAACAAAAGTGAAGTGTTTGAAAGATTCTGCAATTTCAAAGCACTTGTGGAGAACCAAAGTGGGTTGCATATCAAAGTCCTAATAACTGATAGAGTAGGTGAGTATATCTCTAAAGAATTTCTACATTTTTGTAGAGAAAATGGAATTCATAAGCAGTTTACAACTAGGTACACTCCACAGCAAAATGGAGTTTCCGAAAGAAAGAATAGAACAATCATGGATATGGTAAGGAGTATGCTTAAGGCAAAGCATTTTCCAAATTATTATTGGGCTGAAGATGTACATTGTGCAGCATACATTTTGAATAGGTGTCCAACAAAGGCAGTTATGAACAAAGTTCCAGAAGAGGCATGGAGTGGCACAAAGCAAGGAGTCACCCACATGAAAGTTTTTGGATGTGTGGCTTATGCACACATTCCAGATCAGTTAAGGAAGAAGTTGGACAACAAGGGGGAGAAATTTATTTTCATTGGATACAATGAGGAATCCAAATCTTATAGGTTGTATAACCCATCCACCAAGAAGTTTATTGTGAGCAGAGATGTTCAGTTTATTGAAGAGAAAGCTTGGGATGGAAGCATAGAGAAAACAGTGAATGTTAAACACTATTTGCCTCATGATGAAAATGATGAAGATTTGGCTGAAATAAATCCCCCAATAGAAACACCAACACAAGGGCAGCAATGCACACCCTTGAGGAGAAATTAAGGTGCTTCTCCAAGCACACCACAAGAAGGAGATTCGAGTGCTACTTCAAGCACTCATACACTAAATGAAAGAGGTAAGAAGTTCAGAAATTTAAATGACATTTATGAACAAGACTTGTTGTCAAAGGGTATAAGAAGCAGCATGGGAGAGACTATGAGGAAAATTTTGCATCGGTTGCTAGAATGGAAACCGTGAGAGCAGTGTTGTCCATAGCAGCACAAAACAAGTGGAAAGTTTACCAAATGGACGTGAAGTCAACATTCCTAAATGGAGTGTTAATGGAAGAGGTTTATATAGAACAACCTCTAGGCTATGAAAATAAAGGCCAAGAGCACAAAGTGTGCAAATTGAAGAAAGCTCTTTATGGGCTAAATCAAGCACCAAGAGCATGGTACAGTAAGATAGATTCCTATCTACTGGAAAATGGATTTGAAAAATGTGAGGGAGAACCCACCCTATACATCAAAGAAAAAGATGGTAAAATGTTGATTGTTGTGTTATATGTTGATGATGTAATTTTCACAGGTAATGATAATTACCTTATTGAAAATTTTAAGACAGTCATGAAAGAAGAATTTGAAATGATTGATATGGGTTTGTTGAGATACTTCTAAGGAATAGAAGTAGAACAAAATGAAAATGGGATTTTTATCTCACAAGAAAAATATGTTAATGAAGTGTTGGAAAGATTTAATATGCAGGAGAGCAAAGCAGCATTAACACCCACAGTGATGGGATTAAAATTCAGCAAAGAGGACAATAGCAAGGATTTTGATCCTAGTTTGTACAAGAGCATAGTTGGCAGCCTCATGTATTTGACTGCAACTAGGCCTGACATAATGCATGCTGTTAGTTTGATTTCCAGATTCATGGAGAGGCCAAAAGAAGCACATTGGCAAGCAACGAAGAGAATTCTGAGGTATGTTAAAGGTACTAAAAGGTTTGGCATTTTATATACTACTTCAGAATGTTTAGATTTAATTGGATACACTGACAGTGATTGGGCTGGAAGTGTAGATGATAGGAAAAGCACATCCGGTTATTTTTTTCACATGGGTTCAGGAGCCATTTCATGGGCTTCTAAGAAACAGCCTATTGTAGCATTGTGTACAGTAGAGGTAGAATATGTGGCAGCTACAGTAGCAATGTGTCAAGCAATTTGGATGAGAAGGATGCTAAGGAGTTTATGCCAAGAGCAAGCAAAAGGAACAGTGATTTTTTGTGACAATAGCTCAGCTATTGCATTATCCAAGAATTTTGTGTTTCACAAGAGAACGAAACACATTGACACGAAGTTTCACTACATCAGGGTGTTATCACTCAGGTTTTCCTAGAAGTTGTGTAAGAGGAAAGTATACCCGAGGTAACCACAAACCAATCTTTTAGATGCAGAATCTAGCCAATCTGCATCCAGAGAGGGCTCTCTCTTTATAATTTATCTTTGTTCTTAGAAGGTTTTAGGCTAGTTATAGATTCAAAGTTTGTTTTGGGAAAAATGGTGGAATCCACAAACTAAGGGCAAGGTTGAGAGCTTTCAGTCCATTGGGCGGGGAGTTCAAGATTGCCTTTTTTCAGAAAAGTAAAATGACACCTATTGGTATAGGAGTCTAACACAGGGAATTGGTAAACAATGGAGAAATTGTTTTAGAACACTGCAGAACTCAGGAGTAGTTTGCAGACATTCTGACCAAGCCATTAGGGCAGAAGAATTTTGAATTTTTCAGGAAATGACTAGGTATGACTGATAACCCAGCAGTTGAAATTAAGGGGGAGTGTTGAAATGTTACTTTCAACTTCTCCCTGTACTGTAAGCCACTTTCCAATTTTGTTTGAAGGGCTCTGCCACAAATCCGCTTGCTAAAATGGTGAACAATCAGTTATGTTGTGTGGTTCGGCGCCAGTCCTTTCCATTTGAAAAACAGTCTCTGTACATTTGAGAACAGTCTGATGTATTTGAAAGAAACAGAGCTTTCATCCTTTTATTTGAAAATAGAGCTTTACAAAGAAAAACAGAGTTTTTCGTTTTGTACGCGGGCAAGTCTATTTCCCACGTTTTGAATGGGACAATTCATAAGTGGTCCCCAAATTTATTTTTGAATCGCAATCGCAAAATATTTTTGATTGTTACGATTGAGTGTCTTGTTGATATGGATGAATGTGATGCGATCGCAATTGCAATCGCAAGTCGCATATGTTACCTCTGCTTTTGTTATGTCGCAGTTGAATAATCGCGATGTGATTGGCATGATCACACAATCGCAATCGCATGTCATTTTATCGCCCTTCGCTCAAAGCCAAAGGTATATTGAAATGTTGTGATGCGATCCAATTGTGATCGCACAATCGCAATTGGAAGTTTTGTTATGGCCATTTGTGTTATTAAGAACTAGACCCGACGCCATTTTATATGGCGGAGTTTATAAATCATCGCGCATCCAAAAGGGCCCAGACCCAAAACAAGTTGGCGGACGTGATATGGTTTATGCGATGGATTTTATAATCCATCACGTGCACAAAAGGTGATGTCAGTAGGGAGAAATTGTAACACAAAAATCTCCGATGTGATTTGGTTCATAAGTTTTGAAGTCCGACGGAGTTTGATAAGTTTTGTTTTGCAAAGGATTTACGTTGTAATGTTTTTTTATTGTGCGACGGAGTATTATGTAAAAGTATTGATTATGTTATGTTTTAACATAAATCAATATAACATGTCCGCATTTTGTATGTGGGCCCGAGAAGTATTTTAAGAAAGGTTTTAGTTTTAGTTATAAAAAAGGTTTTATGTTATGTTTTATATGTTACGGCATATATAAATGAAAATCCCGAGAGGCATGGAATGTAATGTTCTTGTATGCATAGCAGTGCGAAAGGAAAATACACAACAGTGTGTTATTTTTAGACAGAGAGACAGAGTGTGAGTTAGTTTTTGTGCACTGCGTCTAGTAGTAGTCACCGTTTTGTAAATCCCTCTGTGAGAGGAAGATATTGTAAAGTTGTTTTTAAGTTAATGAATAGAAGTGTTATTGTGTTCAAACTCTATCCCTGTGAAGAAAAATTTTTAAATTCTTTGTGTTAAGAAGGAGAGTATTATTCTCTCTAGTTTGTTCTAGAATTCTCAGTCGATGCAGTTTCACAATGATAGATAATGGTGCAGTGATATGAATATTATTAATGGCAGTGGTATTGATTAGTTGCAGAATGGCAACCAACATGATGTTATTTATCATTTTTGGTGTGGTATATGGCAGAGTGCTATGTTTATAGCATAGAGGTATGTGGTATAGTAGTGTCAAAAACATTTCTCTACCTCTGGTCGTGTTCGATGCACCAACCAGGAACAGGACAACGTAAATGGTGGAGGGTAGAATAGTGAAATTCATGGTGTTCAATATGTTTTCCAATAGGATTGACATGGTTCAGAAATGGATTTCATGTTGAGCATGCTATTGTTCAAATCGATATGTGAATAGAATCAATCACATTGGTTTGATTTTTAATCCAGATAATGCCAAATGAAATTTCTCTGAGCTTCATAGATATTCGTGATGCATTGACAAAGCAAGTGATCTTTCTGCTTCCATATAATGTACTTGATGTGGTTTTTATACTACTCCACAGTGCGCACTAAAGCAATAAAATGATCCTCATACCCTAATGATATTCACTCATGGATTGAAGAGAAATAAATTTCATAGGTTTTTTCTTTTCTCGTTATTAATCAAATAGATGGTATATCAATTGTGCTATTAGCACACTCTTGCTTTGATGTAAAATTTGTTGGGCTGACACTCATGCCGAATGTCACTCGCAAAAGAGTGATGCATTACAAAGCGTGGAAGAATTCAGGCAGTAATGGATGTCTTTGTAGATAGAAACATTTTTGTTTGCTTGCAATGTGGGGGTCGAGTTAGAAACTTGCACAGATATGAACACATAGTGTATTGGTGTGGCCCGTTGGTAGATACATATGGTATTATTGTTGGAGGTGTTGCAACTACTGTTAAATTATTGAAGAAACAAGAATGATATTGATAATCACATGCAGTAGATAATGGGGGATGAGTCATCCACTATGTGCATGCACATGTTCATTCTAATGATGTAGCATGACACGGCCAGAAGTCTCGATCCACCACATGATGGAATCCCACGAGTTGAAGCAAGTATCGATGCCTAATCGAGTCTTGAAAAATCAAAGATAAGATTATGAAGATAATATTGTTGTTCCTCTCAATTCCTATATTTATCTACTCTTTTTACTAGTTGTCCCCTCAGCTAAGGGTGGACGTTGGATTTTTAGTAGCAACAATGCAAAACTTCATTGTGACGATGGAAATATTAATTGGCTTGTTTTTACTATAACAATGAGTATCCACACCAATGGAGTTGTGAGATAATTTGTTGTCAACACAGAAGGTCGTAAATTTTTCAGCTCAGTCGAATAATTAAATCATTGTTTCTATCAAGTTGAAAACAAATGAGGCATTTTTGGATGGCATAAGCTCAAGTCCACTGAAGGAATGTGATGTTCTTGTAGCTACAAAGCACAACATCGATATCCACTAAACGAATGTGAGGTTTTCTTTTTAAACATAATAATGTCATTTTTAGCTCAAGAAACGATCCAAGTGAAACACAACTTGTTGGAAATATTCAATTTAGGCATAGGTTGTATGATGAGTGGAATCCTGATTGGCATTGGTGTTGTAAATATTCCATATTCTGCGTTCAATATAATATTATAACATTGCATATGATTTACGGCGTTATTAGAGCTTAACTCCTCTCATCAACACCTTGTCCAGTAATTCGTTGCTCTCCTTCAAGCCACCCTTCTTGCAAAGAGTATGTATTAGTTTGTTAAATATAGCCATGTCTAGAATGATGTCTTCTTCGAGCATCTTATCAAACATGAATGAAGCTTCACTTGCCTATTTTCTTCATATAGACCGTCAATCACATTGCAGTAAGCAACAACATGTAACCAAAATCATATGAAGTAATTGTGAAAAGGATATGATTTACAAACCAGGCATACAAACAACCTTTCTCCTTGTGGCGCTTTTGAATATGTTCATAGCAAGTCATTTCCTGAGCACTTGGGGTGTACATCTTGCAGACTATACCTAAGCGCAATAAGCAGAACAATTATAGCATCTCATTAGCATATACAAACATCAATATAATATATTTGAAGGATTTAAATAGTGTTTATATGCTCAATTCATTTTCTTCCAATATTTCCTTTGAATCCAAATAACGTCTTAGTATGTTTCTTTATGGTGCCATTCAAATCATTATATTCCAACATCTCCTTAAAATCCCAATAATGTTTCAATAACATGTTTGTAGCATCTCATTAGCATACAAAAAAATTGGTGATATTATTTTTATGTACTTTGAGTGTCTGACCAGAGAAGCATCATTTCTAGAATTAAGAAGGATGCCTTATAAGACCTTAAAGTCCTTTCAGAAGGGTTTATATGTCACATGGAACATATTCATTATTCTTGTGTTATTCGGATGGAGAATTTTTTTGTATAGTTTTTTCTATGGATCACTTTTTTTATCATCATATTCAGCATTACGCAAATACAATGCACTTATTATTTAGATGGTATTAATTTATTGTTTATCTAAAGTATTCTCCCAACAATACTTATATACCATATGGAGCATCATTCATTTTTGAAGCAGTATTTATCTTCAAGCAACATTCATTCTAGAGCAACCCCAACAAGCCATATGAAGTGGCATTCATTTAATGACAAACTGAACAATGTTTATGAAGAACTTAGAGAGAAGTAATGAAATGATGGAATCTACATTGAGAAAAAAAACTTTTTCATGCTACAAGACATTTGTAACCCCCTTTCCATTGGTGTAAAAGGGGGAGGAAGACACTTCTCAGAATGAAAGGGGGAGATAATATGATGTATGAGGACAGAATAGAAGTATAAGGAATTGGTGTGTCTATGTTGCCATCAATGCCAAAGGGGGAGATTGTTGGAAATATTGGCATTGATGTCATTAACTGTAATGATGATAATTTATGTTGAATGTTATTATTGAAAAATGTTGAAAGTGATGTGAAGTGAAAAGGCTATGCTAATCAATATGACGGCTAAATGTTGTTAAGAATGACATAATGAATTAAGACAAAGTTTAAATACATATATTTAATTAAATAGAATATGTAGACAATACAAATCTAACTTTTCACTTGTCATTATTGTTGATTGAGAGGTTACAATATCTTTTTCTATTACAAATATTTTCAAAACTGAAAATAAAATAAGTGAGCAGTTTTTGGAAGCCCGGGAGACAATTCCTCACTTCATATTCTGCAAGGGATACAAACATCCAAGAGGGATTTCTTATAAAATGTACAACATGGAGTGGAAAAAGGAACTTTTGATAGAGAAGGGATTTGAACAAGGATGTTGATGGGCATCAACAGAAGAGGAAGAGAGAATGGAAGAGGAGAAACAATTCAACAATGAATTTGATAATAGAATGGTCTACAACATAGCCAAGATTTGTAACTTGATGTTGTGACTAAGAAATTTTTGTTCTCTTATATGTTGCAGTTCGAAAAATAACATGTTGTACCGTGTTGAGGCAGAAGCCTCTTGTGGGTTGTAGCCTGCATAAAATTTATGGGACTTGGAGCTTCCTTTTAGGTAGTAGCCTCTTGTAGGTTGGAGCCTACAAAAATGTGATGTAATAACCAGTAGTATCTTTCCTTTGCATCATTTTCAGCTTAAATATTCATGGTTTTCTCCCTTCAAGGTTTCCACTTATATCTTGTGTCTTCATGTGTTTTTTTTTAATTCTATGTGAATGATATTGAACTCTTGATAAGTAATATGAAAATTTATCTTCTTGACACCTGAAAAATGAATTCAATAAAACATGAACATGAACTATTAGTTTCATAATAAAGTAAAGATGAGAAAAATTAAAGAAGATTAAATTACTGATTCACCCCCCCCAGTAATTTCCAATCTTAAATATCAATCATCCCATGATATTTTCCTTCATTTTTTGAAGGAAAACAATAAAATAAGGTTTTTACAAAGTCCATCAAGCCTATAAAAGGGGTGTTAGGTCCCTATATTACTAGTATAGTCCCTTATTTTTGTTAGTGTAACCCCCTTATTGTTATTATTGTACCCCTGTAACCCCCATATTGTTATTATTGTGCCCTTAAATTATTATTGTTAGGTTGGCTAGGATTACATTGTTGCCCCACTAAGATTACATTGTGGCCACATGGACTCCTATATATAGAAGGGAGGTTTTGTAATTTGAATCATCCAAGAATTGTTCATTAATGTAATGTATTGGAGGTTTCCCCCTCGAAGTGGCTTATTTCTAAGGCGTTGATATCTCTTTTATTCTATTTTTGGAGCTGGTTTCACAACATTTGGTATCATAGCTTTGGATTCTAGGGTTTCGCTGCTCCAAATAGGTCATAGTGGAATTTTCGCTATAACTTTTTTTCTACGAAGGTTCAGAAGCAGAAATTTTTAGGATACGAAGCTGAAATCCTGGGGAACATCGTCACAAAATTTCAAAGCTTCGTTCGCAATATTTTAGGAGATATGATTTGTGGAAGGTAGGGCTTTTTGTAGGCTTTTGAATTTCACTTAAACAGGTCATCGCAACATTTTCACTATAACTTGTTTTTTACAAAGGTTCAAAAGCTGAAATTTTTAGAGCGTGAATTAGAGATCCTAAGGAACATTGTCGCAAAATTTCAAATCTTGTATCGTAACAGTTGCAGCGATATGATCTGTGGAAGTTAGGTCTTTTTCAGGCTTCCTAATTTCATCTCAAAGAGGTGATTGTGGGAAAATCTTCATAACTCTCTCTCTGAGCATCGGATTGGAATTCTGTAAAAAGTAGCTGGAAGTAAACAGAATGTAGTTTCCTTTCTATCAATTTCAGAACCAAAGGAGCAAACAGTGCCACGTGGAAAGTCTTACAAGTTCGCTCTACTGAACCAGTCCATAATTAGGTCATTGTGGGACATTGGACATAAATTTGCCTTGAAGAATCCAAATCAATTAAGACTTATGGCATTTGAAAGAAGCTTCAGAGGACTACTACGGGGCCAAATTTTAGATATTGAGGATCTTCAATTATAGAAATAATTAAATTTCATTATAGAGCTCTGCAAAAGCAAGTAAAAGGTGTGTATTTTTTTTCCAAATTGCATAAGTCTTGTTTGAAGAATCAATTTGAATTGATTCCAAGGGCATATTGTAGAATAGATATCAGTATTGGTTTCTAAAATGGCCCCTAAAAATAATTCAACACCCATTAAGCCTTTAGAAGGCTCTACTGTGACTCATGAAGATGAAGAATGGCAACATGACATATCAAAATTACAAGAGCAAGTGCAACAAATTTCGCTCTCGCAAAGAGCAACAAAAAATGACATGGAAGTTTTGAAGAAAGGTGTTGAAACTAAGATGGATGGTTTCAAGAAAGGAGTGGAATCTAAGATAGATGGCATGGAAGCTGGCATGGAATCTAAGATGGAGGGCATGGAAGAAAAAATGAAAGACAACATGGAAAACATGAAGAATTATCTAAAAGCAAACATGGAAGGTTTGACAAAGTTGATACAAGAAATGTTTCCTAATGGTGAAAATATAGTAGAGGAAACTCATGATGAGAACAAAATAAATGTTAATCGTGATTTCATAAACTCTAATTTTGGCGAGAAGAACCACCATATACCAAAAATGGATATGAGGAAGTTTGATGGAAAGGATCCTGTAACATGGATACTACAGATGGAGCAATATTTTGATCTCCATAATGTGCAAAACACACAAAAGGTATGTATTTCAACTTTACATTTAGAACAAAATACATTTGTATGGTATCGATGGCTTTGCTCTAGTAAGAAAATTGTCACTTGGTCAATTTTTACGGAGGAAATGATACCACATTATGAGGATACAAAGAGCAACACCTTCTTTATCCAATTGATAAATCTCAACCAAAAGGGTTTCGTGGGGGAGCACATTGAGGACTTCCAAAAATTGAATATAAGGGTAACTGATATTCTAGAGGAACATAGGATTGATCTCTTCATAGGTACTTTAAAGGATAACATCCAATATGAAGTTCACATTTTGGAACCTGATTCATTGGAGAAGGCATTCAGGTTGGCAAGAAAAATTGAATGTAAAATTATGGCGACAGGGAAGCCTACCACTCACTTCTATAAAGAAGGAAGTGTTGCTACACTTAGATTTCCACAACCTACAAAGTTGACACCACAACAATTGGAAGAAAAAAGAGCAAAAGGGCTTTGCTACAGTTGTGATAGCAAATATAATAAAGGTCATAAGTGTGCTGAGAAGAAATTATTTTACATAGATTGTGAAGAGGAAGAAAATGAACAAGAAGAGGATATACACCAAGAACTAACCCTAAAAGAGGAAGAAATGAGTCTGAACATATCGTGTAATGCATTGGCGGGAATTACCACTCCTCAAACTCTCAATATATTAGGACATATCAAGAAGAAAAAGGTAATAGTTTTGATTGATTCAGGTAGTACCCATAATTTTATTCATTGTAAGGTAGCCAAGGAATTGAATTGTTTCCTATACCCAGCACCAGAATGTCAAGTGACGGTTGCAAATGGAGGAACTATAAATTTCTCTGGAAAATGCCATAATATCAAGCTAACCATGGGGGAATATGTATTGAATATTCCAATGTTTTCCATTCCTATGGGTGGTGCTGATGTTGTACTAGGAGTACAATGGTTACAATCTTTGGGGACGGTAGCTTTTAATTTTCAAGAACTTTTCTTGAAATTTTTTTCAAAAGGAAAGGAAGTCAAATTACGGGGTATTATAGGGAAGCCAGGAAAGATAATAAGCTCTAATTTTATGACAAAGCTTCTAAAGAAAGAACAACGAGGCATAATTGCACAATTATGCTCACTAGAAGTTCCAACATCAAAATCATCTATTTCTGCAGATCTCCAAAAAGTCTTGGACAATCATTCCAAGGTGCTTGAAACTCCCAAAGGACTCCCACCTATTCATGATCATGATCATGCTATTCATTTGATTCCAGGAATTTTTCATCCAAACATCAGGCCTTATAGTTATCCTTATGTCAAAAAGAGCGAAATTGAACGTATGATTGCAGAAATGTTAGAGGCGGGTATAATTCAACCTAGTCAAAGTTCTTTCTCTGCTCTTGTAGTATTGGTACATAAGAAGGATGGATCATGGCACATGTGTCCAGATTATAGGGAGCTCAATAAGCTCACCATTAAATATAAATTTCCCATTCCTGTGATTGATGAATTATTGGATGAATTACATAGAGCAATTTATTTTACCAAGTTGGATCTTCATTCAGGATATCATCAAATTAGAATGAAGACTGAAGATATTATGAAAACAGCATTTCGAACTTATGAGGGTCATTATGAATTTTTGGTCATGCCTTTTGGCCTTACCAATGCACCTTCTACATTTCAAGGTGTTACTGTCAGTGTAGTCATACTTCCATCAGTGATCAAAATTTCTCTTTTGCATTTGCATATTAGGAGTCCCATACCAATAAATTTCACCATTCCGCTAGGTCATGGATTCATTGATGGTAGTAATTTTTCATCAGTTTTCTCTAATGAGGTACTTGTTGATTCTCCTCTCTATGGTCTTCAGTCATTAGTCACTTTCATTCTCAAAATCATGTCAGTAGGTCATAGGATGGGTCTCATTAGTTTCTAAGATCTCACCATGGTCAAATTAATGAGTCAAATGTCAATAAATATCAACAAGGTTATGAGGAAGTCAATAAACTCAAAGTCACAACACCTAGAATATCAGAGATATATTTTATTTAGTTTGATGTAATTCTCACCTCAAAACCATGTTTTGAGGTGAAAACATGATATTTTTCCGTTATTATCATTCATTATGTAATTTTATGTCATCATATGTAATAAGTCACGATTCAGAAGCTGTCATCTCCACAATATCATCACCCTACCTTCAGAGAAGTTTTCCACAGCATGTTCAGTGCCAAATCATCTTCCAAGAAAATCCATCAAAAAGAGCTCAGAAAGATCTTTTCAACGGTATACTGCACTCTCAAAACTGACTTCTGGATTGAAATTTATGCCTAATTGAAGTAAAAGTCCCCTATACCCTTAACTTATCCTTTTTCCCACATTTCCCCAAATTTTATTTTATTAAAGTTTTATAATTTCTTTAATAAAACCCCT
Source organism: Pinus albicaulis (assembly GCA_034641835.2). Lineage (NCBI taxonomy): Eukaryota > Viridiplantae > Streptophyta > Pinopsida > Pinales > Pinaceae > Pinus > Pinus albicaulis. Next base: position 310,471,954 of record CM076583.1, read on the forward strand.
TTTTTTTCCCTTCCGATTTACATAATCGCATTATTTAAATCTTTTAAACACAGATGTGATTTATATATAACCACTTCCCCACCATTTCCGTAAACTTTATAATAAATTTTATGTAAAAAGTCCCCTATTCCCAAACCACTTCCCCACCATACTGTCAGACTTTATAATGAAACTTTATAAAAAAAAATTATATTATAAAACCCCACCTTCCATCACAATTGCAATGTTTGAACGATGTGCCCCGATTGGCCCTTTTCCCAAACCTCCGATGTGATTGCCCTGATTATATAACTTCGATTTAAATCCTGTCGATTGCATCCTGATCGTCTATTCAATCGACGATCGGATGACCCATATGCTATCCAATCATCACAATCGGCGCTTTTGTAAAGTCCCCTCCGATTGAGCACTCCCGATTGACATTCTCTGATGTATATCCCGACCGTTGATTCAATCGACGATCGGACGGCCCGTATGCAATCGCTCCATCGCAATCGGTGCCTCCGATCATCCCTCTCCGATTGACTCCCACCGATAGCCTGCTCCCGATTATCCCTTAGCCGTTGATCTTCCCCCTCTGATCCGACGGCCCACAGCCCATCGGACCTTTCCAATAGGCGTTTTCACTCCGCGCCCCTCCCGATCTCCGATTCCGATTGCGATGATAATACCTCAGTCCCACTATTTAAATAATTTTTCCCGTTCATTATATAAAGGGCCTTACCCTTTGTTAATTCAAACTTTGGTTATATTTGTTATATAAAGGGACCTCCCTCAATCGCATCGGTGATTTCATATATATCACTCCGCCCCGCTCTAGAGCCTGATTCCGATCGCGATTATAACGTGGATCCCACTCCCTTTCCCTTTCCTTTTCCCATTCAAAATGGTTTTTCCTTCACCGAGGTATAATTTCATTTCATTTTAATTATTCCAAAGTATTTTATAAAAGCCAGCTTTCTTCAAACGGAATATGGAAAGCAACAGTCAAAGGTCGAGAAATCTTATTTAAACAGAGATTGTTACAGCAGCAGAAAAATAGGAAATATGTTTCCAGATTTCCTATTTTTCATTCATTCAGTATAACAGCGAATTTTCAAAGGGTCAAAATGTATTGTTGTTCCTTGTTTTCAGAGGAAAAACGTTGGTTCTCTTTGCCATGTTCATATTTTAGTTCTGATTTGTTAAACAACTCCCTCTTTTCGTGGATCTATGTTCCCACATTTCAGCTTATTTATTGAAATTATAAATCATCTGTAAAGGAGTTTGAAGTCGGTAACTCGGCAGTAGGGGAATAGTGTGGAAGAACACTCTGCGCTCCATTGTACAGTTTGATACGGATTAATAAGAGATGCAGCTCTGATTTGTGGGATCCATGTGGTATGAGATTTAGCATTTTTTTCTCTCTGTTTCATATGTAAGTTGTTATGTTCCACCTCTCATTCATAAACATTTCCTTTTGAATGCTTTCAAGATAGAAAGGTAGAATCAATTTTATATGCTCTGCCTTGGGAAATCATTCATACTCTGTGTTTTATTCTATTTGAAAAAGATCCATTCATTGTGCCCTTTTCAGCTCCTCACCAGTATTTCCATTCCATATTATTTCAACTTGATTGCTAAATATCTTGCCTACCTTGCCCCATGAAATACCCTGTGTCTTGATTCATTTCCCAATTTCAAACTGTCTCATTTTTTCCCACACATCCCTGAAAATTTCATTCATTTCATTAAAACATCTCCCATTATTATACCTAGCCTAATATCAGATCATCATTGCACTTTATTGAATATCTATCTTTACGGAGAGAGCCCTCTCTTGTCCTTGTAGGTCTAGCTACAAGGCTGAGCGTGGTTTAGTTGTTACCCTGTTTTTCCCTTTTCAGCCTGGGGTCCAATTCGGGTGCTAACATTATCTGGCGACTCCACTAGGGAACTCGTTTGAAGCATAGAAGATCCATCACCCCAGTAATATTTTTCTTGTAAATTCTTGATGATAATATTTCAGAGTTTTCTAGGCTGAAATAAATTTTGTATAGTAGAAATTTGACCACAATGGCTTGAAGAAGATACACAAGGGCCAACCCTGATCCAAATCCTCCCCCTGTGTTTGAAAATCCAAATATTATCCCAAGAATTTTCAGAAGACAAGAAGGATCACTAAGTCCCAGACCTATCTCTAGATCCTATACTTGGCCCAATGAGTGGTTTTTTGTAGAATATCTTTCTTTTGATGAGATTTTTGAGATTTCATTGTTTAGAAATAAGTCTGAAACTGACATTGATGATATAGTTTTAGATCCTGAGTTCCTTGTAGATATTCAAGTTCAAAGGGAAAATTCCTCAATTGATGATTACATTTTGAATTCCCCTCAGTCATCTATCACTGTAACTAATATTCTTGAGCCTTCAAAATCATCAAGAACAACATTCCCTCCTCTTGATTCATCAGCATTCCCATCATTCAATTCCCAGTTTTCATCTCCTCCATCAACACCTCCCTTAAATCCTAGTACTAAAAACACTATTGTAAATCCACCTAGAGCCATGGCAGCCCGGTATGCTCCCCTGGTTTTGCCTCATGTTCTCAATGACATGCCTACTGACTATCAAAGCAAAATTCCCATCTTTGATGCCACTCAGAGCATTACAGCCCAGCAGCACATTGATAAAATGAATGACTTTTTTGATCTACATGAGGTAGAAGTAGAGAATGTAACTACCAAGTTGTTTGTTCAAATTTTTGGAGGTGAAGTTAGAAAGTGGTTCAGAGCTTTACCAGCAGGTTCTATCCACAATTTGCAAGAGTTACATACACAATTTTTAGATTGATGGGAAGTAAAAAATAACCCACTCCAAATTCTGTCTGAGTATGAAAATATTAAAAGAAATGTGGGTGAAACTGTTCAGGACTATTGTTTAAGATTCAATGCTGTATATAATTCTATTCCAGCTAACCTGAAACCTCCTGTGGGATTAGCATTACTGAAATTTTCAAATGGTTTTGATGCCGATATGGCATATCATCTGCGTGAAAGAGATCCATCTTCACTTGAAGACAAGCAGAAGATAGCAGTAAGCGTGGAAGCTAATCTGCTGGCTAAAAGAACTCGAGCCAGAGCTGAAAAGAGAGTCGTGGTGAAAGAGGAAGCCTCTCCTTCAGACAACAAAATGGACACTCTGATTCGTATAGTTGAAAATATGGTCGATCGTTTGACCATTTTAGATAGGCCTGAGCCTCAAATAAGAAACCCAAATTTCAGAGGACAGCAGCCGCAATTCAGAATTAAACAGAGAGAGAAAAGAGCGCAAGACCAAGCAGCGCCACCACAGTAGCAGATTAAAACAGAATTGCAGCAGAACTACGTGCAAGGGACAGACTCAGATGAATAGGATCCTGTGATTGAGGCCAATCACTTTTTCATAGCTAATGGTGCGCCAATTTTCCTCACAAAAGACGAATAATACATAGTGGCGACTCCAGACATTCAAAGGGACGAAAATTTCATTTTGGCCAATGACACAGTGTTGGAAGAAGAGTCTGATGACTACCAGAGAGGGTATATGAATGCTCTGTCATCTCAGCAAAGGTAGTACTCTTTAAGGAATAGAGACGTTACAATCAGTCCCATTCAGAAAAGAAAAGAGCTCCAACTTAATAACGATGCACAGAAGAAAGGAAAAGAGTCAGCCGATCCTTCCTCCAGTAAAGCACCTACAGCTAATAACACTGCAATTGAAAGAAATAAGCAGAGCACAGTAAATTAGCAAACAGAGAAGAAAGATCCTCCCATTAAAGAGGTAGAAAAAGCTCCTTCTTTTAATTTAGAAAATGAAATTTCTAAGCTAAAAGTATCTATGCCCCTCACAGAGTTGGTGAAGAATAGTGCATATAAAATTCAGGTGTCTAAAGTCTTGCAAATAGACTCTGTTTCTAATATGGTTAATGTAGAAGATGACTACCCTAAACTTATTTTTGTTCCAGCCACAGAAGAATCTGAAGAAAATGAAGTCCCTCCCTTTTACCTAAGTCTTAGAGTACATGAGTTCATCTTACATAATGCTATGTTGGACTCTGGAGCCTCACATAATTTGATGCCCAAAGCTATCATGGAGAAACTAGGCCTTGATATTACTTGAAAATACCATGATTTGTATTCTTTTGACTCAAGTAGGGTCCATTGTATTGGTCTCATCAAAGATTTGGTAGTATCTTTAGACCAAATCCCAGCCAAAAATGTTTTGATGGATGTAGTAGTTGCCGATGTCCCACCAAGGTTTGGAATGCTTCTATCTAGGTCTTGGGGTGCAAAACTGAAGGGAACTATGCAACTTGACTTCTCTTATGCCACTATCCATGTATTTGGCCAATTGAGAAAGCTATACAGGGAAAAGAAAATGAAATATATGATTACTAGCAAAGAGAAGCTAGTAAACCATCCCATTAATGTTGTCCACACAGATTTAGAGTCCTTTGTCTTGTATTCTGATGGTGGTTTAAATGATGAGAATGTTCAGTTGGTACAAGTAGATGAAATACCTGAAATTTCAGAGAATTTTAGGGAAGTCCTCAAACAGGAAAAAGATAAAGCAGCAAGCACTTCTAAGTCTCCTGCCTGCCAGTAGCCAAAAGACAGTGAAAATCAAGAAATCAGTTAAGGTAAAGAAGAAAAAGAAGCTAAATTTCAGCATCTACAAGAAGAAGAAGAAGGCCTGTAGAGCATGGAATTTGATGGAGCTGTTGGTAAAGATAGAGCTGGTATTGGAATATGGATTAGGAGCCTTGTTTTTCAGCCTGAAAAGGTTCCCAGCAATGTTAGAGTATGTGCTTATAAGTTAGATTTTGACTTCTCTAACAATGAAGCAGAATATGAAGCTTTGATTGCAGGTCTCAAAATTTTGAAGAAGTTGAATGCAAAAAGGATTTCTATGTATGGCGACTCCGAATTGATAATCAAACAGGTGAAAGGAGAATACCAAGCTAAACATCCGAGATTGAGGGCATACATAAATTCAGTCTTGGACATTTTGAAGACATTCCCAGAGTACACTTTGACAGCAATGCCCAGGATGCAGAATCTTATCGTTGATTCTCTTGCCACTACTACAAGAAATTTGAAGATTCCGATGAACTCCAGCAACAAGTTTGAGATTTATGTCAAACATAGGCCTGTTGTTCCGGACAAATTAAGGTATTGGAAAGTATTTTGGGATGATAATGAGATCAATGCTTTTTTGCAGGGTGATGGAAAATTTAAAGACACTCCAATAGAAGGTGAGTATGAGATGGATGATCAGGAGTTAGAAGCAAACCAGATGGACATATTGCAGCTGAAGGATAATGTGATTCCTAGAGGTCTCATACCTCTAGAGGAGCTTTTTGATCAGGATGATGTTGCAAAGAAGCCAAGCTTGGTGCCCACCGAGAAAAGAGTTGAAGATGTGAATCTTGGAACACCTGACCAACCCAACTTCGTGAAGTTGTCAAAGGCATTGTCCCCTGAGGTAAAGGAGAAGTATGTTAATTTGCTTTCTGAATTTTTTGATGTGTTTTCATGGGATTATTCAGATTTGAAGGTGTATGATAAGAACATAATCCAGCATACTATTCCTATCAAGCCGGATCAAAAGCCATTCAGATAGAAGCTAAGAAGAATCAATCTGAAGCTCCTGCCATCCATTGAAAAAGAGGTAAATAGGTTGTACAAAGCAGGTATCATAGTTCCCATTATATTTTCTGACTAGATTTCAAATTTTGTCCTGGTGCGTAAGAAGACAGGAGAGATAATATTATGTATAGATTTTCAGAATTTGAACAAAGCATCCTTAAAGGATAATTATCCACTTCCGAAAATGGACCATATTTTGCAGAGAGTAGTTGGAGCATCTAGGATGTCACTACTTGATGGCTACTCAGGCTACAACCAGATCTTGGTGCATGAGAAGGACCAAGATAAAACAACCTTCACAACGCCTTGGGGAACCTTCCAGTATGCTAAAATGCCATTCGGACTGAAGAACGCTAGAGCTACTTTTTAGTGTGCAATGGACATTTCTTTCGAAAATGAAAAAGATTTTTTTCTTGTTGTTTATTTGGATGATTTGACAGTGTTTTTAGGATCAGATGATGAGCATTTGCACCATTTGAGATTTTTTTTCAGCGTTGCAGAAAGTTTGGGATTTCTCTGAATCCCAAGAAAAGTCTCTTTGCCATGGATGAAGGCAAGATGCTCGGGCATATTATCTCTAAAGATGGTGTTCGCATCGATCCAGCTAGAGTGGAGGCAATTCAGCTCATAGACCTTCCATGAAACAAAAAGGAGATTCAGGCCTTTAATGGTAAGATGAAATTTTTGCGCCAGTTTATACCTAATCTGGCTGAACATCTAAGAGAAATGACCAATATGTTGAAGAAGGATAGCACTGTTAAGTGGAGTGAAGAAGCTATCAAGTCATTCAATTTGGTAAAGTTTGCATTGTCTAATGTCCCAGTTTTGATTAGTCCCGACTATACTCAGGATTTTATCATTTTTTCATTTGCATCCGAGCATACTATGGTTGTTGTGTTAATGCAAAAGAAATATCAAGTAGAAAAGACAATTGCCTCTTTCAGTAGAACTATTAGAGATGCTGCTTTAAGGTATAATATTATTGAAAAACAGGCATTGGCTCTTATCAAGGCATTGAAGGATTTTAGGGTCTATATTCTGCATTCACATACTATAGCATATGTCCCTAACGCAGCAATAAAGTATGTCTTGATGCAAACTGATTCATAAGGTCGAAGAGGTAAATGGATAGCAGCTATGTTGGAGTATGACTTGGAGATCAAGCCCACGAAGTTGATCAAAGGCCAAGGCCTGGCGAAATTGATCGCCCAATAAAATCTGTGTGCCCTGGATATAAACCTCATTACAACAATGTTGGAGGATGAAGATGAAGGTCTGCTTGTTCCTATTTTAGATATTTTTCTGCAGTCTCCTTGGTATTCAGATATTGTTTATGTCCTTCAGCATCTGTCACCTCCTAAAAGCATGTCTAACAGTAAAGGTAGATCTTTGCAACTTAAATCTGCTAAATTTTGTATTTTAAACAATGCTCTGTATTGGAAGGATTCAGGAGGTGTTCTGCTCAACTATTTGGTTGAAGAAGAAGCCCAGAAGGTAATGCATGATTTCCACAAAGGTGATTGTGGCGGTCACTTGTTTTGAAAAAATACAGCTAACAAGGTATTGAGAGCCGGGTATTATTGGCCCACATTATTTTCTAATTTACAAAAAACAGTGATGGATTTTCATGAATGCCAAATCTTCCAAGGCAAGAAGAAATTGCTTCCACTTCCTTTGAAACCAGTTTCAGTGAACGCTCCATTTCAGCAATGGGGACTCGATTTCATAGGAGAAATTCATCCCGCATCCTCAACACAACACTGATGGATATTGATAGGGACAGATTACTTTACGAAATGGATCGAGGCCGTCCCAGCCAGGCAAGCAACTGACACGGTAATCATTCAATTCCTAGAATCGAATATTTTATCTCATTTTGTCTGCCCATGTAAAATTGTAACAGATAACGCAGCAGCGTTCCGATCCAAGAAGATGGTCGATTTCTGTGACAAATATAATATTGCGCTGGGCCATTCAACAGCGTATTACCCACAAGGAAACGGCCTGGCAGAGTCATCGAACAAATCACTGATAAATATAATTAAGAAAATGTTGGAGGCAAACAAACGAAATTGGCACCAAAAGCTCATCAACGCACTGTGGGTAGACAAAGTTCGCAGTAAGAAATCAATAGGTATGTCGCCTTTTGAATTAGTTTATGGAATTGATGTTGTCTTTCCCACATCTCTTACAGTCCCAGTTATGAGATTATTGCAAGAAGTTGGCAGCGAGGATGATGATAATCAGCGAAGGATCAATTAGATGATCCACCTTCAGCAAACAAGAGAGGAAGTGTCACAGAACGTTGTTCAATTTTAGGAGAAGATAAAGAAGATCTACAACCGGAAGACAAAAGTAGAAAAGTTTCAGCTGGATGATGTAGTGTTGAGATGGGATGCAAGAAATGAGGACAAAGGGAAACACAGGAAGTTTGACAACCTTTGGAAAGGACCATACAGTATTTCAACATACAGGGGATAGAATGCTTTCTTGTTTTCAAAAATGGATGGCCAAGATTTCCCTAGAGGAGCAGTAAATGGTAGGCTTTTGAAGCACTACCATTGTTGAAGACAAAGGATCAGAATCTATGCCATCATCATTGTATATACCATGTTATTTTTTATCAAATTTCAAGTACACAGTCATTGAAGTTTGGGGCCCGAGGTGAAGGCTATAAAACTTGGATGATATGTGTATGGTTTGGTTGTATTTCAGTTTTCAGTCTTAGTCTTGAGTCAGAGTCAGTTTGCATTTGTGTCATTCTTCAGTATTTTCGACTCCATGCCCAATGGATAAGGCTACTTGGTCTATGGTGGTCTTGGCACCTCCAAGGAGCTACCATCCCCATTGAAGCCAATGTTAGTGTCAGTCTAGTCATACTACCATTAATGATCCAAATTTCTATTTTTCATTTGCATATTAGGAGTCCCATACCAATAAATTTCACCATTCTGCTAGGTCATGGATTCATTGATGGTAGTAATTTTTCATCACTTTTCTCTAATGAGGTAATTTCTGATTCTCCTCTCTATGGTCTTCAGTAATTAGTCACTTTCATTCTCAAAATCATGTCAGTAGGTCATAGGATGGGTCTCATTAGTTTCTAGGATCTCACCATGGTCAAATTAATGAGTCATATGTCAATAAATATCAGCAAGGTCACGAGGAAGTCAATAAACTCAAAGTCATAGCACCTGGAAGATCAAAGATATATTTTATTCAGTTTGATGTAATTCTCACCTCAAAACCATGATTTGAGGTGAAAACATGATATTTTTCCTTTATTATCATTCGTTATGTAATTTTATGTCATCATATGTAATAAGTCACTATTCAGAAGCTGTCATCTCCACAAGATCATCACCCTGCCTTCAGAGAAGTTTTCCACAGCATGTTCAGCGCAAAATCATCTTCCAAGTATATCCATCAGAAAGAGCCCGGAAGAGCTTTCCAATCGTATACTGCACTCTCAATACTGACTTCTAGATTGAAATTTATGCCTAAGTGAAGTAAAAGTCCCCTATACCCTTAAATTATCCTTTTTCCCACCTTTCCCCAAATTTTATTTTATTAAAGTTTTATACTTTCTTTAATAAAACCACTTTTTTTCCCTTCCGATTTACATAATCGCATTATTTAATTCTTTTAAACACAAATGCGATTTATATATAACCACTTCCCCACCATACTGTCAAACTTTATAATAAAAATTTATAACAAAGTTTTACATTATAAAAACATGCCTTCCATCGCAATTGCAATGTTTGAACGATGCACCCCGATTGGCCCTTTGCCCAAACCTCCGATGTGATTGCCCTAATTATATAACTCCGATTGAAATCCTGCCAATTTCATCCTGATCGTCGATTCAATCGACGATCGGACGACCCATATGCTATCCGATCATCACAATCGACACTTTTATAAAGTCCCCTCCGATTGAGCGCTCCCGATTGACATTCTCTGATGGATATCCCAACCATTGATTCAATCGACGAGTGGACGGTCCGTATGCAATCGCTCCATCGCAATCGGTGCCTCCGATCGTCCCTCTCCGATTGACTCCTGCCGATAGCCCACTCCCGATTATCCCATAATCGTTGATCTTCCCCCTCCGATCTAACGGCCCACAGCCCATCGGACCTTTCCAATCGGCATTTTCACTCTGCGCCCCTCTCGATATCCGATTTTGATTGCGATGATAATACCTCAGTCCCACCATTTAAATACTTCCGCCCGTTCAATATATAAAGGGCCTTACCCTTTGTTAATTCAAACTTTGGTTATATTTGTTATATAAAGGGACCTCCCCCAATCGCATCGGTGATTTCATATATATCACTCCGCCCCACTCCCGGGCCCGATTGCGATCGCGATTATAATGTGGACCCACTTCCTTTCCCTTCACTTTTCCCATTCAAAATGGTTTTGCCTTCACCGAGGTATAATTTCATTTCATTTTAATTATTCCAAAGTATTTTATAAAAGCCAATTTTCTTCAAACAGAATATGGAAAGCAACAGTCAAAGGTCGAGAAAGCTTATTTAAACAGAGATTGTTACAGCAGCAGCAAAATAGGAAATATGTTTCTGGATTGCCTATTTTTCATTCATTCAGTATAATAGCGAATTTTCAAAGGTTCAAAATGTATTTTTGTTCCTTGTTTTCAGAGGCAAAACATTGGTTCTCTTTGCCATGTTCAGATTTTAGTTCTGAGTTGTTAAACAACTCCCTATTTTCGTGGATCTATGTTCCCACATTTCAGCTTATTTATTGAAATTATAAATCATTTGTAAAGGAGTCTGAAGTCAGTAACTTAGCAGTAGGGGAATAGTGTGGAAGAACACTCTGTGCTCTATTGTACAGTTTGACAGAGATTAATAAGAGATGCAGCTCTGATTTGTGGGATCCATATGGTATGAGATTTAGCATTTTTTTCTCTCCTTTGTTTCATATGTAAATTGTTATGTTCCACCTCTCATTCATAAACATTTACTTTTGAATGATTTCAAGATAGAAAGGTGGAATCCATTTTATATGCTCTGCCTTGGGAAATCATTCATACTCTGTGTTTTCTTCTGTTTGAAAAGGATCCATTCATTGTGCCCTTTTCAGCTCCTCACCAGTCTTTCCATTCCATCTTATTTCAACTTGATTGCTAAATATCTTGCCTACCTTTCCCCATGAAATACCCTGTGTCCTGATTCATTTCCCATTTTCAAACTGTCCCATTTTGTCCCACACATCCCTAAAAATTTCATTCATTTCATTAAAACATCTCCCATTATTATACCTAGCCTAATATTAGATCATTATTGCACTTTATTGAATATCTATCTTTACGGAGAGAGCCCTCTCTTGTCCTTGTAGGGCTAGCTACAAGGCTGAGCGTGGTTTAGCTGTTACCCTGTTTTGCCCTTTTCAACCTGGGTTCCAATTCGAGTACTAACACAAGGGTTGATGAATTCCATTTTCAAACCCTTCCTTATAAAATTTGTGCTAGTATTTTTTGATGATATACTAATCTATAGCAGGTCTTGGAAGGATCATGTTCAACATGTTGACAGGGTGCTCAAACTATTGGAGGAAATACAATTATATGATAAAACCTGAAAAATGTTTCTTTGGAGTACAAGAGGTGGAATATTTGGGTCATATTATATCTCACGAGGGTGTTAAGGTAGACCCTAACAAAATTAAAGCCATTAAGGAATGGAAAGTCCGCACAACCATAAAGAAGTTGCGAGGATTTCTCAGATTAACAGGGTATTATCACAATTTTGTTAAGAATTATGGGAGAGTAGCAGCACCTCTAACAACATTATTGAAGAAAGATGCATTTTCATGGACTCCTGAAGCAACTAAGGCCTTTGAACATCTTAAAGAGGCAATGTGCCTAGCACTGGTCTTAGCTATGCCAAACTTCACAAAAACCTTTCTTGTGGAATATGATGCCTCAGGAAATGGAATTGGTGATGTTTTAATGCAAGAAGGAAGACCCATTGCTTTTGAAAGTTGTCCATTTAAAGGAAAGTATTTACAGAAACCTATTTATGAGAAGGAAATGTTAGCAATTCTGCATGCACTCAAGAAATGGCGAACTTACCTAATGGGAAGACACTTCAAGGTAAAAACTTATCATGATAGTCTCAAACACTTTTTGGAACAAAGACTATCTTCAGAAGAGCAGCAAAAATGGGTCACAAAGATGTTCGGTTATGACTTTGATATAATCTACAAAAAAGGGAACCTAAATGTTGTTGCAGATGCACTCCCAAGAAAGAATGAAGAGGTGGAAGCATTACTTTGTGCCATTTCTATTATCCAACCAGATTGGATAACCAAAGCAAGAGATGAATGGAATAAGGACGAAGAAGTGTGGACACTCATTCAAAAGTTGCAGCAAGATCCTAGTACATCTGATACATTTAGTTGGAAAAATGATTCCTTATGGTACAAAGATCGCTTATATCTTTGTAGGAATTCCCAACTAAAACAAAATTTTCTTTTGGAATTGCACACTTCTCCTTTAGGAGGACACTCAGGATTTTTAAAACTTACCACAGGGTGAAGAAAGAATTTTTTTGGGATGGACTTAAATCTGATATTCAAAAGTTTGTGGCGGAATGTTTGGTTTGCGAGCAGAATAAAGTTGAGACCATTAAGACCCCGGGTCTTCTACAACCTTTATCCATTCCAAGTCAACGTTGGGAGGAGATTTCAATGGATTTTATCACAGGTTTACCTAAGTCCGAAGGAAAGAGTGTCATCATGGTGGTAGTTGATAGACTTACCAAGTATGCACAATTTTGTGCATTATCTCATACATTTAAAGCAAGTACACTTGCTACTACATTTATGGACACAATTCAAAATCTACATGGAAACCCAAGGGTTATTGTGAGCGACAGAGATCCCATTTTTACTGGAAATTTTTGGACGGAGTTATTTTCTTGTTTGGGTACTCAATTAGGTCATAGCTCATCTTATCATCCTCAATCCGATGGTCAAACTGAGATAGTAAATAAATGTTTGGAAGGATATCTTCGTTGTTTTGTATCTGATAAACAAACACAATGGGTCAAGTGGTTACTCTCACAGAATGGTGGTATAACACTTCCTTCCATACTACAGCAAAAATGACCCCATTTATGGCACTTTATGGATATCATCCACCATCCATCACATTATCTTTAAGAGAAAATTCAAAGGTTCAAGCAATGGAAGATCGCATCAAGCATCAACAAGAAGTTCTCCAACTTTTAAAGGATAACCTGAATTTGGCACAAAATCGAAAGAAACAACAGGCAGATCAACAATGCAGCGAGAGAAGTTTTGATGTAGGAGACTGGGTATTTTTATGGCTACAACCATACAAACAAATGTCCCTCAAGCAAGCTAAGAAGGATAATAAATTATTGCCAAAGTACTATGGTCCTTAAAGGTGTTGCAAAATATGGTACTATGGCATACAAATTGGAGCTTCCTGCTTCTTCACGAGTGCATCTAGTTTTCCATGTTTCATGCTTAAAGAAGGTTATAGGTGAAAATATTCCAATTCAAACAATATTGCCAGAACTTGATGAGGAAGGAAAAATCATATTGGAACCTGAAGCGGTCACAGAAACAAGAACTCGATAGCTATGGAATCGATCAATTTCAAAGTATCTCATCAAGTGGAAGAACTTACCAACTGTAGATTCTACATGGGAGGATGAGAATTTTATACAGAAGCACCCAGAGCTACTCAAGCATTGAGGACAACACTTTTTTGAAGGAGAGGGGCACGTTAGGTCCCTATATTACTAGTATAGTCCCTTATTGTTGTTAGTGTAGCCCCCTTATTGTTATTATTGTACGCCTGTAACCCCCATATTATTATTATTGTGCCCTTAAATTATTATTGTTAGGTCGGCTAGGATTACATTGTTTCCCCACTAGGATTACATTGTGGCCACATGGACTCCTATATATAGAAAGGAGGTTTTGTAATTTGAATCATCCAAGAATTTTTCATTCATGTAATGTATTGGAGGTTTCCCCCTCGAAGTGGCTTATTTCTAAGGCATTGATATCTCTTTTATTCTATTTTTGGAGTTGGTTTCACAACAAGGGGATAGGGGCCAGACAGTGCAATCATGCCGAATTGTCTAAATATTTTTTATTTGTTGAGAACTTGGCGAGGTAAGTTCTAGTTTGATCCCAAGGACGAAAACCTCATAGGTGTAGTCTATCTGGTGGATGCATCCAGGGTTCTGTTTGTACTTAAATGTATTTGTTTTCTTGTGCATTGATTAGTCGTGTATACCAAGGTAGAGCGCCCATTATTTTTCTTGTATTTGGGCATGTCTCGTTTTCTAAGTATTAATTGAAAATATGGGATGCATTTATCCATATCCCTTTGTGTTCAGTGTTCTGTTGAAATCATCTTTATTAGAACACCTAAATGTGCCAAATTTGCTGATTATTTCATTGTATGGGATCCTATAGTAGTATCAAAGCATCAACATCGCCACTACTTCCTTACAATAATAATATCATGAGGGAGATATTTAAATTGATAGTAGAATCTCTTCAATGGTTGAACAAAATCGTGCTTCAGACCTTTCAGAAACAATGCAAAATCTTAAAACTCGGCATAGTTTAGCTTTGGCACATTCATGCTGAATCTGGAATGTGATGAATTAATATTTCAGGAATTTCAGAAATTTTACACTAGCATTATATAAGCTCATCCAGATCATCTCAAAACAAGCATGCAAAATATTGTGTCCTTGTTACTAGAAGGATATGCTGACATCTGCAAGATACTAAGATCCAAAATATTGACCATTTGGAGGAAGGAACTAATTGTATAACCAATTGCCTATGATATAGTGGAGAAGTTGGTCATGCAAAACATAAAATTTCTCATAAGGGTGCTGACTAAGAATAACCTTAAAACGATTGATGGAGGAAGCAAGAAAAAAGGTAGTAAATCTTGTGGCAAGAATGGACTAAGAAGGAGAGGACTATATTTTATCTGCAAGGGACTATAGGCACTCAACCATTCATGTCTAGGTAAAAAGGATGCAACAAGGGTATAACAACTGGAGACTCCTTCAAATCATGGGGATTCATCGGTTTTGAGGAGAGCACCCATGAAGGATCTGAGCAGTCAAGTACAGATGGTGAGCAAAAACATAATGTTTTTCAGAGAGAATTTCAATAAAATCTGATGATAATCAGTCTGCTTAACAAAGTACGTGGGGAAAGGAAGGAGGTAATTCCTCCTAATGATGTGGTAGAATCTTGTACCATTGAGTCCATAGATATCCAATAGGACATCCATAAAGAGTATGGGAAATCAAGTGTAGATAACAGTCCACCAATACATCCATGTTTGACAACCAAAGAGGGTGAACAACAGATTGTCCCTACACGTGGAGAAGGCCAGGAAAAATACATTCAGGGAGAGTCAAGTGAGGAGTCAATAGTAATAAACCAGCATGATGAGCATGATCATGAGGGGGAGAATGAAAAATAGTATGTAAGATGAGCCATTTCTGGAGAATCAGTCAAAGGTTCAAGTTGGAGCTATGATAGTTGAGAATTTGATGCATACATATATAGAGGCATTCAGCAAGGAACCTGAATTGCCAATATTGCACTTTCAGGAAAATATCATGCATTTCAAGACATTGTTATGATGTTGAAGCATAGAGTCTAGACAGTCTGAAACACTGTCTTACACGAGACCAAAAAAGTTGAGGAGCTCATAAGGGTATGTGCGGAGTCAGCGACCAATTTATCATGTGTAAATGAATTTCTTAAGTTCTTCACAAGGAAACAAAAGGAATACAATTTGGAGTTCCAGAGAAACCCTCTACAAGAGTACATAGATAAATCTTGCAGCACTACCAACCAGCCTTTATAAACTGGGGATAGCAAGGAAGAGTTCTCAAAATGGATCATGTTGGGCGACTAACTGGAGTAGCATGAGTTGAGCAGTAAACAACATTATCATAGTAAACTTATTCCATGTGCAGGCAATCATGAATTGTTTTCCTTCCCATGGGATGGATTGGCAAGATATTATGAGTTGGAACTCTATTGATGGTTTCATTCCTAGGAGGATACTCATATCCAAGGGAATATTGCAACTTGGGCCCTTAGGCATGGGCAATGATGGTGGGATGAGATGGTATCATAAACCACATGCCCCGAGACTTAGGTGGCATTGGGATCCAGGTAAATCTATTAAGGGTAGGATTGGTTGAAGTATTGTTTGGGATCCAGTGGTTGAAACATCCATTCAAGATCATTTAGCATGGAAGCATGGTATAATACATTGGTTTGTATGGGATCTTGGTATGAGTATACAGATGCTTTTGCTATGGATAGAAGTGGATTGCTTGATGGGAAGAAAACTTTTGGTGGGAGGATTTGTAATATTCCTTTTCCTTGATATGTTCAAAGTGAATGGAATCTACCCATGGTATTTACCATGGTATTTGCCTTCATTTTTCAAAGGAAAACAATAAAATAAGGTTTTTAGAGAGTCCATAAAGCCTATAAAAGGGGATAGGGGCCAGACAGTGAGATCGTCTTGAGTTTTCTATCTATTTTTCATTTGTTGAGAACTTGGTGAGGCCAGTTCTAGTTTGATCCCATGTACAAAACCTCGTGGGTGTAATCTATCTGGTGGATCCATCTAGGGTGCACGTCTGTGCTTCAGTGTCTTTTTTTTATTGTGCATTGAAGAGTTGTGTATGTGGAGGAATGGGCTCCATTATTTTTCTTTCACTTGTGCATGTCTCGTTTTCTAAGTATTAATTGGAAACAAGGGTTGCATTTATCCAGATCCCTTTGTTCAGTGTTTTTTTGAAAGGATCTTTAGTAGAACACCTAAATGTGTTAGATCTGCTGATTATTTTTTTGTATGGGATCTCAAATTCATGGAACTCTAAATAATATTTTTGTACACTTTAAAGTGAGAGACAATAGCTTTGAGGTTTAATGGATCTGGAAATGAATTTCAATTTTTATTGGCTTTTACATTGTATAAACACATAAGAAAAAAAAATAAAACTCCCACTTTCTTTCAGAGCCAAATATTTAACTCTTTGTAGTTAAATTTATTGACCTGCTCACTGTATGCTACCTATTTTCCTATTTAAAACCATGGATAGCACTACACCAAAACTAGCCCAAAGTTGAGCATTCATGTCCTTCTTAAAGAAAAATGAGAAAATAGCATAAACTGCATCTCTTCCCTATATGATGCCATAGGATAGATGCTCTCTGTGAAACTCACACCATTATCATACATTTATTATGGGTTTCATATCTATTTACCATATTTTAAGGTGGATTTTATACTATATAGTGACTCAATCCCATTACTGCTACCAGACTTGGCCTGGCAGACATCATTTGAATAGGAAGTAGTAGAGGGAGAATGAGGCTATGGGTGTATTCACTTTCTCCCTGCCTCGAGAATGTGGAGATTCTCAAAATTATTTGGATCGATAGTTCAAACCATTTAAAATGGAATGGGATTTAACCCCGCAAAAAGGACGTCATTCTTTTAATTGTATTCTTATATGAAAATAGTTTAAATTTATTAAGAAATAGTTTTGAAAATAATAAAAAAATAATAATTTTAATTAACCTTTAATGAGCAGGATCCCAAGGTTGACCCTCCTCCCTTGGTCAACACAAACACAAAACTCTTCACGGTGCAAGAGGTATAGATGGGTAATAAGAAGCTGGGTGCTGGAAAAGCAAAAGTCTTATTTGAACTCCAAGCAGAGTATCTAAAGTGGGTCTAAAAAATTCTTTCACCTCACATCAAAAATATTTTCAACAACGTCATACAACAAGTGTTCCCTACAGATTGGACAACTAGTATGGAAATACTTATTTTCAAGAGTGGTGACGTCAATAATCCCTCCAATTATAGGACCATGGTGATAAACCCCTTGTTTGCAAATTTATTTGGAAGCATGTTAGAAAATAAAATCAACAAGTGGGAAGAAGAAAGAGATAAATGTGCTAAAGGGAAAGCAAGTTTTAGACCTGAACATTCCACAATTGATCATTGTATAACATTAAGGAACATCATTGAAATTATTTGGGAAAAAAAGGAAGAAAATCCTTTGACACGGTCCCTGGGGATAAGCTTTGGCACAGAATGGATGAACTCGAGGTTCCCAAGCATTTGAGAGTATCTATGCATAGTCTGTATGAAGAGGTGAAAGTCAAAATTAGAACTTCAACAGGAATTTTTGAAAGTTTTAAAAGTGATATCAGGGTCAAGCCAAGTTGCCCATTGTCTCCTACCCTTTTTGGTTTATATATTGACAAGCTTGAAGAGTGGCTAAATTTTCAAGTTGGTGATGGTATCCATTTGGGCAAGTTCACTATAAGGCTTCTTTTGTATGCAGATGACCTTATATGAATTGCTAAATCTTCTCTTAGTTTGCAAGAGCACTTACTTTCCCTTCAGCACTTTTGTAGAAGGGTGGGGATGCAAGTCAATTTTAGCAAAACGAAAGTAGTGGTTTTCTCTAACAAAAGAAAGCATAATCAACATAAGTTCTACTTTGAAGGAAACATTCTGGAAGAAATTGCAAATTACAAATACCCTGGAATTTACTTCAACAGAAATTTAAGTTAGGATGGTTGTAGAAAGAAAAGAACTTTGGGGGGTTGGAAAGCATTTTATGTTCTTCAAAACAAGTGTAAAGAGGCAAAGCTATGGGACAGGAAAACCACTCTAACTTTTTTTTGGATTCTAGTGATCCCGATGATTCTCTATGGTTGTAAACTGTGGGCTACCAACACATTTGAGTTGCAATGGAAACAAATTGAGAAAATTCAGAAGTGTTTGATTACGAACAAATTCAAAATTAAAAGTGTGGCTCCTTATGCTATCTTCTTAAGTGAAACAGGGGTTGCTCCTATTGAAGCAATTTCTATGGTGCGAGTCATAAGGTATTTTTAAAAAATGAGCAAATGGAAGAGGATAGATGGCCTAAGGTTGTGTTTAATGACATATTGTGCAAAAGAAAGAAGACTTGGATGCAAAAAAATAACAAATGGTTTAATAAATGGGGTATTTGCTTGAGCATGTGTCCCACAAATAGTAAAGAGATAAAAACTTTTTTTATGGATAACTTCCACAAATGTACTTGGGAGAAAGATCTTGGGAGAAAGAAGAAGTACTACATTGAAGAGTCTAACCCCACTCATAATCATCAACAAAAAGCATACATAAGGGCCAATATTTCTTGGAGATCCAAAATTATTATTGCTCAATTAAGGACTGATTCTCATCAACTCCGTTGTGAAACAGGGCAACTAGCTCTTGGGATAATCTATTCAGCGAAGAGTTTGTCGAGAAGTTGGGAGCGTTTATTGTAAGACTCCACAGGAAAAAGGCCGAATACAAGAATAAGATAGAGAGGCAATTTTCCCTATAAGTTATTTTTAACCTCGTGAACTCTAAAAATAATTTCTTTCTATCTATCTAAACCTTACACAATCTACTTATAAAAATGTAATAATAATATTATACCCAATTTTATATTAAAGATATCATGTCATTCATTAAAAAATTGTGTTCTAAAAAAATAATATCTAATATTCTTTAAAAAATTATTATAATATTTATATAAAAAACAGATTTTTATTATTAAATAAAATTATATTTTATTTTAGATAATTATTTTTTTAATTCTATAAATCAATTATAACAAAATCAAAACTAAATCAAGTCAATGTCTAAGTGAAACTATAATCCACATATATATATATATGTACATTCCGCCTTGAACACCTACAATGTGATGACACTAAACATATATATAGTTAAAACAGGAATGAATATATTGTGCCTTGAACACATACAATGTGGGGACACAAAAAATGTGTTATGCCACTCGAGAAGCATTGCTTATTCTACCTTCTTATATTTCCTCCGATTATTTAGCATCACGTTTCAGATTGATCGTATTTTTTATTCGTCGAATTATTAGCGCGGTTTAATTTGTCTTACACCAGTGTATTTATTAAAAGAAAAAACGGTCGAGTCCAAATTATTTAGGCGGTTTGTGTTGCTGCATATTCTTACATTAGTCTAACACTGCAAAGAAAACCAATCAACTTTTAATAAAAAGCGAAGTACCATGGATAAGCATTGATTATTCTACCTTTTTATCTTTCCTCCGATCCTTTAGCATCAACACTGCAAAGAAAACCAATCAAAATTATTCACGCTGTTTAATTTGACCTAAAAATACTTTAAAAAAACAAAACCTTTCGAGACCCTGTTTGTGTGACTGCATATTCTTGCATTAGTCAACACTGCAAAGAATATATATATAATTAAACAGCGTGAATAATTTTGATTGGTTTTCTTTGCAGTGTTGATGCTAAAGGATCGGAGGAAAGATAAAAAAGTAGAATAATCAATGCTTATCCATGGTATATATATATATATATATATATATATATATAAAAAGGCAGAATAATCAATGCTTATCCATGGTATATATATATATAAAAAGGTAGAATAATCAATGCTTGTCCATGGTATATATATATAAAAAGGTAGAATAATCAATGCTATATATATATATATATATATATATATATATATATAGCATTGATTATTCTACCTTTTTATATATATATACCATGGACAAGCATTGATTATTCTACCTTTTTATATATATATATATACCATGGATAAGCATTGATTATTCTACCTTTTTATATATATATATATACCATGGATAAGCATTGATTATTCTGCCTTTTTTTATATATATATATATATATATACCATGGATAAGCATTGATTATTCTACCTTTTTATCTTTCCTCCGATCCTTTAGCATCAACACTGCAAAGAAAACCAATCAACTTTTAATAAAAAAATATTTCACGCTGTTTAATTTGACTTACAATTAAAAAAAACAAAACCTTTTGAGACCCTGTTTGTGTGACTGCATATTCTTGCATTAGTCAACACTGCAAAGAATATATATATATACCATGGATAAGTATTGATTATTCTACCTTTTTATCTTTCCTCCGATCCTTTAGCATCAACACTGCAAAGAAAACCAATCAACTTTTAATTAAAATAATTATTCACGCTGTTTAATTTGACTTACACATACAAAAAAAACAAAACCTTTTGAGACCCTGTTTGTGTGACTGCATATTCTTGCATTAGTCAACACTGCAAAGAATATATATATATATATATATATATATATATATATATAATCATTTTAAAGAGCATTAGTGAACACTGCCATATATATATATATATGGAATTATGAAGGTATAATAGTATGAGATTTAATATTTCTTTCGTTATAGTTATGTCTGAATGAATAAGTATATGATATCAATAAAATTTTGATAAATTTTTTAACCGTGCTGCATAAGGATGTCATAAAAGGCACATGCAGACCAATACAAGATTAAGGTTCTTCCATAATTTAACATACATCATAGATCAAGTAGAGTAAAATATGGTTATTTTTTCAAAATAATATTAAATAAATAATAATAAAAATATTATGAAGTTATAATTTTTTTTTAATGAAATATTATGTAAATTATTAGTTTAAATTTTCTATGGGTTAATTTAACAATTAAAAATAATAATAATTAGATATTTATGATTTATTTAAAAAAATTAATTGTAAAAATAACAATAACAAATTTTAAGTATAGAAGTTAGAGAAAGATTTATACTTTACTAGAGATTTATACTTTATTAGAGATTTCATTCCTACACTTGGGAAATTTCAATTTTAATAATATGGAATCAATTTTTTATAATTTGTAAATATCAAATTTTTATAATGTAAATATTTTTATTTCATTTGTTTGATATATTATTATTATTATAAATTTGTATATTTTTTTCTTTCACTTTTGTCTAATGAAGGGAGCCATATTATAATGTGGACATTATGTATTTCATTGAATGAAAAGAAAATATTAAAAATCTTCTTAATACATTAGCTACTTAGCTATGACGAAAGTATTTTCATTTAACATATTTTATAATTGTGTGTTTTTTTCAATAATATGGTATATATATATTCTTCAACATGTTTTATATTATTATTATTATTATTATTATATATGTTGTGGGAGTTGTAATATCTCTAGAAATTTAATGATAAAAAGAAAAAAAATCTAAAAATATTTATAACCTACAATTTGACTATTAAAGGAAATACTTCCTATCTTATTTTCCTCATTAAAGCAAGACTTTCCCTATTTAAAGCATGGCTATGATAAAGTATCTTATGTAGAAGATGAAGTTAAATAAGAAGAAGTCAAAAGGTTTCCTAAACTTGGCTCTAATTCTAGTCAAACCACCAATCTTTGCTTAAGAGGGGATGAGATAAAGATTTGTAACAAAGTTTTCAAGTTTTGTTTAGTTATCTAAGATTTATAAATGAAAGAATAGTTACATATATTATAATAGATTTAATGCAATTCTCTTGCCACCACACACATATCCAAGCCTCCACAAATTGTAAGCATAGACTGTGTTGTGTTTAGTAACGGAGACTCTATTCCTCTTCCACACCTCTTGAGCTTGGATTTTGGAAATGTAAGAGTACCAAGGAGTGATGGCTTTGGTCTTTGGGAATGAATGCAATCCAACAAGAATAAACACATTTGTTGTCTCTAAACAAATATAGACATGCACACCTTCACTTCGATGCCTAGTGGGAGTTGGACGCCGGAGACCGTATATTCTATTAATTGTTACAATGGGCTCAATACCCAAGATCACTAAGGCTTTACCAACTTTTTCTCAATGAAGCCTTCCTCATTATTCGTTTCCGCCTACACCTCTCTAATAGGGCATGAACACATGAATTTTCACAGAGTAACAAAACTGCACGAAATATCAACTCTTACAGGGACCAAAAACACCAAAAAATGTCACCATTCTATTAAAAAAATGATTACATAGAAATTTTATAGTGGGCTTTCTCATCAACTACTCTATCCCAAAGATCTCTCTCCAAAGGAACTTTGATATATAGATATAAAGTTAAAGACTAGTTAGAACAGTTGATAATATAATATAAAATATTTGGACTTCTATCCAATTCTAGGAAATTATCGAACAATTGAGTAGGCGTTGAATACAATGGAAAAGACATAATTGGCCCCAAAAATAGCTCACCTAAACAACCTTCAACTAATAAAACTACTTAACACCTATTACTCCTACATTCATCTAGAATTAGGACACATGTGCACATTTTAAAAATCCATTAATTCTTTTTATACAAATTTACAATTAGTGGAAAATTGTTTCCCCTTTGGAAAATTCAAGACCACCTTGGGTTCTAAATCAAAATGTGTTACCCAAGGATTATGTTGCTACATGGAATTTTCCAAATACATCAAAGGGAACCATATCATAAAAACATTTAATTTAATTAAACATGTATCTTTATGTCTTACCCTTTCATTTGGTACATGATCCTTTTTGGGACGCACCTTTTGAATTGAGAGGTTTTTAGTCCCCAAAAAGGTATAAGCTAAGAAGATGAGGGTTTAAATATTTAACTTTGTCCCTCTTTTGCAATTTATATTTCTTTAGTAATCAAATTTTCTAGATTTGTTGTTACTCCCTATATGTATGTCAAAGTTTTCCTCCAACTATACAAGAGGATTCAGTGTGAAATCCTCCACTATAAAATTACTTTCCCTTCTTCCTTATCATTTAACTTCTTCAACTGTTTGAAAAGGGGGAATTTCCTCATTCTCTAGTAAATCCATACCCATACTACTTGCAATCAATTTAATTGTTGAAATATAGCCAAACAAAATCTCCAAATTCAAACTTAAGATTTTTCTAATGCAGGTCATCATAAAAATAATATCTCACCAACTTCATTTCAATATCTCTTGTGAATGAATTTATCTAGATTTACTGATGAAATTTATTATTATTCTTTCCTCCTCGCGCATCTTAATTCATTTTTCTCCTACTTCCCGTAAATAACATTAAAAAAAAGTGACAATGGAAAAAATCAAACAAAATTCAAAGAGTCGTAAGTTGACTGAAACGATGGAGAAAGCTCGGATCAGGGGGAGCATACATGGTGCCATTAATTCCATTTTCATAGCTTTAATTCCTAAGAAGAAGGGGTCGAAGTTTTTTAATGATTATAGACCCATCTCTTTATCTAATACGCTTTACAAAGTCATTTCGAAGGTTATTGCTGAAAGACTGAAAGGTGTTCTTTCTAAGTTTATGT
Organism: Pinus albicaulis; assembly: GCA_034641835.2. Classification (NCBI taxonomy): domain Eukaryota; kingdom Viridiplantae; phylum Streptophyta; class Pinopsida; order Pinales; family Pinaceae; genus Pinus; species Pinus albicaulis. Next base: position 310,495,922 of record CM076583.1, read on the forward strand.
CACCGGAACAATCTGGTTCTTTAAAGAAAAGGAGCATACATGATGCTGTCGGGGCAACATAAGAGATTATTCATACTATCCAGTCGAGAAGTTTGGAAGATGGTGTTCTAAAAATTGATCTTAATAAGGCCTATGACCATACGGATTGGGTTTATATGAGACTTGTTTTATATAAAATTGGTTTAGACAGGGAAGCAGTTGAGTGGGTGATGGGTTGTTTAACAAACATCTCTATGGCGGTAATCATTAATGGATCGGCATCTAATTTTTTCCATCCGAGTAGGGGGCTACGCCAGGGATGCGCTCTTTCTCCTCTATCATTTATCTTAATGATGGATGCGATGAGCTTGAAATTGAAAGCGATTGTTGATGGAGGCTTATTACTTGGGATTAACATTGGTTCAAATCTGAAGGCTTCTCATAGCCTCTTTTTGGATGACATACTTATTTTTGGTATGTTATAGAGAAAATGTTGGTATATCTTTAATGATATTTTTCAGGTATTCTGCACAGCTATAGGTATGCTGATCAGCAAAGGTAAATCTTACCTATATTACATGGGTAGAGAGGAAGTAGATCTCTGTTATATTATCTCCTTGTTCAAGTGTGGAAGAGCTCCTCTTTCGGGGGGTATGATCTATTTGGATTTCAGAATGAAACCAAGTAATTATACAGTTGAGGATTGGAGATGGATTTTGGAGAAGTATAGAAAAAAATTAAACATGTGGGCTGCTAAATGGCTTTCAAGAGGGGGTAGGTTGACTTTAACACAAGCTGTTTTCCAACAGCTTTCGGTTTATTGGGCACACTTATATATTATTCCTCCCCAGATCCTTAAGGATATTAAGAATATTATGGCTCGTTTTATTTGGGGAGGAGGAGGTGATAAGAGATGTATACATTTAGTAGGGTGGGACTCAATTGCAATACCAAAGGAAAAAGGGGGATGGGGTATCATGGATATGGAGATCTTCGGTAAATCTCTCCTTTCGAAATCATTGTGGAGATGTCTAAATTTCAAAGGAAAATGGCAAGAGATTATCACGGAAAAATATCTGGGCCAGGAGAAGATGGCAAATTTAGCCACCACGGGTTGGAGCATGCACAAAAAACAATCTAACATATGGAAGGGCTTTGGAGATATTTGGCCTGTTTTTAAAGAAAATCTGAACTGGTTTTTCGGAGATGGGCATAATATTCTTATTGGAAGTATTTATATGTTGGGATATGATGCTCAGAAACCTATAAATGGGGACCTGGTACTGGCTCTAAATCAAGGAGGCATCTTTTATATTAATTAGATTATTGATGGATGGGAAAATGAGATTATGATTTGGAAAAATTTCAAGGATACAGGGCTGAATTTAAGGCTGAAAAGGGCATGGATTAATCTAACGACCGCCTTTAGACATCTCGGACTGTGTAGAAATATGGAGGGCGATAGACTTATTTGGAGGGATAAAACTGCAGAGAATGGGCTGAAGGTAAAGGAAATTTATTTGTCACTCATTGACTCAAAACTTAACCATGGAGCTAATAGCTGGTTTAAGGTAATTTGGAAGGTAAATGTACAAATTAAAATGATTATTTTTCTTTGGTTATTTTGGAGAGATAAGAATATGACATGGAGAAACTTACAAAGGAATGGATGGGAGAGTCCGGGTTACTGTATTTTATGTGGCATATAAAATGAAGATAATCAACATCTCTTTTATCATTGCTATTTTGCTAAGAAAATTCTGGAAATGTTGTGTTCAGTTTGGGATTTTTTTGTACCAGTCCTTTCGAATACTATGGAATGTATTGGATGGTGGTTCAGAAGAGGAAAAATTTTTAGAGCTATTCCTATTCTGTTTCATTGGTTTATATGGTGCAACAGAAACATAAAGCTTTTTGAGGGAAGACCTTGCTCTCCAGAAAGGACGGTTCAACAGATCTATATTTATTGGGAGAGACATAAGTCTTATCAGAAGTCTCCCCTGGATTTATCCAGGAGACTGAGACCACATGAATTTCATTTCCCAGTTGGATATTTTGATGGGGCTACACAGAGCTCAATTTGCGGGTGCGAGGTATGGCTTATGTTGTCACCTTCATGTCATTATAAATTCTATTGGAATGGAGGGAATGGTTCGAATATGAGAGTGGAGTGCATAGCTTTATGGGGATTTTTATGGGTGGCAACTCATCTATATGTGGATAGATTATGGGTTTTTGGGGATTCTAAGATCCTTGTTGATCATATGAACAAAAAATCCAATCTAAATCCTGGTTTGGTCACTCACTTGATCGAGCGCATCCATGTTTTGAAGAATAATTTCACTTTCATCTCTTTTTGCCATGTCTACAGGGAGAAAAATGAGGACGCTGACTGTTTATCAAAAAGAGGATTGGAGGGCACCTTTGGTTATATGAATTATGAACTTATTCATGTTCATGGAATAGGTGCAGAGAGCATGATCAAATTAGCTTAATTGCTGGTGTATTTCTAAATGTTTCCCTGTTTATGTTTAACTTAATGTTGGACTAAAAGGGTGGTAATCAACCTGGCTACGTTTTCTTTCGAACTTTTTGCACCATCTCATTTTTGTTAATGATCTTTGTAATACAAGATCTCTCGATGGAATTGTTTTATGTTATGATTTTTGTTTTAAGACGGCTGGAAAACTATTGTACAGTGTTCATTACAGTTTTATCTGCTAGCTGTTTGAACTGTCTGTAAAGAAACTTGGTATTGTTTAACTTTTGTTTCGAAGAAATTCGATTTTCCCATGTGTAATGATTGTAAGAGGCTTGTTTCAAACTTTGTCTACAGACAGAAAATGTCTCATATGGACTTTTTTGCCATATAGTTTTATTACTCTGGTACATAATATAAACCAGAAGTGTTTTCATGCTTGAAATAAAAAATATGAACAATGAAGATGTCTTAAAAGTATGAATCGATCTGGAAATAGGGTTTCAAGGCATACGGCCCGGATAGCGACAATTCAAATTGGGAAACCAAATTTGTGCAAATAATTAAGATGTTGATATATAACTTCAAAATTTGTAGTATACACAATCGGACTGCAGAACATAAAAAACGCATCAATGCAAAGGCAGTAAATATTAAAAGTAAAGAATAAATCTCTCACGAGCTTCATGGATCTGGAAATGAAGTTTATGCGCAGACAAATTGAGCGTTAATGGAACTGGAAATAATAGATCTGTACACTCAAAGTGATGCAAAATAACTTTGAGGTTTAATGGATCTGGAAATTATGATTTTTCCATTTTTCTTGGCTTTTACACTGATATAGATACGTAAGGAAAAAATTAAAGCTTCCACGTTCCTTCGGAGCCAAATATTTAGTTCTTTGTAGTTAATTTTATTGGCCTACTCACTATATGCTACCTATTTGCCTATTTAGAACCAAGGACAGCACTGCACCAAAACTAGACCAGATTTGAGCGTTCCTGTCCTCTTACAGAAAAATGAGAAAATAGCATAAAGTTCATCTTGATCTCTTCCCTATATGATGCCATAGGATATATGCTGTCTGTGAAAGTCACGTCATTATCATACATTTATTATGGGTTTCATAGCTCTTTACCATATAAGTTTAAGGTGGCGTCTGTACTGACGCGATTCCATTACTGCTACAAGACCTTGCGTGGCAGACATCATTTGAACGGGAAGTAGCAGAGGGAGAATGATAGGAGGCTATGGGTGGCAAAACAACATAAATAGCAAATGGCCTCGAAGAAGGAAGCAGCATTAACTGTTCACTGGGATTTATGAGAACTTGCAGCGCTTCTCTGATTGAAGGACGCAGCTGCGGATCCGGATGCGAGCAGGAAAGTCCCAAAATCAATGCTCGTTTCATCTGCTCTTCCTCAAAATCTCCACCCAATCTAGGATCCGCAGCCTCCATAATTCTTCCCAGCCCGTAAAGATCCCAGATCCAGTCCACCAAATTACCCTCTGATAATGGAGGATTTCGCTCCACAACCTGCCTGCCGCTTGCCACCTCCAACACAACGACGCCGAAACTGTAAACATCAGATTCTGCAGTGGCTCTGCCTGTGTAACCGCACTCGGGCGCCCAGTAGCCAGGCGTTCCTGCCATCTTGGTGGTGACAGCAGGAGATGTGTCGTCGTGTTCAATGAGTCTCGCGAGTCCGAAGTCACCCAGACGGGCATTGAAGTCCGCATCTAGCATAACGTTGCTGGGCTTAACGTCCCGGTGAACGATCCTCTGCTCCCATTCTTCGTGAAGATACAGCAAAGCTGAGGCCAGCCCACATAAGATTCGGTGCCTACGGTCCCATGTCAGAGGGGCTTGCTTCGGATGTTTATCCCCTGTCTGTGTGAAGAGGAGCTTGTCGAGGCTCCCGTTTGGCATGTAGTCATAGACGAGCAGCAGCTCGTCGCTATCATGGCACCAGCCCTGGAGCTGCACCAGGTTCCTGTGGCGAAGTCGGCCTATGGTACTGATCTCCGACATGAATTCCCTTTCTCCCTGTCTCGACACTGCGGAGATTCTCTTCACCGCAACAAGTGCCGCGTCTCCGTCTCGACCTTCAAGAGTCCCCTTGTAAACACTCCCAAAGCCGCCGCTTCCGAGCAGTTCCGTCTCGCTAAAGTTCTTTGTTGCCTCACACAATCGTTCGTAGGAGAAACCATGAGGGCCATACGGTGAGCCTGCAGCGTAACCCTGCATAATCGCTAGATTTTCACTTAGCCCCAGGTCTGAGATCGGTCCGGTACCTCTTCTCCTCTTCCTAGTTCTAGCGACGACCCATGCCGACAATCCGGACAGCACAAGACCGACGGTTATAGAACCGACAAGGAGGCTGACCTTGAATCTCCCGCTTATCGAATCTTGCTTCGAAGTCTGTTCTGGGTGCATATTCAAAGACGATTCGGGTAGGCTAACGGAACTGAAATTCCAGTCCAAAACACGCTGAATCTCGAAAGAATTCCCCGTTGCAGCCGAGAAACCCAGGTACGCTGATCGCGGAACGGTGCTCGATAGCTCGATTGTGCTGTTCAAGATGATCGAATACCGAATTGGTCGATCTGCATAGGCAGCATATATTTGCAGGGTTTTGGTCCAGCCATCGTAATGCACTCGAACTCTTATCGGCCGCCCGGATTTGATGTAAATGCCGTTTAGACCGAGATCGGCGGTCGCGTTGGATATTCTGCCGCTGATGTCGATGCCGACATGGTTGTCGTTCGGATCTCCTTCGCTTTTGTAGGTGTCGAATTCGATGGCTAGTTGGTTCACTGTGTTTCCGTCGGTTGATGGATCAAACAAGCCCAGAGATCCCCCGGAGCTGCCTGGTAGAAACGATCTGTTGTTGGGAACAATAATGAAGGCCAGACCGTCGCCATTGAAATTCTTCAGCCCATCAGGGAGGGTGACGGTTTTAACCAATATGGTGAAGCTGGTAGTAAATGTGGCCGGCCAGACTGTGATGGGTTCACGGTAAATAACCCTTCCGATGCTGTTATACATAGCAGAATATTTATGGGAAGCATCGGATGTAGTGTTCGGCGATGGAGTGAGATCGATGTAACCACCTGAAGAATTATATGAAGCATTCCCCATGTATATCAACCGATTGCTGTTGTCGTTGCCGAACGATAGGAAAGAGAAACCCGAGGTAGCATTTCCATGGGACTGTGCAGCGGACACCATAGCCAGGAATGGAAACAGAAGTGCCACAGCACAGAGCTTCTCCTTTGCACCCACCATGATTATTACACCACAGAATGAAACAACATTCGAGCACATTCGAGCAGAGCGAGCGGTTATTTGTTACCAATGAAGACGGACATTCATGGTAATCAATTAAAGCACATAAAGTGGAAGGGCCACAAATTCAAAGAAACACGAATTGTGAGAGCCAAGGGAGACTAGGTCTCAACCTTTCAATGTACGAGGGCTATGATTATGATATTTCTTTCATAACGTTCATAGTGATGTTAGCGAATAATCTCTCCTATTAATTAGCGAGTAATCTGTCCTATTAATTATTAAATCAATTTTCAATGTACGAGGGCTATGATTATGATATTTCTTTCAGAACGTTCGTAGCGATGTTAGCGAGTAATCTCACCTATTAATTAGCGAGTAATCTCTCCTATTAATTATTAAATCAATTTCGTCATTAAAGTTAATTTTAGAAAGTTAAATTTATCCATTCCTCGTCAAGTATATGTGAGTTAAGACGAGCACATACACTTATTCTTAGAGGTTTTGAGTTTTTCTAATCATACAAACCTTAAACGACCAAAGATATGTGAGTCAAGATTAACACGTACACTTATTTTTAGCGGTTTTGAGTTTTATATTTCTGTAAACTTTAAACCACTGACTGAAACAATTCACTAAGCAACAGTTCAAATAAGTGTCTTGTTCTTCTTCTGTCCATCTATCATATTGATATGAGATCTAGAAAATGTTAGAATTTATGAAAATTCCAAAACAAACTAGAGAGAATGATACTCTCCTCTTTAACACAGAAAATTAATTTTTTTTTTACTGGAGACAGAGTATAAGTGTCTTGCTCTTCCTCTATCCATCTATCATATTGATATGAGATCTAGAAAATGTTGGAATTTATGAAAATTCCAAAACAAACCAGAGAGAATGATACTCTCCTCTTTAACACAGAGAATAAAAAAAATTTCTTTACTGGAGACACAATTTTGCACTTGAAAAGCTTTCTATTTCAAAACCAAAAACTATTACAAAAGTTCCTCTGTTGAGAATTTACAAATTCTCACCGTTGCATAACACAGTGCAGAAAAACAAGTTCACTGTCTCTCAAAAAGACACACTCTGTCTCACACAAACAATGCACTGCTGCGCTAAAAACAAATACTCTGTCTATCTGAAAATACACTACTGTGCTAAAAACAAATACTCTGTCTATTTGAAAATACCTTGCTATGTATATGAAATGCACTCTGTTGTGCTTTCAAATAAAAAACATAACATACAATATCTATTACAAAGGGTCTCGGGCCTTTTATATGTCGTAGCACATATTACATTAAAAATAAAGCTAAAGCAATACGCCCTTTTGGGCCCACCCAAAATGAAGGCGCATATGTTAAACATTGGAATGTTATAACATTACCTCTTATAACAAAGGACTTTGTAAAAACTCCCTCGCGCATATAAAACATATTAAAACAAAAATTACAAATATTTGTAAAACTTCAACCTCCATCGCGCGATAACCTCCGGACTTCAAAAGAACTTTAAACCAAAATGGATCGTGGGATTTCGCATCACAAACCTATTGACATCACAGAAGGTTTTGTGCGCACGATGAAAAATCAAATCCACCCTATAATCTCATATCGCGTCCGCCAAGGGCTTGCTGACACAAGCACAAAATGTAATGCGAAAAGCTCTTATCAATTCCGCTGAATAAAATGCATTGGGTCCAGTTTAAAACAATAAAACAAACAACCAAACAAAAGTTTCGATTCCGATGGAGGAACGGACGCGATGAACCAAATTAACTCCGCCATATAACAGGATCAGGTCCGGACTTATGACAAAAAAAAGGTTCAAATAAAAATCTCTTATGTTTATTAATCGGACCCGAGTTCAACTTTTAACTGCGACCTATAATATGCATCGGATTTGCCATTTGCATATTGCAATCGGGCCATAACTTCAAAGGACTTACGATTGAATATTATAATGCCGCATGGTCTTGTGGACCCGCGGACCTTGTCTTAAAGTAGAGGGCGATTTATATAACATGTGGTTGCGATGAATGCATCGCATCAGACCATAACAAAGGATGTGGTTTCCTATAAAACGTTTTGATTGCGATGAACACATCGGAACTCGCCACATCAACAAGACATTGTGGGGACCACCATGGTTTAAAATAAAAGCGCTCGCATTCACATGAAAATCAAAATGATTCCATTCACTGTGTTTCTTTTAAATAAAAAGTACACTATTTTACCCAAAACAGAGACTGTCCCCGAACAACAAAAAAAGACTCTGTTTTTCAAATGCAGAGAACTGGCACTGATAATCAAAAACTAAAACTGACTATTCAGCTATTTTAGAAAGCGGTTGGAGGACAAAAGACTAGAGATAAAAAATGGAAAGTGGCTTTGCACAGGGATGGTTGAAAGTAACATTTCAACACTCCCCCTTACTTTCAACTGCTAGGTTATCAGTCATACCCAGGCATTTTCTCAAAAATTCGAAACTCTTCTGCCCCAATGGCTTGGTCAGAATGTCTGAAAACTGCTCTTGAGTTCTGCAGTGTTCCAAAACAATTTCTCCATTGTTTACCAATTCCCTAATGTAGTGAAATTTGGTGTCAATGTGTTTTGTTCTCTTGTGAAACACAAAATTCTTGGATAATGCAATAGCTGAGCTATTGTCACAAAAAATCACAGTTCCTTTTGCTTGCTCTTGGCACAAACTTCTTAGCATCCTCCTCATCCAGATTGCTTGACACGCTGCTACTGTAGCTGCCACATATTTTTCCTCTGTTGTAAACAACGCTACAATAGGCTGTTTTTTAGAAGCTCATGAAATGGCTCCTGAACCCATGTGAAAAACATAATCGGATGTGGTTTTCTGGTCATCAACACTTCCAACCCAATCACTGTCAGTGTATCCAATTAAATCTGAACATTCTGAAGCAGTATATAAAATACCAAACCTTTTAGTGCCTTTAACATACCTCAGAATCCTCTTCACTGCCTGCCAATGCACTTCCTTTGGCCTCTCCATGAATCTGGAAATTAAACTAACAGCATGCATTATATCGGGCCTAGTTGCAGTGAAATACATGAGGCTGCCAACTATGCTCTTGTAAAAACTAGGATCAAAATCCTTGTTGCTGTCTTTTCTGCTGAGTTTTAATCCCATCACTATAGGAGTGATTGCTGTTTTGCTCTCCTGTATATTAAATCTTTCCAGCACTTCATTAACATATTTTTCTTGTGAGATAAAAATCTCATTTTCATCTTGTTCTAATTCTATTCCTAAGAAGTATCTCAACAAACCCATGTCAATCATTTCAAATTCTTCTTTCACGACTGTTTTAAAATTTTCAATAAGGTAATCATCATTACCTGTGAAAATAACATCATCAACATATAAAACCACAATCAACATTTTACCATCATTTTCTTTGATGTAGAGGGTGGGTTCTCCCTCGCACTTTTTAAATCCATTTTCCAGTAGATAGGAATCTATCCTACTGTACCACGCTCTTGGTGCTTGCTTCAGCCCATAAAGAGCTTTCTTCAACTTGCACACTTTGTGCTCTTGGCCTTTCTTTTCGTATCCCAGAGGTTGTTCAATGTAAACCTCTTCCATTAAAACTCCATTTAGGAATGTTGACTTCACATCCATTTGGTAAAATTTCCACTTGTTTTGTGCTGCTATGGACAACACTACTCTCACGGTTTCCATTCTTGCAACCGGTGCAAAAGTTTTCTCATAGTCTATCCCATCCTTCTGCTTATACCCTTTGACAACAAGTCTGGCCTTGTGTCTCTCTATTTTTCCTTCAGCATTACTCTTGGTCTTGTAGACCCATTTAACTCCAACGACATCTTTACTTTTTGGGAGTTCGACTAAATCCCATGTCTTGTTTCTTTCTATGGCATTAATCTCCTCATCCATAGCTTCTATCCATTTCCTATCTTTAATAGCTTCTTCAAAGTGGATAGGATCATCAACATGACAATATAAAGAAAATAAAGAGTTCATACCTTCATTTGCTGCCTCTTGTTCATAAATGTGATTCAAATTTCTGAACTTCTTACCTCTTTCATTAGGTGTATAAGTGCTTGGAGAAGAAATTGAATTTCGTCCTTGTGGTGTGCTTGGAGAAGCACTTTCATTTCTCCTCAAGGGTGTCTCTTGTTGCCCTTGTGTTGGTGCTACTGTTTAGGGATGTATTTTAGCCAACTCATCATCATTTTCATCATGAGATAAACAATGTTTAACATTCATTTTTTTCTCTATGCTTCCATCCCAAGCTTCCTCCTCAATAAACTGAACATCTCTACTCACAATAAACTTCTTGGTGGATGGGTTATACAACCTATAAGCTTTGGATTCCTCATTGTATCCAATGAAAATACATTTCTCCCCCTTGCTGTCCAACTTCTTCCTTAGCTGATCTGTAATGTGTGCACAAGCCACACATCCAAAAACTTTCATGTGGGTGACTCATTGCTTTGTCCCACTCCATGCCTTTTCTAGCACTTTTTTCATGACTGCTTTTGTAGGGCATCTATTCAAGATGTACGCTGCACAATGTACAGCCTCAGCCCAATAATCATTAGCCAAATGCTTTGCCTTTAACATACTCCTTACCATGTCCATTATTGTTCTATTCTTCCTTTCGGCAACTCCATTTTGCTGCAGAGTATATCTCGTTGTAAACTGCTTATGAATCCCATTTTCTCTACAAAAACATAGAAAATCTTTAGAGATATACTCACCTCCTCCATCAGTCCTTAGGAATTTGATATGTAGCCCACTTTGGTTCTCAACAAGTGCTTTGAAATTACAGAATCTTTCAAACACTTCACTTTTGTTTTTCAAAAAGTAAACCCAAGTTTTTCTAGTAAAATCATCAATAAATGTTAACATATAATGGCTGCTAGCAAGAGATGGAGTTTGCATCGGTCCACATAAATCTGAGTGGACAATCTCTAAGGGTGTTTTATCCCTTATGCTTTTCCTAGAAGGAAAACTTTCTCTGTGTTGTTTCCCCAAGATACAACCTTCACAAAGGCTGTCTGGTTTCTCAATCAATGGTAAACCTCTTACCATTCCTTTTCTATTCAACAAGTTAAGACCTCAAAAGTTGAGATGTCCAAATCTCAAGTGCCACAACCAATTTTCATCTTTTGGTTCGCTTTGGAAATCCTCTTGTGTCACTGCTGCTATATCTTCTTCATTTTTCAATTCTGCTCTCATTCTGAGAGGGAACATCCTGTTCCTTGTCATCTTCACTTTAGCAATACATTGTTTGCTAGGTGGTTTATCCATTATGGTGCAAACATCATCCTCAAAGAAAACATTGTACCCCTTTTGAACAAGCTGTCCAATACTTAAGAGGTTAAATTTCATTCCAGGAACATAATAAACATCTGCTATGGATTTATTTTCTCCTTTTCCCATAACAAAAACTTTACTATATGTTCCTAATGTGACTTGTGATTTCACATTCTCATCTAACATAGAAAACATGGCTATGTTTCCTGTCATATGGTTACTACAACCGGAGTCTAGAAACCATAAATATCCACTCTTTTCCTCAGCCATATTACAAGCTAAAAACAATTTATCTTGGCTAATATTTTCTCTAGTTGCATAATGTCCATAATTTTTACAATAGTGACATTGGACATTGGATTTATCATAACTTTGTCCTTGAGCATGTTTCTTACCACTTTGCTGGCTGTTGTCTTAGCCTTGATGTTGATTTGGATTGCTACCCCTTCCTTGAGAATTTGCTGGAAAAATTCTTCCACCTCTGTTTTGGCTTCTGCCTCTTCCTCTCGTGTTTCCTTTGCCTTGCCCTCTTCCTCTTCTGAAAGACATCTGGGTCTTAAAGACATGCTCGAGAGATGAGTTTTCATTTCTACCCAATCTCTGCTCATGTGTCATCAATGATGCATGTAGCTCATCAACTGAAAAGTTTGTGAGATCCTTGGTCTCTTCTATGGTGGTGACAATCACATCAAACCTTGAGGGTAGGCTCCTCAAGAGTTTCTCCACAATCCTCCTTTCTTCAAGAGTCTCTCCATGAGACCTTATCTGTGTGACCATTCCAATCACGTGTGAAGAATGAGTCAATATTATCTGACTCCTTCATGCAGAGAGTCTCAAAATCTCTCCTCAGCAACTGTAGTTTTGCTGTCTTCACTTTCTCCATGCCTTGATAGGCTGTCTTGAGAGTTTTCCATGCTTCTTTGGATCTCTTAGCTGCTGCTATCCTAGGAAACACACTCTCATGCACTTCTTGATACAAAAAGTATAGGGCTCTAGAATCCTTCTTCTTATTGCTCTTCAGCAGTTCCTTCTCTGCCTGAGTTAAATCATCAAACTCATTTTCATCTGCTGGCTCTTCAAAGCCATCCTCAACAAGTTCCCATAAGTCTTGGGAAGCAAACAGGGCTCTCATGGTTATTGCCCAGTAGTCATAGTTTTTCCCATTAAATTGTGGGAGATGAGTATTACCAATACCCATGCTAGTGCTGGCTTCAGCCATTCTTACACTCTTAACTATGCTTCAAGATACTTGATTGTGTTTTTAAAACAACTCATTGTCTTCAACAGTAACACAAAAAAATGACTTGAGAAATACCTTGGATTCTTCTTGACTAAGTCTTCACTCTGCTGGAGAAGCTGCTGCAATAAAGAAATCCTTCCTTCAGCTTCTTTGACACCTTGAAAGAGCCTGGACTAGCTCTGATACCATGTTGGAATTTATGAAAATTCCAGAAAAAAACCAGAGAGAATAATACTCTCCTCTTTAACGCAGAGAATAAAAAAAATTTCTTCACTGGAGACAGAGTTTTGCACTTGAAAAGCTTTCTATTTCAAAACCAAAATCTATTACAAAATTTCCTCTGTTGAGAATTTACAAATTCTGACTGTTGCATAACACAGTGCAGAAAAGCAAGTTCACTGTCTCTCAAAAAGACACTCTGTCTCACACAAACAACACACTGCTGTGCTAAAAACAAATACTCTGTCTATTTGAAAATACACTGCTATGTATACGAAATTCACTCTGTTGTGCTTTCAAATAAAAAACATAACATACAATATCTATTACAAAGGCTCTCGGGCCTTTTATATGTCATAGCACATATTACATTAAAAATAAAACTAAAGCAATACGCCCTTTCGGGCCCACCCAAAATGAAGGCGCATATGTTAAACATTGGAATGTTATAAAATTACCTCTTATAACAAAGGACTTTGTAAAAACTTCATCGCACATATAAAACATATTAAAACAAAACATTACAAACCTTTGTAAAAATTCAACCTCCATCGCGTGATAACCTCTGGACTTCAAAAGAAATTTAAACCAAAATGGATCATAGGCTTTCACGTCACAAACCTGCTGACGTCACAGAAGGTTTTGTGCGCGCGATGAAAAATCAAATCCACCCTATAATCTCATATTGCGTCCGCCAAGGGCTTGCTGATGCAAGCACAAAATGTAACATGAAAATCTCTTATCAATTCTGCTGAATAAAATGCATCGGGTCTGGTTTAAAACAATAAAACAAACAACCAAACAAAAGTTCCGATTCCGATGGAGGAACGGACGCGATGAACCAAATGAACTCTGCCATATAACAGGATCGGATTCGGACTTATAACAAAACAAAAGGTTCAAATAAAAATATTCGATGCTGATTATTAATCGGACCCAAGTTCAACCTTTAACTGCAGCCTATAATATGCATCCGGTCCGCCATTTGCATATTGCAATTGGCCCATAACTTCAAAGGACTTCCGATTGAATATTATAATGCCGCATGGTCTTGTGGACCAGCGGACCTTGGCTTAAAGAAGAGGGTGATTTATATAACATGCGGTTGCGATGAATGCATTGCATCGGACCATAACAAAAGGTTGTGGTTTCATATAAAACATTTCGATTGCGATGAACGCATCGGAACTCGCCACATCAACAAGACATTGTGGGGACCACCGGGGTTTAGAATAAAAATGCCCGCGTTCACATGAAAATCAAAATGATTCTGTTCACTATGTTTCTTTTAAATAAAAAGTACTCTGCTTTACCCAAAACAGAGACTGTCCCCGAACAACAAAAAAAGAATATGTTTTTCAAATGCAGAGGACTGGCGCCAATAATCAAAACCTGAAACTGACTGTTCAGCTATTTTAGAAAGCGGCTAGAGGACAAAATGCTGGAGATAAAAAATGGAAAGAAGCTCTTCACAGGGATAGTTGAAAGTAACATTTCAACAGAAAAATGGAGGGGTCGATGGCCGCAGTTTGAAAAGCCACCCAGAGAGAAAATTCGCTATTTATTATTGTCACTTGAAGTTGAAGGAGCCATATGCAGCATTCGTTGAGGGCCACCACAACCATCGTTTAGAGCTAGAGGACTCAAGGACCCGTAAGTGGTCGGTCTGCAGAGCTGATAATTGGAAGGAAAGTGTGTCGCCCAGAGATTTAAATAGCCACTATTATCATCGTCGTTGCCTCTAAATCCACCTTGTCGTTGATTCTCAATACACTGTTTATGGGTGAAACATTTGAGGTTTATAACTAGCACAATCACATTTACCAATGTGATTGATATACGTCCATAGGCTTATATGTAATAGATTTACAACCACATTCACCAATGTGGTTGATATATGCCGATAGGCCTATATCCACTACCCAACACATATATTTCACCAAAGTAAATATTATATATTTATGATTAAAATCACCAAAATATTTTCTATATTTACTTATAATATATTAATAATTTTAACCATATACATATTATATATTAACTTGAAATATATATATATGTGAGAATATATAATATTATATTATTCAATAGTAAAATATATAATAAAAATATATGGTTGTAAATCTATTTCAATACATTAATAGTTTTAACTCAAACTATAATATAATTCTATTATAACATAATAATAATATTTTTTTAATATTATAATAAGTTTTATTAATATTACATAAGGGATCAATATTATAAACACAAGAGATTAATAAACCCTAATAATTGATATTTTAAACTAAAAAACCTAATAAATTAATAAACCATAAGAATCAGTATTTTAAGCATAAGATATTAATAAACCAACGGGATTATTAACATTATAAACCAAAAGAACTAATAAACCCAAGGGTTTAATATTACAAACCAAAGGAATCGGTGAACCCAAGGGATAAATATTAAAAACCTAAGGGATCAATAAGGCTAAGGGCAATATTAAAAACAATAGAGATTAATAAAACCTAATAATTAATATTTTAAAATAAAAAACCTATAAAAAGATATTTTAAACTCAATAGATTAATAAACGCAAGGGATTATTCATATTATAAACCAAAAGAACTAATAAACCCAAGGGTTTAATATTATAAACCAAAGGAATTGGTGAACCCAAGGAAAAACCATCACCCAACAAATTAGTATTAGAAATAAAAATTATTAATAAAATTAAGTGATTAATAAAGTTGAAGGATCAATAAATTTAATTAAAAAAAATATAAAAAATGAAAGAAATTAATAAACAGTAATAACTAACCCAACGTATTATCCATATTATAAACCAAAAGAAGTAATTTAACCCAAGGGTTCAATATTAGAAAAAAAGAAATTGGTGAACCCAAGGGAAAACCATCACCCGACAAATTATTAACCAAACGAATTGGTGAACCTAAGGGAATTGATTTAAACATTGAGACAATTGTTGTCACAATGCGACGTTGGACCAACTATGACCATGGTTGGCCATGGGTGATTTTCAAATTGAGACAATATTTGTCAGAATGTGACATTTGATCATGGATGACATTGATCAATTATTCATATTATAAACCAAAAGAAATAATAAACCCAAGGTTTTAATATTATAAACCAAAGGAATTGGTGAACCCAAGGGAATTGATTTAAACATTGAGACAATTGTTGTCACAATGCAACGTTGGACCAACTATGACCATGGTTGGCCATGGGTGATTTTCATATTGAGACAATATTTGTTAGAATGTGACATTTGATCATGGATGACATTGATCGATTATTCATATTATAAACCAAAAGAACTAATAAACCGAGGTTTAATATTATAAACAAAGGAATTGAGTGAGCACTTAAGAATTGATTTAAACATTGAGACAATTGTTGTCACAATGCGGCGTTAGACCAACTATAGAACTTTAGATACATGGTTGGCCATGGGTGATTTTCATATTGAGGCAATATTTGTTAGAATGTGACATTTGATCATGGATGACATTGATCGATTATTCATATTATAAACCAAAATAATTAATAAACCCAAGGGTTTAATATTATAAACCAAAGGAATTGGTGAACCCAAGGGAAAACCATTACCCAACAAATTATAAAAAAAAAGGAATTGGTGAACCCAAGGGAATTGATTTAAACATTGAGAAAATTGTTGTCACAATGCAACGTTGGACCAACTATGACCATGGTTGGCCATGGGTGATTTTCATATTCAGACAATATTTGTCAGAATGTGACATTTTATCATTGATGACATTGACCAATTATTCATATTATAAACCAAAAGAACTGATAAACCCAAGGGTTAAATATTATAAACCAAAGGAATTGGTGAACCCAAGGGAGAACCATTACCCAAAAAATTATAAACCAAAGGAATTGGTGAACCCAATGGAATTGATTTAAACATTGAGAAAATTGTTGTCACAATGCGACGTTGGACCAACTATGACCATGGTTGGCCATGGGTGATTTTCATATTGACACAATATTTGTCAGAATGTGACATTTGAATGCGACATTTGATCATGGATGACATTGATCGATTATTCATATTATAAACCAAAAGAACTAATAAACCCAAGGGTTTAATATTATAAACCAAAGGGATTGGTGAACCCAAGGGAAAACCATTACCCAACAAATTATAAACCAAAGGAATTGGTGAACCCAAGGGAATTGATTTAAACATTGAGACAATTGTTGTCACAATGTGACGTTGGACCAACTATGACCATGGTTGGCCAATGGGTGATTTTCATATTGAGACAATATTTGTCAAAATGTGACATTTGATTAGGGATGAAGTTGAACGATTATTCATATTATAAACCAAAAGAACTAATAAACCCAATGGTTTAATATTATAAACCAAAGGAATTGGTGAACCCAAGGAAATTGATTTAAACATTGAGACAATTGTTGTCACAATGCGACGTTGGACCAACTATGACCATGGTTGGCCGTAGGTGATTTTCATATTGAGACAATATTTGTCAGAATGTGAAATTTGATTATGGATGACATCGATCGATTATTCATATTATAAACCAAAAGAACTAATAAACCGAGGGGTTTAATATTATAAACCAAAGGAATTGGTGAACCCAAGGGAAAACCATTACCCAACAAATTATAAACCAAAGGAACTCAGAACCCAAGGGAATTGATTTAAACATTGAGACAAATTTTGTCACAATGCGACGTTGGACCAACTATGACCATGGTTGGCCATGGGTGATTTTCATATTGACACAATATTTGTCAGAATGTGACATTTGATCATGGATGACATTGATCAATTATTCATATTATAAACCAAAGGAATTGTTGAACCCAAGGGAAAACCATTACCCAACAAATTATAAACCAAAGGAATTGGTGAACCCAAGGGAATTGATTTAAACATTGAGACAATTGTTCTCACAATGCAACATTGGATCAACTATGACCATGGTTTATCATGGGTGATTTTCATATCGAGACAATATTTGTCAAAATGTGACATTTGATCATTGATGACATTGATCGATTATTCATATTATAAACCAAAATAACTAATAAACCCAAGGGTTTAATATTATAAACCAAAGGAATTGGTGAACCCAAGGGAAATCCATTACCCAACAAATTATAAACCAAAGGAATTCGTGAACCCAAGGGAATTGATTTAAACATTGAGACAATTGTTGTCACAATGCGACGTTGGACCAACTATGACCATGGTTGGCCATGGGTGATTTTCATATTGAGACAATATTTGTCAGAATGTGACATTTGATCATGGCTGACATTGATCGACTATGCTAAAGAAATTAATAAACACTAACAATTAACCCAACGTACTATTCATATTATAAACCAAAAGAACTAATAACCCAAGGGTTTAATATTAGAAACCAAAAGAATTGGTGAACCCAAGGGAAAAATATTAATAACCTAAGGGACAATAAGGCGAAGGATCAATAAAATCAATAAAAAAATACTCAATTTGAAGAAATTAATAAACAGTAATAATTAACCCTAGGGATTATTCATATTATAAACCAAACGAACTAATAAATCCAAGGTTTTAATATTATAAACCAAAGGAATTGGTGAACCCAAGGGAATTGATTTAAACATTGAGACAATTTTTATCACAATGCGACGTTGGACCAACTATGAACATGGTTGGCCATGGGTCATAGTTGGTCCAAGGTCGCATTGTGACAATATAATACATTTCTTTATGTTTAAAAAAAATATTGTTTGTATCAATATAAAAAGCTACATAATAAAATGATATAGTATAAGGAAGAAATGATTTATTTCTACCTTAAATATAGCAATAATGCTCATAGGTTGGATAGAGCCTTTCATCACATTTCTTTATATTTCTCAATGAAAGTACCATTAAGTGTAAAATATGAATGTGTTATCAAACAAGACTTTTTCCTAAAGATTATTACAAAGAAACTTTAATGTATGGATATGTGTATAGATAATTATTGTTTCCTGAAAGGACTATGTAATAATATATATATATATATAATTATGACATTTGTCGACTCATGTTTTTAGGTGTAATAGATATCCATATGCTTAAATTATACGGTCCATATAGATAAACCCCTCATCAATAAAAGTACCAATATGTATTAGAATAAAAGAATTATGAAATTACTATAATAACAAATCCTTGAACACAATCCAAGTTTACGAGAGTGGAGTATCCCTACCGTGGATCTTGGCTTAGTTGGTTTAAATGTACCAATGTGTTTAAGAATAAAACAAAGGTGAAACTAGTATAGTAACAAACCTCTAAAGACAACCCTGGTTTACTAGAGTTGAGTATCCCTATTCTGGAATGTTGGCTATGTTGGCTTAGTTGGTTTTGTTATTTTTTGGTTTGTTGTATTCTTGTCTCAATACTAAGAGTTGTGTCTTGCCTCATTACTATTGGAAAATATTAATATTCTGGTTTGATTTGTATTAGATAAATAGTTAAAAATTAAATCTTATGAAAATAGTTATTATTAATTTCTTATGAAAATATTATAAAGTTCTATTATTATTAATTAAAATTTGGTAAAGTTCTATTTTTATTATTAATTGAAATTTTGATAATATTTGATGGCGGGCTTCCCTGCTCAACTCACAATATTCACTCTCGTAAATGTGCATTTTAAAATGCATCCCTTAATGTTAACAATCTTCAACATGTAAGAACCGTGCTATGTTTCATTTGCTTGAATATTGACCTTGGGTAAGCCACTCCTGGTCATAACGTCGAGTCACATATTAAGGGCTTAATTCTGGTCCCACGGTTTTGTAACATATCACCATATTTTCCCATTGAACGGAAGACGCGCTCCCTCAACTTTATCTCACCAAATCCATGGCCATCGCACAACAAACTTGTGTGCTCTTTAATGTACCTCTTCAATCATTAACCTCCAACCAACTTACCTCACATCCAGCCTTCGATCTGCATCTCAACCACATCATACGATTGTCGCGCAACACAACTACACGTTCCTCGACCTCTCAAAATGACGCGATGAAAATGGTATTTAAATACCACTATTTGCCACGCATCAAACAAGTAATGATATCGCATTCTAAAAACAAATTCCACTTACCATTTGCAAGGTTGCGTGATACTGCTAGTTTGATCTTCGAAACCGCTTTCCACAACTTCGTCTTCCAGTGCAAAATCACACAGTTTCGACACGCTTTAACTACGTCTGCGACTGTGCATCACATGGGTTGCTGTATAACTTCACCATCCTTTACAACGCTGCCACATTCCACTGCGCTTTGGTCCACCTTTCCACTTCCAATTTTAATACTAATTCGTGGCTCTACTTCCTCTGCAGACCTGCATTACCCTCTTACCTTTCCATTGTGGTTTAATCAAAATCTTTGAACAGAGCCATCACTTGATATTATGCACCTTCGCTTCAATAATTCAAATGGGTTTTAAAACCCTCTGCCCTTCGCTTCTTCAAATCGAAGATTTGCTACACTGTTTATTGTTCCGATGTTTTCCTTTCAAATATACGAACAGGTTTAACCCTTTCCGCTTACAATTATCCATGCGGACATTTTAATTAAACCCAATATCAATGAAATGTCCCATTCATATCAAACCTGATATTTACTACAATTTGATGAATATTAATGGGTAATTTTAATTAATAACTAAAATTGAAATTAATATTTATAAATATTAATAATATTAAAAGTAATATTAATATTATTATTCATATTAACAATATTAACATGAATAATTAATATTATTATTAAAATTAAAAATTAAAAATTAAAAATATTACAAATAAGTAAAAACTAATCGAATACAATATTTTAACTAATTAGTTAAAATAAATAATTCCACAACTTTTTTAAATAACTTTATTTGTGTTATAAAAAATTCCACAATTTTCAATAAGTTTTATTTTCAACCACATAATTAAAATAACAATAAACAATAAACTTATGCATTCTGACTTCTATTCATCCATGTCAAAATACAAATCACTTCATGAACTCAACTTTTAGGACCAAGTCAATTTCATCTATAAAAAAATTGGAAATATTGGCCACTATAAATATCATGTTTTTTCTGGTGCATGGGTTGTTTCGTTTTCAGATTGACCCATTCTTTTCTGAACATAAATTTATGTTGGTGATTGTTTTGTTTTGACATTCACCCATATTTTTGCCTTTATTTTAATGTACATAAGAATTCATAAGAATTAATTTAAAGATGTTGCCACTAAATCGAGAATCAACTCATGCCTTATCACTCGCACGACTATGATTTTGAGTACTTCAACAATCTTGTCTAGGAAATTCAATGCATGGTGGAGATAAAAACACTGAAATATATGGGCATTTCTAACCATCCAACATATTAATATGGATTTACATTTTCTTTAAGGTTTTTTTGAATTTTTTTGATTTAATTTCTTAACACAAATTTGGAATTCAAAATTCAAGAAAATTAATTGTCTCACGATTCACGATGAACACCATCTTAACATTCGAACTATAATATTAATGCAAAAAGTGCATGCAGACCACCAACATGGTCAATATATATCAAATTTCACTGTTAACGAAACGGAAGGGAATGTGAACTTGCAATTGGGTTCGACCATAAGTCATCAGTTAGGTTTGCAGCTTCAAGCTGAGTTAATGGAAATAGCTCCACACTATGCCCTACCAAAATACGTTTAGCAGGTTCTTGGAAATGCAATCCCTCATCAACAAATAATTCCATACGAAAAGGGAAGATATCTGTATTAAAATTCTCCAGGGCTGCAGCGAGAGTAATAGGACACAGATTGTTGTATGGTGGGACTCGATCAAAAATCGTATGATGTTGAAGATCAGCTTTGCTCCAAACTTGACTTAGTTTATACAATCTAACTCGTTTATCAATATTTTTGATAAGATGTGATTGAGTTTGGATATTCTTGCTAACAGTAAAATCTTATTATTTATTCTCATTATTAATTTTTCTATATAAAATATAAAGTTATAAACCAACAAAAATTAGGGTCAACATCAACCAACTAACCTTTATCTAAAAAATTAATTAGAATATATTAACACATTCAACAGATAGAGCATTCCAGTGAATCAAGAAACCCTAAATACAAGCTTGTTCTCTGCAAAGAAATGATCTCAAATCTGTTATCTCCATGAGCTTCGATGTAATTTCTGAGTCGAAGATCCTCCTCTGGCCTCCATGGACTTATGTTCAGTACCATAATTGGAAAGCAAGATTCTGCCCAACTGATTCAGAGCTAAAGGTCTTGGTTCCTCTGAGCTGCACACAAAGCCATAGAAAAATAGATAGATAGAAGAAGGTTTGTGTATGGCAGTATGAATAGGAATGCAGCTCGAAAATTGTTCAACTAAAAATATTTAATTTATGTATCTGCTATCACTGCCCTTTCTGCGAAGGGCACATAGCAGGTAAAAATTCCCCCGAAACGAGTGCCTCTTGTTAACCATTCTACGAGGTTTTGATAGAAAGGTACTAGTAATTTTGCTTTCATAAGTCTGCTCTCCTGGTTAAGCTTTAGGAGGCATATTTCATTTATCAGAACCTGCAGAATTCGTTTTCACAAGCGCTGTGATAATATTATTCAATTGGGTAGATGAATCATTCCTTGTATCTTACAGCAACGCCCTGCTAGGGACTGTTAATACATATTAGGTTAACAGGAAAATTTCGTAACATTAAAATTAAAAATTAAAAATTAAATATTAGTAACATTAAAAATTACATACAAAGTGCAGTGATAGAAAAGAAAGGACTCTCAACTATTGCATGAATCAGTTCTATTTCACCAATCGCCTGTTGGATAAAAGCTATGGAATAAGGGAAAAGTTCCTCGCCGTAATGAGATGTTATTTTTCACATCCTCTATCTGTGAAACCCAAGATCGAAATGACCTTGAAATCGAATTGAGAGGCATGAAAATGGAATAGAAAAAGCTTTACTCAGTCGGATACCATGATGCACATGACAAGAAAGTGCAACAAGGTCATATACCAGGCGCAGATCGAAATTTCGGGGGGCGTGTGGCTGCGAAGATTTTCAGATAGAGGCCATACATGAATAGATTGAAATGCGCTGAGGATCAAAATTGGAAAACTCACCCATATGGACTGAAGAAGGCTGGAATTGCAACCAGCCCGCCCACGATACCACCCGCTAAGCCGGCAAGATGTGTTGTATTCTTTTTTGAGTTAGACGAATCCGGTGCCCCGCGCTCTTTGTAATGGTTGCCAACCTTCAATTCCATCCGCCTTCTTCAACAAGCCGCTCACCTGCCTGCTCTCACCCACGTTCAATAACACCTACGTGTGGCCCATCATACTAAACCTTACTCCTCCATTCCGCCCATGTTCATCTTCCCAGTTCACCCTAATTTGATAGGTGGCGCACGCACGTTTATTTGAGAATTCATGTTTATTTGAGAATTTGAACCATCA
Organism: Pinus albicaulis; assembly: GCA_034641835.2. Lineage (NCBI taxonomy): Eukaryota > Viridiplantae > Streptophyta > Pinopsida > Pinales > Pinaceae > Pinus > Pinus albicaulis. Next base: position 310,518,965 of record CM076583.1, read on the forward strand.
ATTAGGTGGCAATTAAGTTTGAACCATAACTTGTTAATCTTGATAGGTGGCGGTCAACAAATGACATAGTAAATTTTTAATCATGTTTTGTAAAAAATTAATTTAAGTATGGTTTAAACATGTGATTTAGATATGCAAGGAGGTTAGTTGTTTGAATTTCATCCATTGATTGAGTGGCAATGACCAGAATATACCATAATCTTTCAATCTAGACCATCAGATGAAAAAGATTAATTAGCAAAAGGATTAATGAAGCCAATTCCAATAGGGGGCTACGCCTATCGGCATAATTAAATATCAATCACTTACATTTGTATATAAACTGTGAGGTATCGAATTGGAAACATATGAATGAGATATCATATCTGACATCTTCATTAAGAGTATCACAGTTAGATATCTTGTTAGTGTCCTTTCAATGTGGAATGATAAGTGTCCTTTCAATCTTTACGGGAAGATATAACTTTGGCTCGGGTTGTGGTTGTCGTTTTAAGGTAAAGATTAAAAACAGGTCACTAAGCCAATCATGATTGGCTTAGGTACTTTTTCCTCAGCTATGGATAGATATCCATACCATGTCATGTTGGCATATTTCTTTTGGCGAAGATCAAATACTCTGGGAAGCCATGCCAGCTGTGATGGAAATGACCCTGACTAGTCTGACATCGAAAGGATTGCGGAGGAGTAACGCTGACGACTGCAGAGTAATGTGAAATTTTGATGGCAACTTAGTTCCATTTACTTGCCCACGCCAACCACTAGTAAGCCTGCATTAAGTCTTGCTACTGAAATGTGCTTGCGAATTTCAATTTCGGTGATCATCTGCCTTCACACTTGTGGATCTCAAGCCCATCCAAAGGATAATCGCACAGAACGCTTAGCTGAAAGCTGCAGATCTCACTCCCATCCATAGGAGAATCGCACAAAACGTTTTTCCTCGCTGACATCTTCATTAAGAGTCTCACAGTTATATATCTAGTTAGTGTCCTTTCAATGTGGAATGATAAGTGTCCTTTCAATCTGTACGGGAAGATATAACTTTGGTTGTGGTTGTGGTTTTAAGGTGGAGATTAAAAACAAGTCACTAAGCCAATCATGATTGGCTTAGGTACTTTTTCCTCAACTATGGATAGATATCCATACCATGTCATGTTGGCATATTTCTTCCAGTGAAGACCAAATATTCTAGGATGCCATGCCAGCTGTGATGGACGTGACCCTGACTGGTCTGACATGAGAAGGATTGCGGAGGAGTAATGCCGACGAATGCGGAGCAATACGAAATTTTGATAGCAACTTAGTTCCATTTACTCACCCACGCCAACCACCAGTAAGCCTGCATTAAGTCCTGCTGCTAAAATGTGTTGGTGAATTTCAATTTCGGTGATCATTTTCCTTCACACCTCTGGATGTCACGCCCATCCAAACGAGAATCGCATAGAATGCTTAGTTGAAATCTATGGATCTCACACCCATCCAAAGGAGAATCACACATAACGTTTGGCCTGGTAAGTTTGCAACTCAAACCCCCCCTCTCGACACTTTTGGTGAGTCAATGTTGGCCCAAAAAAAATAGCTTCAATTTTCGCCAAATAAATGAATAGCCATGGAAGTCCCTAGGCATCCTCTCCTTCCTGCCCCAAATGGTATCATGCTGAAGTCTGATTAGTCTGTCAAACTCAATTTTTCGCTTTCCATGAATCGCTCCAGATTGAATTTGGAAGTGTACTCCCCCTATACATTGGGATCCCTTCCTACAACCTACATATTTACAATTATTGTTGTTTTATTTGGTATGTAATATCATTCTACAGTCATAGCCTCCACAGATTAGTGAGGGATAATTAGCGGTGCTAGTGGGTATAATCAGAGAGTCTCTTTGACCACACAGTGGAGGTATTTCATCTACACACACACAGACCTGCATATATCTGGATCCATTAAACTAAGATAAAAACTTATCCTTATATTGGAAATCCATGTCATAAATACGCAAGGAGATTTAGTAAAGTCATAATTTCCTCTATTTATTCTTTCTTTTTCCACATCTCATTTAAGAACATCAAAGAAAAAACCATATTTTTAGCACAATTTGCTAAAATTGCAAGTCATGTTCTCCATGAAAATCCCCATGGGATCCCCCCCTCCTCTCTAGAATATCTGGATGGAGGGTGGCTCAACTGCCAGCAATAATAGAAACCAGTAACCCTGAGGGATTTGACTGGAATTGAACAACAATAATAGAAACCAGTAACCCTAAGGGAGTTGACTGGAATTGAACCTGTGACATATTGCCTAAATGTCAGCAACATGTTGGACTGGTGGCTCAACCGATTCAGCTAACCCTTGGGGCTAGTAACATTGAAAATCATTATCACCATACCATTGAAATGCTTTTCATTAGATAGAGTCTAGTACGTGGTCCAGAAAATTGGTGCATTTCTGAATTCTGTTTTTTGTTTTATGCTAACCAATTACCTTTCAATTTGCACAATATCTAAACGTCTCTTTGACCTCATCTACTGCCATGGGGCTTTTTCGGCTTCACTTTTGACCTAATATACTGCCAAATTCGACTCCTTTACTTTACCATGAACTATTTTTTGGACAGGGCAAACATAGGCCCATTGATTTAATTCCAACAAGGCAAAGCATGTGATTACACAATAAACTAAGCTATGATTGCCCTAACAACGATGAATCAGAGAGACAGAGCATATTTTCTGCTTGGAAAAGAAATAAAATGGGGATTTATGTGAGCTAAAAATAGAGTGCTCTCCCCCACTTTTATTCATCAACTACAATTACTAACAGTAATTTCCTATGAGCGCATTTAATGCGGAGAGGGTGGAAATATGGTTCATTTTAATATAGAATTTGAGTGAAAATTTCAGTTTCTATTACACATCATATAATTGGTTTAATTGTGTATATGAATGAATACATAAATTCTCACAATGTGCTATTCTAGAGTAAAACTATGCATTTTGTTTAGTATATGGTTATATTGTATATTTCAGTTTTTTAAAATATGAGAAAAATAATATATTTAAGTATTTGTAAGATGTTTATTCCCCAATTTTAAAGAGATTTTATGATGGTTTTAACAACACTATTGTTTACATGTTTATTTATAAGGAATTTAAAAAATGGAGGAAAATAGACATGAATGGAATGTAGTTATCAAAGGCACCAAGCAAGTGTTCACTTGTCTTGATGGTGGTTGTGTTGGGATCTTGAGCTGATCTAAACTATTTGGCCCTAATCACCATTTTTCTATCATTCACAATCTCCCACCAATTCCTCCACGTCAAAGAGGTCGGGTAAGAGATGCAAATGATAAATGGGCTCTCAAATCAACAGGTGCAGTTAAAAGGAAAATTGCAAAAATACAATATGATTTAGATGCAAGGCTATGTCATGCACGAAAACAAGCATATAAAAGGTTTGTCAATGAAGAAATTATTTCAGTTGTAAGTATTTATTACTATTTATTTGCATGTGTTTTCTAATAATATAAATTTATTGTTTTGGACTAAATTCATTGAAACTTATTTTCATTGAAAGTTGCAATATTTATTAGTATTTATTTGCATATGTTTTTTAATAATATAAATTTATTGTTGTGGACTAAATTCATTGAAATTTGTTTTCACAGTCAGTTGCTACATTTGATCTGCTCAATGATACTTCAAAGCAAAAAATTTGTGAAAAAAATCATCGTTGGGATGAGAGTCTACCTCGTAGATGTATGGACACAATGAAGCGCATAGATATTGCTTTAAAAGGGAAACTAAGGACTGAGGTTCCTGATAATGTATGGGAAGAAGTATTAGATGGGCACACCCATATATTAAACTTTGATGAAACTAATAATAACAAAGAAAACACATTTGAGTTCATTGTTTTGCATGTAGTAATTTTCTATACATTTTAACATTAAATTATATCTATATTTATTATATTTGTATACTAATTTCCCATTTTTATTGATATGCATAGCCTAATCAACAAAATTCTCTGGAGAGATCTTCACATAAACAAACTTCAAGCTTCCAACCACTACGATGCTCACCTAGATTTCAAGGGTTTATTGTGCCAGTAAGTTTTTAATCCATATAACCTATTCCACAAAAACATTAATATATAAATCATTATATCTTACCATAATGATGGGATGAGAAATGGATGTTTTGCATTTTATATTGTTATCCTTGATTTGTTTTGATTATATATATATATTGTTGAAATAGGGTCCCTTAGCAGCTGCGAATCTTGTATAATTTTGTATTGTTTAGTCTAGCGCGGGGGTTTTGGGGTGGGTAAAAACCCCCAACGCATTGTAAATGGGTCAAGGGTAGACCAAGAGTCCGAAAACCACTATTTGCAGACCATTGGATGCGTAGGCTAAACCACTATAAATAGATTAACCTTTTTGAGTCATAGGTAGGAATGAATAGAGATTGATGCGAAGTACAAACTGTTAGATATATGGTAGGGTTGTTTGGGTTAGGACTCCTACTGGCTGTGTGTGCGGAGATCCTCTGTCCTGCTATGTGTGAACCCTTCTGGTTGTGTGTGCAGGTGGTAATTTGGGAATGTAAGAGGATTTTGGGTAGTGATATATATGTGCGGAAGTATTGTGGATATCTGATGTTATTTGGATATGTCATGTTATGGTTGATGCAAACTTGAGTTATATGATGATGTATCTGTTAGTAGCTGCGAACTGTATGTGTTTATGGTAAATGTATCGGTGATATGTTAATCTATTGTGAATATACTGTTCTATGATTATATCTGATAGTATGCAAGTGGATGCGAGCTTGTTATTTACATCTGATAAACTGTATTCTGGTTATTTATTGAAACTCCTGCGAACGACCTCTGGCTGTATAGATCTAATAGTTGTGAACCAGCTTGACTTACCTGCTCTCTCCCAAGGTGTGAAAACCTAGTTCCAGCACCCTCCCATACTACTTCGGGTTAGACTTTGGCCTGTGCAAGAAGGTCACTACCGAAAGGGCCAGTAGTATAGGGGTTTTTTGGAAAACATTAACCTTCGAACCTAGGTCAGGACCCCTCGAGCCAAAAAATGGTTCCATTGTTGGGATCAGGAGAATTTTGAGAGAGATTGGGTAATGCCAAAACCGTATTAGAAACCTACGAAGAGAAATACCGACGAACATTTTGGAAGCAAGATTCAAGAACTCACTTCCACCAGGAGACGATATTGCCTCAAACATGAAGCTACCTACTTTCAAGAGCGTGGGTGATGAGGACATGGATCGATTCTAGTTTGTCACGGGATCGGTATGCACTGCACAGAACATAGCAAGCGATGCAGTGAAACGAGCATAACTGTCCCTTGCTTTCGAAGGGAGAGCCTTGGACTAGTACATGGGATATATTGACCAACATGCGAATGCGACTATTGAAGAAATCAAGAATGCATTAAAGCAGCAGTTCAAGAAACCTAAGTCCTACACTTCGATAGTAAATGACCTGAAGGATTTCAAGCAAGAACTGTTTGAGTCTGTATGGGAAGCAGATCAATGACTAAAGAAAGTGATCAGAGAAGGAGGATTCCAATATGATGATAGAGAACACACGGAGTGGTTCATTTCCATGTTGCTGCCCCATTTGCGCGTACCTATGGGTCATCAAGCCATTGAAACACAGGAGAATGCGTTGGAGGTTGCCATGATACTGGAAGCTACAACAAGAGATGATACCCAGTTAGGAGTATAGCAGATACAAGGCTAGCTAGAAGAAATGCACATGGAGATCTAGAACCTACGCAAGGAGCAAGGGACAGAGGCCAACCCTGAAAGATGGTGCATACGATGCAGGGTGAATGGCCACACCAAAGATAACTGTTTGCTTCTTGCAAACTACATATAGACCAGAGGACCTAGCCCGCTGCATCCTAGAGAAGCTGCGGGACCAAGTGGGTCTGCGCTATGGTGTAATGACTGCCACGTTGCTGGATTGCATGATACCAACCACTGCCCCCGCCTTGCCGCATATATCCCAAAAGTAAAACAACAATGGTGTAGGTTTTGTAGGTCTATAGGACATGATGAACAAAACTGCCGAACATACGATATGATGATTGAACGAGGGAACCTATATAGGGTATAGTCAGACCCTACATCACCTAGATCCCCTGTACGTATAGGAGTTTCCCCAGCCAAAGGCAGGGAAGAGAGGCGAGGAGTAAGCGCAGGCAGGGGTAGAGGCCAATTAATCTGTTATAATTGCGGGGAAGTAGGTCACTTTGCGAGGGACTGCATGAACCCAACTCGGCAATCCTGTAGATACTACAGACAACTGGACCATGTGGTGGAAGATTATCCAGTTCTGATAGCGAAGATGCGAAAGAAGCAACATACACCTATGTAGAACATATAAAGGGTCAAGGTAGAACCCCGAAGTGAAGAACTAAGTATTAATGTTATAACACGTAGTGTCATAGCCACCGGCGGGACTACGGAGAAAGCAGAGGCAGAACCTCTTATCTGTAAAATGCCCATTAAACAAGAAGGGTTGTACTTACCAAAGGAAAGGGAAACTTTTGTCACATCTCGCTAAGACTTTGCCAACGCAGAGGCACCTCCCCTTCAAACGCCTATGCACCTTAGAGGAGATGATGAAGTTAAACCGTTCTTGCAGGCGTGTATGAAGCTGCTACGTAACCAACGGGCCGTATAAAACCTCCAGGCCTTGATAGATAGCTGCGCAAGAAATACAACCCCAACTATGGAAATTAAATACGTGCACAATATGTATAGGCATAAGAGACACACTAGTCGGGAGATGCGGCTGACCGCACAGATCGGAAATTATGAGATGGAACAAGTTATTCTTGACTTAGGATCTGATGCGCACGTACTACCTAAAAAAAACTTAGCAACAAATGGGCGAACCTAAACTGGAATGGTATGCTATTCAGTTGCGCATGGCTAATCAAGAGAAGATCATACTATTGGGAAGATTATCAAAGATTGTAGTAGATATCTCCGGAGTTAAGGTACGGGTTGACTTCAAAGTCATTCAGATCAAAGAGGACACAGACCCCTACCCGACACTCCTAGGATTGGATTGGGCCATTGATATGGGCGGTATCATCAATTTAAAGAAACACAACATGGTGTTTGAAGTTGAAGGAACACGGGTAATCATACCACTAGACCCTGTAGAAGGAGAAAGATATACCGAGCCATCACGGGAGGAAGAAGAGATAGATCATATCTATAGGCTAACTGCAAGGGACCAAGACTAGATCAATCCTACGACCGATGGTGTGCTTTGTTGGGAAAAAGATAGTGAATGATTTTCCGACTCCGACAAAAAAATAGAGTACTGGAAAAACCGTTTGCATAATGTTTCCGCGTTGCGATGTCTGCAAACTGCCAGGGACTTCCACTGCATATCCATCGAGGTAAGAGAACTACCCCACTTTGATGGTTTCGGTGGCGTAAAGGAATTTCTGCGTATGTTTGAAGCTGAGGTTCCGAGAGAACAGAGGCTACGGGAACTTAATATGGCCCTGCGAGTAATGCCTACAAGATGGTGGGAGGCACATAAGGAGGTGTTCCCGGGCTGGGAGGAATGTTGGGACATGATGATCCTGTGATTTGAGGCCCCGGATAAGGTGCGTGTCAAGAAGTTCCTTGGCCCAGGAGACCCATGCGAACACTTGTCTACTTGGATGGAGAAATGGCATGACCAAACTCCGAAGGAATGGGTTCACTTGTTTATTCATGGATTAGGACCAATCCCGACTGCATGGTACTTATATGCGGAGCTACATCAACGCACCCGTCATTGGGAAACCTTGAAGGAAGAATTCATTGGTACCTTTGGACTAATAGGGGGCTCAGAGGCACTTGACGAAGCTCTGTAGGATATAGATGCATTTGTGTTTGGTGAATCCATCTCTTCCGTAGCATTTGGGGTGCTGACGTGGGAAATGAAGATGCAGGACATTATCAATTGTCGAAATATAGCTATAGAATAATGTGAGGAGAACCCCTGTAATGTCTCTATCCCAGAATCGAAGGGGGAACGAGCAGTTGTGGGGCCCTCACTGCAAATTGTGGATGTAACAAAACCCCTGAAACTATGGGAAGTCAACATCGGCACAGTAGAACAACCTAAGTTGGCTAAGATTGGTGACTATTGGGATGATGACACTGTAAGCAAGGTGGCTGAATTGCTCATAGAATATCAAGACTTATTCCCAACCAAATTTTCGGAGCTCAAGGGGATCACAGGGGACTTGGGAGTGATGCACATCACATTAAAACCAGATGCGCGACCAATTAAGCAACGACCTTACCGATTGAATCCTAAGTATAAACAAAAGGTTAAGGAGGAACTAGATAAAATGCTTGCCACAGGTATTATCGAGTCGATGGAGCAGTCGTATTGGGTAGAATATGTTGTGGATGATTTTGTCACCCTCCTAGAGACAGCCTAGAGTTGCCATAGACCAGTGCCTAGGACATCTTAATATGGAAAATGGCTCATTATAGCTTGGGTTGTCAATCTAAAGAGCTCACTCACTATCTCTTGTTTTGAACAAGGAAATCAAATTTGAATGGAACCAATCTCTCTCAGAAGCTAGTACAAAGACAAGGAAAATGTAGGAACATCATGTAAAACTCCAGCATGAAAGCATCAGACAGTTAAGAGACCGCTTACTGTAAAGAGGGCCGATTCAAATAATATATCACAGAAATCAGATATCAGGAAGTGAGTGCAGTGAGGAATCATAAGAAGATATTAGCAGACATAAGGGCGCACCAATTTACGAATCCTTAAGTCACTAATATAGCAGAAAATATGGAAGTAGTGAACATGGAACAGCATATCATGACTAGGCCTATTTAAAGCGCTTGACTAATTCTAGGAAGGGCACCATTTAAGATGAATCCTTACTGCAAACTAGTGAGCCACTCGCATTCTAGAACATGATACAAGAAGACAAATTGCATGAAAAGAGATAATGTATTAACACATAAGAAAAGTTACATACTGTGAGATACCAAAGACCAGAATCCTCAATACAGTTATAACCCCTCCTCACTGAGACCCTACGGGCTCTGAAACTTCATACAGAAATATTACAAGATGAATACAGTAGTCTTCTCGCTGCACAGTTGCTGACAGAAATCTGGAACCTATACAATGTCTTATTTTTGAGTATTTATAGAGAAGACAGAAACTTCCCGAGGAGGAGGAAAACGAGGCACAATTAATGACTCAGTTTGAATCCCAATGGCGAAAAACATTCGCGCCTTCTCTTATGAATGACTGGCTATAAATGATGGTACTGAACAACCTGTTCATGAAATAAATGCTGGGAGATAAAATCTCCTTATATACAAGATGGGAGTAATAAAATATATACAATTTGTTGCCCGCGGCTGAAAGAAAATCTGCTGCCATAAGAGATTTGGAACAATCTGCATTTCAGTATTGTACTCTCGGCCTTCGGCTATGGATTTGAATCTTGGATCTTTAATGCGGGGCGGACGCATCTGGAGAGTTCTGAGAGTCCATATCTATGTCTTCTTTAATGGTGGTCATTTCTCCCACCTACCCTCGGCTCCTTCCTTTAATTTCGCCAGTATGATATGTCCTTTGTTATGCTCTAGATCTTTTCAACAGAGGTGGAAATTTAAGGCGCCAACAAAGCCAAATTAAAACCTGCAAAACCCGCAAATAATTAGAGAAAAATGACTCGGTGATATGGAGTGTGGATACAACAACGGCTATGGAATCGGTAATACAGATTAGGCGAGACATTGAGAGGATGCAGGGTGACAGGAAACACATAAACATAATGAAGAAATGGAGGGTGACAAGGTAGAAAACAATGGAGCGACAATGAATGAACGGGCTAAGGGTTCATAAACCGTGACACGTCATCGGAACATATGGACGGTGGAGGAAGAACGCAGTGTACACTTGTGAAATATGATGACACGACCATAGGAGGTGAGACCCGAAACGACAATCGGAATTAGAAAGCGGAGTGGGTAGAGCAGGAGTGGCACATATTTTACATTCCGATTACGATTGAAAGCAGGGCTGCGATCAACCCAGGACCGTTCGATCTTGAAACAAGATCAACGGCTGTGCTTGCATCGGAGGGAAATAAAGTAGTGGAGCCATGAAAACCGCCGATCGATTGCGCGCGGACCCTCCATATAAGTTTATTGCCACACCATCGATTTGAGCTAGATCAGATGGCCATTATTGCGTCCGATCGTTAAAGCAATAGGCCCCTTCTTGCTTTGAATTGTGGTTCTCTAACCCGGGTCATATGGAGGCCGAAGCGGGAGGGAGCCAAAATCTTAAAGGATCGGCCTGATTGTTTAATTTTGAGTTTTGAACTACTGCAATGCAGGTTTTCGGGCGGAGATAGTAATGTCAAGCAGGGTCATGGGGTTTTAGGCTACGGCAGGGGTGAATATGTACAACATCGGCTCCATCTGGGGACGACATGGTCGTCCTCGGACATGTCAAGAACACGCAGACCTCAGACCTCAAATTATTTCATCTTATTTTGAATTCCCCTTGCATTTTCTTCAAAACTCATTAGCACCCATTCCTTATTAAAAGAATGATAAAACAAAAGAAAACTAATGTACAATATAATACACCAGGCTGTCTTCGCCTCCTGGGTCCCATACTTTGCTTTGCTGGTATTCATTAGTTACATTATTCTTCAACTGTACCCCTCTCTGTTTCCATATTTTGTTCTGTAATTTGGCTCCAGCTATGCTTTCACATTCTGTTCTGGTTTTTCCATGGCCAAACTTTCTTTGCTTTCTTGCTGTTATCTGTTGTTTCTGAGGCACCTTCATCATCAGTCTTTTGATGTTGTCAATCTCTATGTCCAACCTTTCCTTTGTCTGGAAGTTACTTTGCCCACTACTGTCTTCGATTTTTGTTGCTGCTACTGTCTCGAACATTACTATCGATGTTGCCTTTTTTGCTAAAAATGTGGCTGCTTCACAAACTTCCTGAATATCTCTCAGGATACCTCCTTCTGCAACATTATTTTGTTCATCACCTGCAAATCTACCTTCAAAAGGTAAATTACCTTTTAATTCTTTAACTGCAGTAGCATAATCGTTCATTCTTCCTTGTGTACTTGTAAGCATATTTAAATTCTGCAAACTAGTATCTACTCCTGCTCCTTTCACAACTTCAGGCATTTTCACTTCAGCACCTGCACTTTTGTTCTCTTCTCTAAATGTTTTCAGCGAACAATTCAACCATTTGTCTACAATCATTTCATCAATATGCTGCATATTTGTTTCAGCATACTCTTCTTCTTCTTCCTTGACAATCTTTAGTAATTTTCCTTTACCCGCTTGATTGCTTCTGGCAATCAAATCAAGTTTTTCAGATTTTGGACTCCTATCTTCTATCATAATGGAATTCTGATTTCCCATCACTGTAGTAGCTCCAAAATTTTTTCCTCTAGTCCTCTCTTTGTCTATCAGATACATCAGCTTCTTCCTGTCATTGTCAGTAATAACAAGTTCCTTCACATGAGACATGGTTGCCTCACCTTCCTTCTTCTGCGATAGTTCATCTGTATCCAAGACAACTCCAGAGGGTGGATTGTCTTCTGTAATACCTGTCAACACAGCCGTATTGTCAGTTCCGAAATCATGAGACCCAAAAATCTTACTTGATGATTCGGTCACCAATTCTTTTCTCAGGGATCTTAAGTCTCTCCCAGGACCCAGGAAGTCTTCACTGTGTTCATTTCCTTGTATCTTTACATCCTGCAATTCCCAATTTGGAAATTGAGGTTCTCCTTCCTGTATCGAATCATATTTATTCAACATACTCTCCAACAGTCTGATTTCTTCATTCCATGGATTAAAGTCCTTCACCGAATTTCCTTCCTCCTTTCTTTGACTATCAAGTGGTGTCAAATTTCTTTCATCAGCATCAATCTCCATGTTGGAGAATTCACCTTCTATTGCTAGGAATCCCGTCATCTGTTCTTCATCATCAAAGACCTGCCAGTGCTTGATATTATCTGGGGTGAGTGCTGCTTCTGGAGGAAGTATGAAAGAGGCAACTTGAGATTGATATGCCAGTTGTTTCAGCAGTTCAGTCAAGGGGACTAGGATTTTGATCTTCTCAAATTCTTTTTGTAAATTGAAAGCAAAAGAGGATTTTTCTCCGTCACTATTTGAAAAGGAAAGATTCGCATCTTCCAGTCCATAGGCAGCGCCTTTGGTGGAGTCATCTACTAGACCTTCCAGGTGCAATGAGTGTAGTACCTGATCATGCTGCTCCTCTGCTTCCCTTGGCAATATTTGTAATGGTGGTCTTCTATACTGAGGGTTATAACCTCTGTTCGGAACATTCTGAAAATTTTTGGGGGCTGGATTCAGGGCTTCCCATTCAAGCTTAACTATCTTTTCGATCATTTTACTTATTTCTTCCATTCGGTCCGAATCTTTATCTGGTTGGAAGTAGATACCTCCTCTTCACCTCTTCTTCTGGCATCCTGCTCGACTTTTCCTTTTGATTTTCCGGTGGCTGCAAAATTTGCTTCCAACTCTAGAGCGTCTGTCTGAGCATCATCCAAAGTGATAGGCATTCTTTCCCGCAGACAGAAACCAAATTCTGAGTCAAAGGCTGCTACAAAAACAACTTTAGCAGCAGTTTGATGAGGCTTCATATCAGCAGGAAGGCTCAAATACAATTTATTAAACCTTTTAATAAATTCTTTCACCCCCTCATTTGGTCTCTTCTTCAGAGTATTGAATTCAATAAGACACTGACCATAATCTTTCTTTTCTCCCCATTTCTTGAGAAAATTATTCTCCAGGTCATCCCAGGTGGTTACTGAACGGTTTCCCAATGTCTTGAACCATTTTCTGGCTTCACCATCCAAAGATTGCACAAACAATCTCAATACCACATCTAAATGTTCAACATTTAAGTTCTCCGCAAAAGAGCAGAAGGTCTCGAGGTGCTTCTAAGAATCGACCTCATTCTCACCATTAAATCTCGGCAGAATCTTCAAATAATCTTGTGGCATATCATTTAGCACTTGGGGCAAGGCCAGAGGAGCATATTTGTTTAATAGAAAAGCAGGAACATTAGCCATTGGAGGAGGAGGGGTTTGTACAACAATTTGAGACACAGATGAAGGGAGAGGAGTAGGAGGAAGTGGAGTATGAATAACAATGGGAATATATTGCACAGAAGCCTGAGGTGTAGATGGGAATAACTCACGGTTAACAGCAGCTACTTCTGTGACCTCTTTAATTTCCTCAGCCTCGAAAGCAGGATGAGATTCTCCTTCAATCCAGGTGTTTCCTCTATGTGGAGTCTCTAAGTAAAACTCGGGTTTTTCTGTTCTAACTTCTTGAGAAGAAGAGGGCGGATGATCTTCAACGGAATATTCAGAGTTTTCGGAACGAACTGACTTTTCTCTTTCCAAACTCTTTTATGAATGATCTTCTCCGGGTCAGACACAGGTGTTTTCGGCTGTGAGGTATCTGACCTCAAATGGGGCTTCCGGGAAGCCAGGACTTCCAATAAAATTTATCAAATAAAGACCAGTGGAGTCGCCAAGGTGAGAGATACGCAACTCTTCAACTCTCTGTGCTCACCTGATTAGAGAGTGAAAACAATTTGTCGAAAACCCAGGGAAACTGATATTCTTGAATTCGATCCCCGGCAACGGCGCCAGAAAGATGTTGTGGATGATTTTGTCACCCCCCTAGAGACAGCCTAGAGTTGCCATAGACCAGTGCCTAGGACATCTTAATATAGCAAGGAGCTCTTTATAGTTTGGGTTGTCAGTCCAAGGAGCTCACTTACTATCTCTTGTTTGAAACAAGGAAACTAAAATTTGAATGGGACCAATCTCTTTCAGAAGCTGACACAAGGATAAGAATAATGTAAGAACATTATGTAAAACTTCAGCATGAAAGTATCAGACAGTTAAGAGACCGCTTACTGTAAAGAGGGCCGATTCAACTAATATATCACAGAAGTCAGATATCAAGAAGTGAGTGCAGTGAGGAATCATAAGAAGATATTAGCACACATAAGGGCGCACCAATTTACGAATCCTTAAGTCACTAATATAGCAGAAAATATGGAAGTAGTGAACCTGGAACAGCATATCATGACTAGGCCTATTTAAAGCACTTGACTAATTCCAGGAAGGGCACCACTTAGTGAGCCACTCGCATTCTAGAACATGATACAAGAAGAAAAATTGCATGAAAATAGGTAATGTATTAACACGTAAGAAAAGTTACATATTGTGAGATATCAAAGACCAGAATCCTCAATACAGTTATAACCCCTCCTCACTAAGACCCTACGGGCTCTGAAACTTCATACAGAAAAATTACAAGATGAATACAGTAGTCTTCTCGCTGCACAGTTTGCTGACAGAAATCTGGAACCTTTTGAAAATCTTATTTTCTCCTATTTATAGAGAAGACAGAAACTTCTCCAGGAGGAGGGAGACGAGGCACAATTAATGACTCAGTTTGAATCCCAATGGCGGAAAACATTCGCGCCTTCTCTTATGAATGACTGGCTATAAATTATGGTACTGGACAACCTGTTCATGAAATAAATGCTGGGAGATACAATCTCCTTATATACAAGATGGGAATAATAAAATATATACAATTTGTTGCCCGCGGCTGAAAGAAAATCTGCTGCCATAAGAGATTTGGAACAATCTGCATTTCAGTACTGTACTCTCGGCCTTCGGCTATGGATTTGAATCCTGGATCTTTAATGCGGGGCGGACGCATCTGGAGAGTTCTGAGAGTCCATATCTATGTCTTCTTTAATGGCGGTCATCTCTCCCACCTACCCTCGGCTCCTTCCTTTAATTTCGCCATTATGATATGTCCTTTGCTATGCTCCAGATCTTTTCAACGGAGGCGGAAAGTTAAAGCGCCAACAAAGCTAAATTAAAACCTGCAAAACCCGCAAATCATTAGAGAAAAATGACTCGGTGATATGGAGTGTGGATACAACAGCGGCCATGGAATCGGTAATACAGATCGGGCGAGACATTGAGAAGATGCAGGGTGACAGGAAACACATGAACATAATGAAGAAATGGAGGGTGACAAGGCAGAAAACAATGGAGCGACAATGAATGAACGGGGCTAAGGGTTCATAAACCGTGACACGTCATCGGAACACATGGATGGTGGAGGAAGAACGCAGCGTACACTTGTGAAATATGATGACACGACCACAGGAGGTGGGACCCGAATCGACAATCGGAATCGGAAAGCGGAGTGGGGAGACAGGGGTGACACATCTTGGAAGTCCCGATCGCGATTTAGGGTAGGACCGCGATTGACCCAGGACCGTTTGATCTCAGAGCAAGATCAACGGCTACACCTGCATCGGAGGGTAATAGATCGGCGGGTCATAACGGTCTGTTGTGCGCGGGCCCTCTGTATAAGTTACTTGTCGCGCCGTCGATTTGAGCTAGATCAGACGGCCAGTATTGCGCCCGATCGTTAAAACAATAGGCCCATTCTTGCTTTGAATTGTGGTTCTCTGACCCGGGTCATATGGAGGCCGAAGCGGGAGGGAGTCAAAATCTTAAAGGATCGACCCGATTGTTTAAATTTGAGTTTTGAACTACTGCAATGCAGGTTTTCGGGCGGAGATAGTAATGTCAAGCAGGGTCATGGGGTTTTAGGCTACGGCAGAGGTGAATATGTACAACAAGTCCGATGGTAGTTCAGGAAAAGAAAACTAAGGGAGAAACTGGAATCTGTGTGGACCTACGCAAGTTAAATGATGCCTACGTACATGACCCCTTTCCGACACCATTTTCTGATGAAATACTGGATAGTGTAGGAGGCTAGGAGGCATATTTGTTCACTGTTGGGTTCTCTGGATATCATCAGATCCGAATCGCACCAGAGGATTGCAGCAAGACTATGTTTTCCACGGAATGGGGATCCTTCCAGAATATAGTCATGCCGTTTGGACTCAAGAATGCCCCTGCTATCTTCTCACGGGTCGTTGTTGCAGTATTCAAGGAATTCATCCACAAATTTCTCAAAGTATATTTCGATGACTGGACTATCTTTAGCTTAGTAAAGATGCACATTTCAAACTTGTGCATGATGTTGGATGCCTGCCGAAAACACCAAATTTCCCTAAATATTAAGAAGTGTATCTTCTACGTACCCTTCGGGATTTTGCTTGGGCACATAGTTTTCCAACAAGGGCTAATGGTGGACCCAGCAAAGATTGTCGTCATCATCAACCTGGCTATACCTACGACTAAGAAATAGCTGCGTTCGATCCTTGGACACACGGGCTACTACAAAAAATTCATTCAGGGATACGCACTGATCACAACACCTTTAGAGAAGCTACTTAAGAAGGATGTGTCATTTTTTTGGGATGATGAATGCCAGAAGAGCTTTGAGCTACTCAAAGAAAAGTTGGTCTCTGCAGCTATCCTTATCTTCCCTGATTGGGTGAAGGAATTCCATGTTCATGTGGATGTTTCAGGGATTTCCCTGGGAGTGGTCCTTACGCAGCCTAGTGTCGAAGATATTGATCACCCTATCGCATTTGCTAGTCAGAAACTCTCGAGTGCAGAGCACAATTATGCCACCATGGAGAGGGAAGGGTTGGCCATGGTCTATGCGCTACAAAAGTATCATCACTATCTGTTAGGAGGACACTTTAAAATGTTTACAGATCACTTAGCTTTAAATTACCTAGTGAATACACCTATGCTGGGGGGGGGGGAATATACAGATGGTTGCTGCTATTTCAAGAATACGATTTCGAAATCGTAGTCCAGCCAGGGAAGTTAAACGCGGGGCCGGATAACTTATCCCGAATTTAGATAGGGGAAGAACCTACTAGCTTGGAGGAAGGGTTTTCTAACGTGCAATTGTTCACCATTAAAGTCCTTAATGCACACTTCGCTGATATCATCCAGTTCCTGACTACTGTCATGGCACCTATAGAATTTTTAGTACAACAAAAGGAGTTGGTTACTTGGGCAGCAGATTTTACCATCATCGTAGGCTAATTGTATAAACTAGGCGCTGATGAAGTGATGCACAGGTATGTTCTGGAACACGAACGACATGCTACCTTGGAAGAAGCTCGTGATGGAATCGCAGGGGGTCACTACGCAGGCAAGGCAATGACACACAAGATTTTATGGGCTGGACTATGGTGGCCTACCCTGCATAGTGACTCTCATGAATATTGTAAAGCCTGTGATGCACGTCAACAGACAGGAAAGCCGTCACGAAGAGATGAAATGTCATTACAACTGCAAGTAGCCTTACAAGCCTTTGACAAATGGGCCATTGATTTTGTGGGACCCATCAACCCACCGGGGAAGAAGACGAGTGCGCGCTACATAATTACTGCCACTGATTATGTAACTAGGTGGGACGAAGCACAAGCAGTAAAGGATTGTACTGGAGATACCGCTGCGCACTTCATCTTTGAGCAGATTCTGACTCAATTTGGATGTCTAAAGATCCTTATGAGCAATCTAGGCATGCACCTTGTTAATGAAACAATACAAGCATTGACTGAAGATTTCCAGATCCATCATGCAAAAATCACCCCGTATCATCCACAGGAAAATGAAGTGGTAGAAGCTTTTAACAAGATTTTGGAGCAGGGATTGACTAAGGTCTGCAACGCTGATCACAACGATTGGGACGTACGCATCCTGTCGGTTCTCTAGGCCTATCGGACGACCTGCAAAAAACTAACAGGGAAAACCCCATTCAGGCTGGTCTATGGCAAGGAGGCCATTATGCAAATGGAGTATATTGTTCCCAGTCTACGTATCGTGGCATATACAAACATGGTAGAACCCGACATCATGGAGGAGCGTTTAGCACAGCTTATGGCTTTGGAGGAAGATCATTTTATTTCTAATTTCCATCAGCAGGTTCAGAAGAACCATGATAAGGCCTGGCATGACCGACATATTCACCAGAAGACATTCATAGAGGGTGATCTGGTCCTCCTATATGGTATCCAGTTTGCAAAACATCCAGGGAATTTCTGTCAGCACTGGCTGGGTCCCTATACAATTAAGGAAATCATGAATGGTGAGGTTGTAAGGCTAGCCACCCTACGCGGCGATCTGCTCCCCAGTTATATCAATGGTATCTGGCTCAAACCATATTAGATCAAATGAATATATGGTTGGAGTAGCTGTATAAGGCAGAATCTGTCTACCATAACACATGAGCATCATCAGGGTATGCATGGAAGGTAGCCACAACTTAGGAGGCCCAGAGCAGCACGCAGGGGGCACAGGTGTCTGTTTAAAGCATAACAGGTGCGCTAGGAGCCTTGGGGTGCTCTGGTAATTTTAGCTTTCAACCCGCTTCTATTGTTCCAACGACTAGTTCTCGCACCTCCTGTGCATATGAAGCGATTTCTTGAAATTTTGTACCGTGTGTCTGACGACAAGTTTCCATTACAATTCACTCGACTGTTAGTAACTCTCTGGGTTATAAAAGGGGAAGGATCGATCGAATGAGGGTTCCATCTCTTTTGTCTTTTTTGTGCTCCATGGGATTATGCTTTACGATCATCTGGGCCTACTGTACATCCATCATGTCTGAACTGTCTACCCCCAGAATGATGACCACCAACCCAGTGATAGCCTCGACAGAGCCAACAATCAAGGAGGTAGTACAGTTGGCATCAAGAGCTGCAGCAGTTATCTCCCCTCCACATCTAGTAGAAAAGAAAGGAAAACAGAAAGTGCAAGGGTCACAGAAGCCTACAAAAGGGGCTGGGGTAAAATCCTGCACTTCTCCCTGCAATATGAAGCCACACCGGAAGATGGGCCCAAATGACTTACCTAAACCAGCAGGCCGCCCTTTATCTGATTAGGAAAAGGCCCAGGTCGACCTATCAGCCAAGTGGCTTCCCCCATTTGTTCGACCTTGTAGATCCTCGACCCACGCACCAAAGAACCTCGATGGCCTGGTCACCTATCTACAGATGTCGTTGACGCCGGGCGAGGTCCCCATCATTGGCGAATCCTTCGGCAAGCTTCATGAGGTAAAGTTCGATGATCATGACTTAGCTAACTATGAGGCCTTTCCCCAACTAGCCCTTGAGTTTTACCTGGAGCGGATACTAGAAGTTGACGGGGTACAGGTTGTTCCTATGCACTGGGTGCGCAGTTTGGCTAGTGTTGGTCTATTAAACCTACTCAGGATGCCACATTTTGGCAACTACAACATTTCAGATCGTGTGGTCTGTCAACTACTTGCTTTAGTTCATGATGATAGCTTATGGATTTGGGACCGCATCCCTATTGACGTTGCGCTCATTTACCGAATTATTGGCCTCCCCATGGAAGGACCTGACCCAATGCTAAGGGTGGGTAAGAAGTATGAGCATAAAATTGCCGACAGCATGCGCGAGAATTACCATGTACTACAGAATAATCGGGGATTCTTGATTAATACCTTCAGTGACCCAGGTATGCTGATGTGTACATTGTTGCTCACATGCAAGCTAATGCACAAATGCCAAGCTGCCACCGTACCCGCATATGTTATTCAGTTGGCAAGAAAATGTGAAAAAGGAGTATGCTTCAACTAGGCCCAACACTTATGTAACGAACTTTTGGAAAATATCCATGAAGCCCAGGATCAGGGGCGCCCATTTTGTTACTCCTGGCTATTGCTGCTTATTGCGTTGGTCACATGGGAAGCACCAGAAGAAGCAGTCCTTCCTGAGATGACCCCATATATGTGCGAAGGCGCACGCTACGCTAGTTTATGGGATTCCAAGGACACGTAGCATATCGAGGACAATCGGTCTTTTAGGTTCTGTTTCAACACCGCTTGGCAGCTGCCATCAACTCTCGCCCATACCTATCTACACCAGTGTATGACAAATACCAAACCATCATGGCATTTCAGATCACCCTACACCACATCCAAATCAGAGCACGCAACGATAAAGTCTAGGTCTCGCTCCCATATATCGCTGCAGATGAGGATATTGATTGCATAATCGCTACTTGGTCCCCGTAGTCGCAGATTAGGTTCAAAATAGGTACATCAGGAACTTCAAGAGTGAAGGTTCCCCTGACCACCATAACAAAAGGAACTGATGGCTCAAACAACCGCACGGGGAAAGACAAGAACATAAGGTCCCCGAAGGATTTACAGCCAGATAACAATACGCAGAAGGGTGCAGCAACACCATCACAGAAGGGGTCGTAGCCACACGTCAGTACAGTGGACCAGGAGCCGAGGGATGATGACTCCCCCAGAGGAACAAAATGAATGGGTGCAGCCGCTAAGGGTCCACGCAAGAAGCAACGCTCATAGAGGACAGGATGCGATGAAGCAGTTACACTCATGGAAGGCGACCTAGAAAAAATTTCTGATGCAGTCACTATGGCCACCGAGAACAAGTGGCTGACTTTGGAAAAGCAGCAACAAGTTGCGGCCACCACACTTCAGGCCGAGTTCTGAGCCTTGCAAATGAAGATGGACACACTACAAACCAGTTTTTTCCAGATCCATTCGAACCCTGCAACAAGCAGCAAGACCCTTATTGCGGAAGCAAGCTGCCTCTGCCCACTGCCTGGTGCAGCCCTTACAGTCAGTCCACCTGACATTAGGCACACGAGTATAGGCCTGCGCAGAGGTCCAGCTGGATTTGGCAAGATGGCCACATGATTCGCTGTAGGCTTTACATAGCTCACTGTTTCAAGAAATACACCATAGGAACCATCAGGCCCACCAGCGGCTCCATGCAATGGAACAGAACATATGAAACAGACAGTTGCGGTGACCAAGCTACAAGTTGCGCACACAAAGCTGGAACATTTAATTGGTCGACTCTACACCAATGTTACAGACGGAATACCTGCCATAGCTACCCCCTAGGCCAAGATCGAAGGGTTGTTCGCAGCCTTGAGAGCCTCCAAGATAGAGGTCCAGGTCATCAAAGCTCAGTTGGAACAGAAAATCATAGAATTATAGGCCAAGCTACAGCCAGAAACACCTCTGGAGCTTAAGGCCCAGCGAGCTGCGTTGATTATAGACGCCACGAACATAATCACATGCCAAATTGCTCAGGGCGCCCTATTATTGGACACAACATTAGGGGAATTTTGAGGTCTAAAAGGGGCCTCCTAAGGAAATTATAAAATAATTGTGGAAATAAAAGAATAAAATTTGATTACATCATCAAATTTTAGAGGAAAAAAAGGAAAAACTATTTTTTCAACTCGTATTTTCAACTTATCTCCCTATGGGTTTACTCAAATTTCGAGTGGAAACACTCGTTGGATGCATAATTAGATTTCCCATCCAAGGAGTATGCATGTTTAATACTTTTGATCGACCTTGCTACATGAAAAATGAGAAATACATGAAAAACATGATTGCAAACACATTTTTTCATGTATTTCTCATTTTTCATCTAGCAGTGTCCATCGAAAGTATGCAACATGGATACTCCTTAGATGAGGAATTAAATTTTGCATCCAACAAGTATTTCTGCTCGAATTTTTAGTAAAAACTTAGGGAGATAAGTTGAAAATACAAATTGAAAAAGTAGTTTTATTATTTTAATATTTTTACTTTTTTACTCCAAAAATGGTGAATTGTCCCCCATGGTTGACATCATCATCTTGATTTCTATTGGTTCTTATAGAGTTTATTTGTTTTGTACATTTTTCTTAGGAGGCCCATTTTAGACCTCAAAATTCCCCTAATGCAACGCAGCTATGGACCAAGGCACATCGTGATCCTCTCCTGCGAGAACTTAATCAAACACTGTGCCAGAAGGAAGAGGAGCTCGATCAAATGGAGGCTACCTTGACTACATTGGTCCCGACCCAGCACTTGACTCGACTGTGCTCTAGCCAGACCCTCAGAGACAACATAGAAGCCATTCGATAGCAGAAGCAGACTCTGAGTGATCACCTCAAACCATGGGTGGATGAGGCCCTCAAGTTATCCCATGATGTGGATGCTGCAGTGAAATAGTTGAAACATACATTGGAGAGTGTCACAGTCGCTACAGCAGGCCCAACCTCACAAAAATTGGTGGAGATAGCTCATACTGTCACTGCGCAAAGAAAAGGGGTGCTTCCTCCACTAGTCGAGGCCGTCATGCAACTTCAGGCAAAGATGGAGGACCCACGTCCACCGTGACTTGGGACGAGTCACAAGATTGTGTTGGGGGACTGTTGGAACACGGTCCCTTAGCAGCTGCGAATATTGTATAATTTTGTATTGTTTAGTCTAGTGCAGGGGTTTTTGGGTGGGTCAAATCCCCCAACACATTGTAAATGGCTCAAGGGTAGACCAAGAGTCCGCAAACCACGGTTTGCGGACCATTGGATGCGTAGGATAAACCACTATAAATAGATGAACCTTTTTGAGTCATAGGTAGGAATGAATAGAGATTGATACGAAGTACGAACTGTTAGATCTGTGGTAGGGTTGTTTGGGTTAGTACTCCTGCTGGCTCTGTGCACAGAGATCCTCTGTCCTGCTATGTGTGGACCCTGCTGGCTATGTACGCAAGTGGTAATTTGGGAATGTAAGAAGATTTTGGGTAATGATATAGATGTGCAGAAGTATTGTGAATATTTGATGTTATCTGGATCTGTCCTGTTATGGTTGATGCGAACTTGAGTTATATGATGATGTATCTGTTAGTAGCTACAAACTGTATGTGTTTATGGTAAATGTATCTATGATCTGTTAATCTGCTGTGAATATATTGTTCTATGATTATATCTGATAGTATGCACGTGGATGCGAGCCTGTTATTTAGATATGATAAACTGTATTCTGGTTATTTATTGAAACTCCTACAAATGACCTCTGGCTGTATAGATTTGATAGTTGTGAACTGGCTTGACTTACCTGCTCTCTCCCAGGGTGCGGAAACCTGGTTCCAGAACCCTCCCATACTTCTTCGGGTGAGACTTTGGCCTGCATAAGTAAGTCACTACCGAAAGGGCCACTATTATAGGGGTTTGTTGGAAAACCTTAACCTCCGAACCAGGGTCAGGACCCCTCGAGCCAACATATATATATATATATATATATATATATATATATATATATATATATATATATTGTGTGTGTGTGTGTGTTTTGTTCCTTATTTATGGTTCAGGTGTTTCCTTTGGAACCAATGCAATCAATGAAAACCCCAGAATATGGTCAAAGTCTTAAGAAGAAAGGAAATGAAATGGTTCAAATGTTATAACCATATTCACATCCAATGTCCCAATGCAAAGTAAGTTTATCTTCATTTATACTCTTATCTTTTATCATATTTTTACATTTAATTCTATTTGAGTCACATAATTATATATATGTATAATCTAATGTTCATAGTAATGAATATACATCTCCCAAAACACCTTTGCACATGTATGATGATGGAAATGATAGTCAACAAAAATCACATTCTCCTCAACCATTATGAGATTCATGTGGACTTCAAGATAATTTAAGAGAGGTAATTTATATACCATAACATTAAAATATTTTTTTATGATTTGAAACTACATAGCTACTTAATGCATTGTATGTTGTCTTTCCTTACATGGTCCCCATATTTTCATTATATATTTGTGGATTTTTATATTTATTGATAATGTTGTAATTTTGACAGGAAAAAAGAAAAAGAAAAGATAAATGGTGAGGCTATGTGTAAAAGGACCAAAATCACGCCAAAGGACTTGAAACCCCGTGGGTTCAAGTCACGCAAACAATACATAGAGCATATATGCTTAACTAGCATTGCTCTCACTAAACCCACTAGGTTCGCTACTTTGAAGTCTAATCATTCTAGCAAGTTTAAATAACTTGGGCTGCAATATTAAAACTTTAGCCATTGTTTTGTTTATAAAGGGGCTATAAGGGAAGTTTCAATAGATACTTATTTTTTAGTTTTAAATTCTTTGAATACCAATACTTTTGGAACCTAAAACATGAAAGATACATTTTTTTTAATGGGAACTAGTTTTATTTAGATATATAAAGTATTTGAATAAAGATATTTGGTTTGTGTAATTTTACATGTGCTCCCTCCAACTAGGCATATATTTTTATCATTTTTTAACATCATAAGTTCTGAAAAAAAAAAAAAAAAACAACAACTTGCTTTGAATGTTGGTTTGAATGTGATTAGTGTGTTTAAAAGTGAAATTTGGTTTATAACAAATGTTGTTCAAAATGGTATCAATCTTTATAATATGATATATAGTTTAGTCACATGTTTTACTGGTATTTCTCTGCACTATGGATGGGTAGAAATCTATGATATTCAAGATAGCATTTGAGTCATTGAAGAGCTAGTGATAACCATGCAAAAAAATGTATGACTTTCATTTACGAAATATTATATACAATATATGTATTTAAAGATGCATATATTGTTTGAATGCATTTGTTTACATAAAAAGTGTTAATAATTTTTCATTTAAAATTAAATGTTAGTAGATGGAAAATGTTTTTATCTATAGATTATAAAATATTCTTATAATTATGATTATAAAGAAGAAAAACTATTTTTTTTATTGATTTGAATGTCATATATATATATATATATATATATATATATATATATATATATATATATATATATATATATATATATATATATATATATATATATATATATATATATATATATATATATATATATAATTATCATTTTTAGAAATTTCATATGGATTTAATTTCACCTTAAAACTTTTATTAAATAGAAATTTTCATGTTTATATTAAGTTTATTATTATCTTTTTTATTTATTTCCATGTATAAGAATGAATGATTTTAAAATAATTTTGGTAGTTTATTTTTAATATAAATATTTAAATATTAAACCATATTCAAAGTTAATAAATAAATATGAATACATCAGTGTATAATATTTTACTATAAATTTATAAATTTTATATAGTGGTAATTATTTTTAAAACATTAGGAGCATAAATTATAGTTTTATAATCGAATATGCCCTTTTCAGATTTCAAAACTCAGATACAAGGATATAGCCTACAAGAAAAAATGTTTAAATTAAACTATGACTCAAACATCCACTAAACCATTGCAATAATCGGTTTGATCTCTCCATAAATAAACCAAAACTCATGAAATCAACACATATTCATTAATAAATAATTTGTCTCAACAAATAAGGATTTTTTTATTTTTTATTTTTTCGTTTGAAATTTGTTTAAAAAAAATGACATTGTAACTTTGTAAAATTATTTGTAGGACATGAAGCTATTCACTTCTAAGTTTGGTGCTTCCTTCCTTATCACAAACATCTACACATTGTCATATGGCTGACTCCATTATCTATAAAATATACACTCTCATAAAAATTTTTGTAGAGATAAAGATTCATTTTTAATTAAATTTTAAAAATAGCACTCTTGTGTATACTCAAATTTCAAAATTTTATTAATTTGTTTTTAAATTTAAAATAAAAAATTAGTATAATTTTTTTTTTCCAATTTTTAATAATTTTATTTGTAATATTTTAATTTATATAGATTTCTATGAAATTATTAAATATAATAATTATTTTCATATTTTAATATTATATATCTAAAATTTGTAATAAAATTTATATAATTGATATATAACTTACTATTAACAAATTTATATAAAATTTCAAATATATTATTAATTTGAATTCAAATATTATGTATGAAAAATTGTATGTACTCTAAATAAAATCTACTTTTGTATATTTTAAATACTATATAATATTAATATAAATAGTATTACTTATGCAATGAATAATCTAAAAATATGTATGTTAGATTATTGATTAATTTTAATATAAATATTATATGTTGTTAATGTTTAATTTAAAGATAGAATAGAAAAAATCTATGTAACTTATGGTTTAATGTTTTTATTATTCTTCTCAACTTGTATTTAAAAACGTCTTAACAATTTATTCATTATAATGATTATGGGATTTTAATTAATCTTTGGTCATATTTAAATGAAAAACGTGTATATAGACATGGTTTTATTTTTGAAATGTTGTATTAAAAAAATTATAATAATTTTTTATTTTAAACTTAAAAGAAAATTTTAAAATCTAATATAGAAAAATTTAATAAAAAATTTGAAATTTGAGTATAAACAAGAGTGTTATTTTTAAAATTTAATTAAAAATTAAACTCTATCCAAACAATTTTTTTATGAGAACGTAGATTTTATGGATGATCTAGTCAACCATTTGACAATGTGTAGATGTTTGTGATAGGGAAGCATGAAGCAAACTTAGAAGCGAATAGCTTCAAGGCCTACAAATAATTTAACAAAGTTTTATTTTTGAGTCATTTCTAATGTTGATCACTTCCACCATATGAAGCTTAGAGAGCCTATTGAGATTGAGAGGAATTATAGGAATCTCAACAGGGATGACAATTGGAAATTGTGTAAGAGATAGATTTTGGCTCTCTCTATGTGATTCAGCCCCCTCTCACTTGGGTTCTTATTGAGTTAGGTCTTTGAGTTTATTTCCTGGTTTTATTTAAAGTTCCCTTCTATTTTGTTCCATGTATTTCTAATTTTATTCCTTATTTTAAAAATAAACCCTAGCAATTTCTTTAGTTATTATTAATATTCTTTAACCATCGGTAAACCTATATCTTTATTATTAATAAAAATTTCAAATCAACTCCTAGATTCTTTATTAATTTATAATATTTTGATCATATTCTAAACCCTCCTTTGACTTTCTTCGTTCCACTAATTTATATGGTTAAAAATATATATACTCCTAATAACTACTATTTTATAATTTTCTTAACATTTATAAATAATATTTTTTATTTCCTCTTAACCTTTTAGCATATATTTATGGATTATTATAGGAAATAGATAATAAAATTTGTATCTTTATTATTATTATAAATCTATTTAATTAAAATAGATTATCTAGTAACAACCCCTTTATTTATAAATAAATCAATTAATTAATTAATTGTGACAAAAAAAAGGTATTATTTAAGAATTATATATTAAAATTAACCCATTTAATAAATAAAAAAATTTAATAGAGATTTCCTAACAACTAATTTAAATATTATTCCTTTAATAACTAATTAACTAATTCACTAAGGGCTATTTTTTAATGTTTATCTCAGGGCAATGGTGCATCCATACTATTTATTTGTGAAGATCAATTAGCTTGCTTTTTCACCTTGTCGAGGATGAACCACATTAGCTGGTTCCAAACGTTGACCAAATCCTAATGATGTGACATTTATTTACATTATGGATCACAAAAGTATTAGATCTAAGATGTATATTTTGTTAGATGCGTTTTTTTATATATGTAAAGTATTAATAATTGTTAATTTAGATCTAAATGTTAGTACATGAAAAATGTTTTTATCTCTAGAATATAAGATAATCTTATAATATTGATCATCTATATTATTTACTCCTGGATTATAATTAAAGTTTTAAAGTTTTACACATCTCATTCATGGTTGGTTGTAACATCAACTACATTTTAGATATTGTACAATCTCCATGTTGATGTGAAGGAGTTGCACATCTTCCTTCTGTTAGGTCCCTATAATTTGTCAAATTGGCAAGACCAAATAGACAAGGATCAAACAAAATTTGGAGTCTTAGGACATAGCCTTCTTGGACTCAGAGAGGGTTCTCTCTATGTTTGTATAAAATATATAACTTGTTTGATTTAGGATGTTGATTTTAGGATAGTTATAATGATAGGGTTTGTTTGTTTTGTTTTGTTTGGTTGGGTAGGTTGTCAAGAAGAACAGATAGAGCAAGAGAAATTCAAACCATTGGGCTATGGAGTTTGTGAAAGGCTTGAAAAGTACAGCAATGGATCAAGGGTGTTTCAAAGTTAACAAAGCCAAATGGATCTTAATATCTTAGGTGGATATGAAACATGAACATTAAATTGTGAATTTAGTAGGTTTAAAGGGAAATTAAGAATCCTTTAACATACTAGATCAAGAAGAGCCTTTAAGATTACTATGCTTGAGAAAGGACCAAAGAGCAGGGCACACCATAAACCTCTTTGACCAAACCCTAGTAAATAAACTTCAAGACAACAATCCAGTAATCATAGAGAGAATTTAAGAATCCTCTAATCATTACTTTGAGACAAAGAGAAAATTTAAGATAACAATTCAGTGAAACTAAAGAGCATTTAAGAATTCTTTAATCAAACTTCAAAGAAGGCCTTTAAAGAAACAGTTCAATTTTAGCCAAAGGACAGGGCAAACCATATATTTCTTTGGCTAAACTATACTAGGTAAATTTCAAGACAATAAACTAGATTCTCTAATCAAACCTAGTGGAGGAAAACATTTAAATGACAAAAATCAAACAAACTTAAGGTGTCTCCAACAACATATCTTAAGCTAAGCTTTATGTTCTGTCATAAGAGAAATTAATGAACAATATGAAAACATAAGGAAAGAATTGTAAAATATGAACAACATCACCATTGAGAGAGTTCATGAATCTAGTAAATGTGCTAGCTCCATTGATATTCAATCCAAAAACATATTACAAAGCTCCAAAGCCAAAAATTCTTTATCACTCCAAGTCTATGTGATTTTCATCTCAACAATCAACCAACAATCACAATGAGGCTTACATGCAGTATTTAATTGCCAAAATGGTGAATTAAACCCTAGCTAGGGTTTTAGAGGTCATTAATTACATCATAAATGCATTTGACCATTGATACCATGCAAGTCCCAAGGCACAAATATCCCAAACTCATTAAATGCAAAAATAACTTCTAACATAACTCCTCAGCTAATTTTAGAGATATTTGTCCTTTAAACCCTCAAAATATATTTTTCAATAAATTATTTTGTCTTTTTTTTACTTTCTGGCAAGGGCATAGTGCCACTGGCTGAGGGCGCAGGGCGCAGCGCCAGGCCAAGGTGCAGCGCCAAAATTGGAAAAATTGTCCTTTTTGCAGCTGATATTTGGAGGCCTTCTCGATGTCCAAATGAGCTCTATGATAGCTCATTGGAAAGCATGTCCTGTATAGTTTCTAGATATGCCTTTAGTTTTCATAATGGAATCTATTTACTCACTCAGAAATCCATTCTCCCAAGACTGCTCATGGAACAGTGCCAGTGCTGAAAAGAGGGCAGAAAGGTGTTTTTTGGTGGTTTTTGGCCCTTTTGAGGGACCAATTATGCTCCAAATGACCTGAAAATTTTTGGGGGTGATGTCCTTGGCTTGAGGAACATGAATATGTAAACCTTTTCTCAATTGAGTGCCCCAAAAAAAATCGCATCGGCAGTGGCACTGCGCATTTGGCACTTTTTTCTACTAGTCAAACAGTCAAAATTTCAAAATGTGCACCAAGTGCCAAAATTTGGATTTTTATTTGTTGATCATGTTTGGGAGGCTTGGAGGGATACATCAAAAAGGATTTCAAGTTTCTCTTTCTCCTTTTCCTCATTTAGGGCTTGAATCTTTGCAAGGGCTCTTTTGATCTTGGCCCTTGCAATCTTGTTTCTTAAGGCATAATGCCTTGCCATCTTCTTTTGAAGGTTAATGTTTCTTTTTTCCTTCTCAAGCTGATCCTCCAGGTGTACATTGGCTCTCTCTAGCCAAGATTCTCTGTCATAGTTGATCTCCATGGCAAGCAGCTCACTTGGAGTGAACTGCTCTACCAATGTTGTCTCTTGCTCTCTCTCCCGGGCTAAGGCCTTCTTCAACCCAAATGTCCTTGGCCTCTTCCTAGGAAGTTGTTCTTCCTCATCCTCAATATCATCTAGAGTGCCCAAGGTCTCATCTAGCTTAGCCTTGGCATTTCCAGCCTCTTTCCGAGCTCTGATAGCTCTAACCTCACTGATGGCATTCTCTGTCTCTAACTGTTGGTTTTCTACCTCAAGGAAGTTGATCACATTATTTCCTCTACCAGGATTTGTTTGTAGCTCCCTAATCTAGGCATCCTTGCTCTTGAGCAACATGTTTTTGATCCTCTCCTCATCCTCATTCTCACTGTCAAGGTGAATTAGCTAAAACTCTTGATTAGTTTCATGTTTGTCTTCCCCCTCTTCAACAATGACCTTTTCCTTACCTTTGTCAAGCTATTTTGTTGATGTAGAAGGCAGGGCCCCTTCCACAATTTTTGGAGCAAACACCTGCCTATGACATCTTTGATAAGTCAAAGGAAAAGCCTCTATGTCAACCATCTTAGTTTCATCTGCCTCATTGCTCTCTTCACTATTTGATGCTCTGTCATGAGATGAGGGTGAAGGGTTGTGGGAAGATGATGAAGGAGGATTATCATGGGGTGAAGGAATGTCAGTGAGTGGAGATGTGTGAACAGTAGGAAGTGATGGAGAAGTGGATTCTAGAGGATGGGATGAGGAAGGTATGTCTTGCTGATGATGGCCTTTTGGAGCAGTAAAAACCTCATTGGCAATGAAGGTCTCCCATGGAATGCCTTTTTGCTATAGTTGGTGTATAAAAACCATTTTGATAAGTGAGTGATGGAAAAGGCTTTGCATCTGCTGAGGTTAATTTCTCTTCTGCACTATATATGCCATTTTATCAGTGCTTTGATAAAGTTAATAGGGTATGTGCAACATCCTCACTCTAGTAAAATGCATAAGTAGCCTGATGTGGTATGAGTAAAGACGGGAGAACCTTCCCCACAAGTGAAATACTTCATGATTACCATCATCATAGGTGCATATCTATCAAGTAGGTGAGAGAAAGGAAAGATGGATTTGCTGTGGTTTTTATACCTGGGCTTAAGGTATGGCTCAAAGTAACTCATGTCAAGGTTAGCTTGCTTGAACCATTTCTCCCCTACATTAGGTATGCCTATGGCATTAGCAATGGCATATGTAGACAATTCAAAGGTGACCCCTGCAATATTAATTTGTTTGTCATGAAAGTTAATGATAAATGGTCTAGTTAGCTCAGGGTGGTTTTGCACCTGCTGCACCTTTTCACAAAATTCATAGCATCCTACATGCTTGAAACAAGAAACAGTAAGGGGAGATGACATGAGCTCTCTTGTATTGAGGGGTTCAAATATATTTATCTTGTCTCCTTTATGATCATGCCTCCTTGGAATTTGGGCCTCCACATCACTGTCTTCACCCTCAGACATTTTGAACTCTTATTTTATAAAACCTTGGAGTGTAAATGGAAATGAGATGAAGGGATGGTAATGAAATGGTAGCTTTGCAAATGAGGGAATGAGTGAGTGAGGGTATAGGTGTATGAGGATGAGTGAGAGGCTAAAACAACTCAATGACAACCCTCCAGCTGTGAAATTACCCTTTCTATCACTGACACTCTGTCTAGGAAGATGAAATTAGGTTTAAACAATGATCTCCAACTTGAAACTTAGGGTTTTATTAGGGTTTCATTCCATTCATTAAGAAATCACCAAAATAGCTCGAACATGAGTGTATGGCATGTAATTACCCTTAATATTTTCTTGGAGTACCTTTGGCATAAGCTTGGAACCAATTTGGAGTGATTTGAGTGGTTTGAGGGCTTAGAAACCCTTTCTTCCAAAGAGTGCAGTGCCAAGGCTGAGGGCGCAGTGCCAAGGGATTTCTTCACAGGTTTGTTCGACAAGAGAGCAGCCCTCCCCCAGTGCATAGTTCCACCTTCCAGGCTCATAGTGCCTTTAGAAAATGAATGGGGAAGGAATGTCAAATGCACAACGCCACCTTCCAGGGGTGCGATGCTAGTCTGAGCGTGCAGCGCCAAAGAAAACTTGCCCAAATTCGGCTTGAAAACTCGAAATTTCTTCTCCTCTAAATGCTCTTGGTCTTTTGAAGGATAAAAATGATTCATTGAAGTGTTAAAATGGTCTTTTATAGGCTCATGGATTTACTTTAACTTTGCAACCCACTTTCTAATGTTTGAAACCCTTTTTTGTCATTTTCACTGATATTCCTTACACCTTTTTTCTTGTAGGTTGCTGGAGCTATGAAATTTACTTTTCTTTTGATCCTGGAGACTTGACATGATTATTTTGACACCTTTAGGATGATTACACACAAAAACAGCTTCAAAATCCTCTTTTTCTTCCACCATGGAGTTCAACTTATGATATTCACCTTATCTGGCCACTTTCTTCAAAACCCTAGGTGTCTGGAGTGCTTTACATCAATCATTCAGTCATTCATTTCTTTCTAGTTCACCTCACCTTTTCCATTTTTCATCAATCTATTATGATATATTTTCTTCATGTTTGGCTTTGTGTGTCTCCTCTAGGTCATTTCTATAAGTGGTCACTATTTTGGCACTCAACTAGACCATCAAGTGTATAAACCCTAATTATTTTACAGGACTAAGTTGTTTCCCCTTCCTTTGCTGTAAGTTTTTTTCATTCAGGAATAGACAGTCCACCTCATCAGTAGTTTCTGTTGACAAAGCCTTCAACACTCCTGCAGAAGTGCTAAACTCTTTACATTTTCCACACTTGCAGACTTTGAACTGATGAGGTAATCTTCTTTGGGAATATTTTAGGTCCTTCTTGAATAACCATGTCTTGACATTTTATTAAATCTGAGCCAGATTCTAGCAAAGGAAAAGCAGTACTTGAAACATCCAAGGATGACCTTAAACACTGTAAAAAACCCTAATGACCTAGTGGGAGGGTCCTTTGACTTGATTTTGACTGGGATTTGACTTGGAGGTTTTCAAGTGAAAAACAGAGTATTGTCAAAAGTTTTGTATTGAAGATCCAAAATCCAATGTACTTGATTTATCTAAAGAGCCTACAGAGATAGTTTTGAGACCATCAATGCTTGAGGAACCTGGGGAACATGGGAATGAGTTAGCTATAAGAAAACCCTAGAGGGAAGGTGGAGTTCAGTGATAAGGGGAAAATAGGGAAATGATGTCATAGGCAGGGAAGGAGGATGAAAATGAGATTTATAAGTCAATAAGGAGTTTTTTAGGAGCAACAAGGTGACCAATGAAATGGGAAACTGATAGAATAGTGAAAATTTTTCTATAAGGATAATGAAGGTAGTGAGATTTTTGAAACTCAAGATATTCATGGAATATTGTTTTCGGAAATTTGTAAACACCCTTTAGTCATCCAAAGATAGTGAAAAATACTGATGACTAATAGTGGCTCCACTTGGGGAGGGTAGCTCCTTTCAGGAGGTGTCAAGAACCTCAGAGTTTAGATCTCTAGTTTTGCAGATAAGAAGCCTCACATGCTTGTTGATTTAATCCTTTTATTTCATTTTTCAAGGCTGATCTTGCTGTTGTTCTTTGAAGCTGTAATCCTACAATCTGAAAAACATGATTACTTCAATATCAACACTACCTACCCATCATACTTTCCTAACATTTTCTCTTCATTTGGGTGCATTTAAATTGTCAAACCTTGGACATTATTTTTCTTTTGAAAGCATTAAAATAACATATGTCTACACTTATCACTTCCAAGAGCTCATATTAGGCTAATGAGCTCTTTTATTCTCTACCTAATCTACTTATCTGTCAAGTT
The DNA here is from genome assembly GCA_034641835.2 of Pinus albicaulis. NCBI lineage: Eukaryota > Viridiplantae > Streptophyta > Pinopsida > Pinales > Pinaceae > Pinus > Pinus albicaulis. The sequence continues at coordinate 310,552,550 of CM076583.1, forward strand.
TAAACAGTTTGACAGATTTTCACTCTCTAACCTATCAACATAAAATTCAAAACATGAGCAAATCAAGGTTAGGCAGTTTGATTTGTCATGAGCTGTGGCATCTTGAAAAAGTGGCACATAGATTTTATTTTTGTACAAGTAAAACTAGAAACATGAGGGCCCATAACTGGGAGTTTGTTACCTATCCCTCTCATTTCTCTTTGGTTCAGATTTAAGATTTGGGAACCAACATCTTTTCAGATCCTAGTCTACTAATGAGCCAAGTTTAAATGGTTTGAAAAATATTACTTTTCTAACTTATCAGCAGAAATTTAAAACATGTTCAATCATGGTTAGGTTTTATGACTGAACATGACTTTTCTTTCTCAAAGTAGTGGCATTTGGACTTGCACACTTTCAGACATACTCTTTTTTCTTTTTTTTGTATGGGGCTTTACCTCTTCTTTTCATCTGCCCTCTTTTTCTTCTTTTCTTTGTTTTTGTGTTTTCATTTTTCTGATCTTTTACTCAAGCAATGTTATGTACAATGAAAAAATATTTAAACTAATAATTTCAACAAAAATAGTGCTTGAGCATCCTGCCATTGACAGGACCTCTAAACAACTATGTTCCATCCATTTCTTGTAGAAATAATGCATTGTTACCTCTTGCTGAATGGATGATGTATGGACCTTTCCATAGATTTTCAAATTTTCCATGCTTTCCTTCGTCCTCTCTTCTTGAATCCCACTTCAGCACTTTGTCCCCAATCTGGAAATAATTTTCCTTGGTCCTCTTATCAAAATTCTTCTTGATGCTCTTTTGCACTGCTTGTGTTCTATTGTATACTTCTTCCCTTGATTGTTGCAAATGAATGGTTTGGTTCAACCTCCTTTTTATATCATTCTCCTTTGATTGTACCTCTTGAAGGAGCTTCATCACTGGGACTCCCAAGGATGTTGGAAACACTCCATCCATGCCATACACTAGTTGATATGGAGACATGTTAATATATTTCTTTCTTGTTAATCTGTCTGCCCATAGTGCATGCACTAATTTACTGTTCCATGACTTTTTGTTCTCCTCCAACAAATTCTTCATGATGTTTACCAAAATTTTGTTAGAGGACTCAGCCAACCCATTAACTTGAGGGAAATACATTGTAGAATGCCCTAATGTAATGTGATATTTGTGGCAACATTCCACCATTCTCTTGGACTTGAATGCCGCATCATTATCAGTGATGATCTTTCTCGAACAGCCAAATCTTGACAGAATATTGGTTTCAAATAATTTTATGATTACCAAGTCAGTGGCATTCCTTGAAGGGATGGCTTCTATCCATTTGGTGAAATAGTCAGTTGCACTGAGGATCCATTTGTGTTGGGCAGAGGAGGCAAGGTGGATTTCTCCAATGAAATCTAAACCCCACTGTTGAAAAGGAGTTTCAACAGTGATAGGGTGCAAAGGCAAAGGCAGTAGTTTTCTCTTTCCCTCAAAGATTTGGCATTTAGGGCAAGTCACTACTAGCTTGTGGATATCATGGAAAAGAGTGGGCCAATAGAAACCAACTCTAAGGATTTTGTTGGCAGTAGTTTTCCAATAGAGGTGACCTCCACACTCTCCTTCATGAAACTCATGCATGATTCTGTCTGCGTCATCTTTAAGTAAACATTTAAGCAAGATGCCAACATAATTTTTCCAATATAAATCTTTTTCTAGAATGCAAAAATTTATAGCTTTTAGTTTAAAGAATCTGGCCTTTGTGTTGGACAAACTAGGAAGAGAATTTAGATTAAAAAGCACATGTAATATGTTAGCATACCAAAGTGAGTTCAGAAATTCTTCTTCAATAGGTGGAGTCGCCAACTCATCTTGTTCATCCAAGGAATGTATCATGTTTATGTCCAATGATTGAAAGTTTGCTTCAGCCATCAGTTTGGCCACTCCTTGCCCTTTGATTAGCTTGGTGGGCTTGATTTCCAAATCATACTCTAAAATGACAGCAATCCATTTACCTCTTTTACCATCATGATCTTGAGTTAGTATGTCCTTAACAACTATATGAGGAACAAAAGCAATGACATGTGAATGTAAGATGTAAAGCCTGAAATCTTTTAATGCTTTGATTAAGGAAAAAGCTTGTTTCTCCATGATGTTATATTTCAGAGGTGCATCTCTTAGTGCCTTGCTAAAAAAAGCTATGGGTTGTTCTTGTCCCATTATGTTCTTTTGTAGCAATACTGCAGCAATTTTGTGTTCGGATGCAAATGAGAAGATGAAAAAGCCTTTGGTAAAGTCAGGGTTGATTAGAAATGGTGTTTGGGTAAGTTATTTTTTTACCAGTTCAAAGGATTTCTTTGCTTCTATGGTCCATTTGACTCTTATTTCTCTTTTCAAAATGTTTGTAATGTTTCTTAGGAGTTCAGCAAGGTTTGGTATGAACCTTCTTAGGAAGATGATCTTTCCAATGAAAGATTGCAGCTCTTTGATGCTCCTAGGGTGACTGATATACAATATTCCCTCAATCCTTTTTGGTTCTATTTTGATTCCTTCTTCAGAGATGATGTGGCCTAAAAGTTTTCCTTTTTGAAGGCCAAACAGAGTTTTCTTAGGATTCAAGGATAAACCATACTTTCTACATTTTTCAAAGACTTTTCTTAAGTGAGCTAGGTGTTCTTAATAGGTTTTTTGTGTAAACAATGATGTCATCATGGTATATCACAATGAAGTAGCCTATTTCTTTAGAAAAATCAATGTCCATGGCTCTTTTAAAAGTGGCCCCAACATTCATTAACCCAAAAGGCATTTTGACATACATGAAGGTGCCCCAAGGTGTAGTGAAATTTGTTTTGTGCTGATCACTTGGAATTACTAGCACCTGATTATACCCTGAAAACCATCAATCAATGATATTATTTTGGAGCCTACCACCCTTTGCAGTATATGATCCATCTTAAGTAAATATTAGTTATCTTTCAGGGAGGCTTTGTTCAAATTTCTAAAGTCTATGCACAACCTAATTTCTCTTGTCTTCTTCCTCACTGACACAAGGTTTGAGACCCATTCTGAGTACCTGAGTGGGACTATTATTCTAGCATCATACATTTTTTTTATTTCTTTCTCAACTAGAGGCATTAGGACAGGGTTTATTCTATGCAATTTCTGCTTGAATGGTTTTTGGTTTTCCTTGAGAGGGATATTGTGTTGAATGATGTTTGTGTCTTAGGACTTCAAGTCCTCATAGCCCCATGAAAACACATCTTTGAACTCTTTGAACAGCTCAATGTATTTCTATTTTATGAGGAGTGGCAATGTTTTGGACAACTTTATCATTTTAGGTTCTTCTTCACTACCTATGTTGCATTCTTCTACATCAGTTTCAGTGGATTCCATTTTAGGCTTGCTAGCAACATCATTGAAATCAAACATCTCTTCTAAGGGTGCATGTTCTCTTGGAAATAAGTCATCTTTGAATTACAATACCTCAAGGTCTTTTTGATCTAAATCTTCACACAATTCTGGCTCATGAGGGTATTCTAGCAGATTTATATTAGCGGGATAAGGTGGGTATGTTTTGTGTCTTTTTTCCTCAGTAGACCAGTCCTCTTGATGATCTGAATCTGATTTTGGCATTTCAAACTTGGTTTTGGGCTGAAAGAAGTCTTCAATCTGTTTGTCATTTTCAAATTCTTGCCAATAACCTATGTTATCAGGGATTTCTGGTATGTACGTGACCTTTACTGTGTATTGTTCATTGGCATGAGGTAGTTGGCAAGTGCTGGCAGCAAAGGCTAGTTCATTTGCAAGGTTGTTTTGAGTTCTTGGGACAGAGGTAAGTTCATATTTTTCAAATGTCTTTCAGAGGTCTAAAGTAGTATTTCTATATTTTCTCACCTAGGATTCTTGCTTGAATATTCTCCTTTGATTTTCCTAATGATTAGCTCAGAATCCCCTAGAACAGAAATCCTCTTAGCTCCTATACTTGTCATCATTTGTAACCCTAAGAGAAGAGTTTCATACTCTGCAATATTGTTTGTACATTGAAAATCTAGCTTGTAAGAGTGACCTTGATTAGTTTTGTGTATCCAAACACCTTCTCCTGAACCAGCTTTGCCACAAGAACCATCGAAGCTCATGTTCCAAAGTGTTTCAAGTTTAGATTCACCATTATGTTGTTGTTCATGGCTGCTAGGGTTTTAGCTGTCATGTTCTTAATTTTGTGTTTGGTTTGACTGTTCTGACAGGTCTTGCTCTTCCTCTTTTTCATTTACTTTTTCATTAATGGCATCTTCATTGTACAAGATAAACAAGGTTTGAATGGATAGAATAGAGAGGGGTGTTGTTTGGCCTATCTTGGCTGCTTACCATGTATTTCATGTGAGATTATCTGTATAGTCTTCTTGTTTGGTTAAAGATTGGAATGGTAGCATATGTCATGTCCATTTGGAGGTTTCCTTGGAGTTTGGATCCCCATGATCTAGATAAAAGCATGCCATACTTCAGGGGAATGTCAGCCACTACAATGTCCATGACTAGGATCTTAGCTGGTATTTGTGCCATATTGACACACAGATCTCTGATCAGGCCCAGACATTTAACTCTACTTGAATCAAAAGAGTACAAGTCTTTGTATGGTTTGGTTATTTCGAGGCCTAATCTCTCCATCACTATCTTTGGCATAAGGTTGTGTGAAGCACCAGAGTCTAGCATAGCATTGTGTAGGAATTTGTCATGGATGTTCAAACTGACATAGAATGGAGGCACAACTCCCTCTTGAAAATTTCCCTCTACTTCTAGTCCAAACAACAACTATGGCTTGTCATCAGTTAGATTTAGAGTATCTGTGTCATTTCCCATTTTTAAAGCCTTAAAAACTTGAGATCTATATACATCTTGAGTCACTAATTTAGTAAGGGGTATGGCTATTTTGATTTTGGCAATTTCTCCCTCAATACTGAATGGTGTTGGTGTTTTTGGCATATTTACATCATTTTTATCATACATGGTCTTTTCAGCAACTTTAGTTTGCTGATTTTTATTTGGGATCTTAGTTAAAGCAGTTTTTTCAGGGCCACTAGTTGATGTACTAGGGCAACTTTGGTCACCATTATGTTGGCTAATTTTTTTTTTCTTTGATCAGCATTCTTAGCCATGGTGTTTGTATTTTCTGCTATTTTTCTAGGACTGTTTTCAAGGGTCTTTCTAGCAGAAATTTCTGATTTGTGCCTCTTAGGGATGTCTTATGTTTTCCCACTTCTGAGTTCATACTGCCTATGAACCTCCATGATGGCATTTTCAAACCCTAGTTTGTATTATTCATAATCCTCATAAGTTATTTTAGTTTGGTTTGAGGAAAACAGACCTTGTTCTTCTTTCATGAGAAAAACAACATCCTCATTATTGGAGTCTATTAGATTGACATGATTTTCTTCCGGCTCCTCAGTCTCTCTCTCCTCTTCATCTACATAGTTATCTTGGAAAGGAGGTCTGATTTGTTGGTCATTTTCTCTTTTTCTAATTTGAGGAGGGTCTCTTCTGAATTTTTGGTCTCTATTTCTGTTTTGAGGGTTTGTTTGGTTTTCTCTTGGAGGTTCTCTTTCATTCAAGTTAATTCTCTCCATCATCCTTTCCATTGTCCTAACTAGGATGTCAATTTTAGAATCGAATGTGGAGGCTATAGTTTCCTCTTTGTATGTAACCTTCTTCTCTACTCTCAATCTAGCCCTTTTAGCATTTAGGTTGGATTCTATGCTTACTTCTCCCCTTTGAATGTCCTCTAAGGTAAGGGGATATGTTTCTCTTAATTGATAAGACATGTCTAGATAAAATCCATCCGAAAATTTTACCAAGGCTAGGCCTTGTGGGGGTTTCATGTGGTGAGGGAGTGCATTATATACACTATTGAACTAGGTGTAGTAGTCTTGGACACTTTCCCTAACATTCCTCTTCAGGTTATCATACTCTGATAGGATTTAAAGAGGATTTTTCTTAGTCTCCCACTTGTTTATGAAAGTTTGATAAAGGGAAGGGAGATCATGAATGCTATTGGGAGATAAGTTCTTGAACCATTTCTTTTCTTCTCCTCCTAAACTTTGGGAAAAAAATCTCATTTTTATATTCTCCTCTTCTATTTCTTGGTAGTCAAATGCATCATTCATCTTTTCTACATGTTGTTGGGTAGTTGTAGAATCAACTCCAGTAAAGTGAGGGATTTTAGATTGGTAGTCCTGTGACATAGGCAGTAAAGGTTGTGGTAGTACCAGGGGGCATACCATGCTGCCATGATAGGAGGTAATGGAAACCAAGGAGGATTTACAAGAGGATGGTTTGTGAGTGGGGTGGAGGATGAAATGGAGTGGTTTTCAAAATGGGTGTATGAGTGGGGGTAGCAGATGTTCTTGGACCAGCTAGCTGGGATTGAGCAGATTTGGAACGAAAGGAGTCAAAGTGTTGGAGAAGGTGAAAATCACAAGGAGTGGAAGGAGAGGCTTCTCTACTAGGACTCTGCTGTAAGTTTGTAGGCTCAAGGTCTGTCTGGTCTATCCAATTTTGAGACTTAGTTCTGAATAGGTTTCTTTTATGGTGTAAGTCAAATTGGGTATCTTGCAAGGATGTAAGGTTTTCAGGGAAAGAACTTGCTTTGTGAATTGGTTTAACAATAGTCAAATCTTTAGTCTTGGAGGTTTTCCATAAGATTATTTTTGGGTCATCAACTACAGTAGGAGGGTTTGGGTTAGGGTGAAATCTGGTGCGGATCCTTTTTGAAGCCATATTTCAGACCCACAACACAGAGAGGTTGAAATTTTATAAGAATTTGAAAACAAAACCAATCTATATGAATACTGAATTCACAGAGTGAGTGATTGGGTTTTCTTCTATCAGGTTTGATTAGTACATTCCCAAGGGAGTCTTTGAGAAATAGTGGAGTCACAAGGTCTACTGGAGAGACAGTGGAGTGACCAGGTGGATGATGCTAATTGTTTTGAAGGTTTGTTTGTTGTCCACCATCAACAATTGGATACCAATCTAGAGATATTTTTTGGGTTTTCTGAGTTCTTTATGTAACACTAAGATTCTTAATGAGTGTTCCCTAGTATGGTCGCCATTATGCTAATATGGAAAATTAACTAGATATCATTCTTGGCTAACACTTGATTTATCTAAGTTTGACAGGGGATTTTTGAGTTTTGAAGGAATATTTAAGTTGTTTCTTACTCAGGGTCCCCAACGGAGTCGCCATTATGTTAGGCCCCTATACTTTGTCAGATTGGCAAGACCAAATAGAAAAGGGTAACATTAAACCAAATTTGAAGTCTTAGGACCTAGCCTTCTTGGACTCAGAGAGGGCTCTCTCTATGTTTGTATAAAAGATATAACTTGTTTGATTTAGGATTCTAATTTTAGGCTAGTTATAATGACAGGGTTTGTTTGTTTTGTTTTGTTTGGTTGGGTAGGTTGTCAAGAAGAATAGATAGAGTAAGAGAAATTCAAACCATTGGGCTATGGAGTCTATGAAAGGCTTGAAAAGTACAACAATGAATCAAGGGTGTTTCGTAGGGCAAGTTAACAAAGCCAAATGGATCTTAATAGATTAGGTGGATATGAAATGAACATTAAATTGTGAATTTAGTAGGTTTAAAGTGCAAATAAGAATCCTTTAACATACTAGAACAAGAAGAGCCTTCCAGATTACTATGCTTGAGAAAGGACCAAAGTGCAGGGCACACCATAAACCTCTTGGACCAAACCCTAGTAAATAAACTTCAAGACAACAATCCAGTAATCATAGAGAGCAGTTAAGAATCCTATAATCATTACTTTCAGACAAAGAGAACATTTTAGTGAAACTAAAGAGCATTTAAGAATTCTTTAATCAAACTTCAAAGAAGGCCTTTAAAGCAACAGTTCAAGAACAACCAAAGGACAACCAAAACCATAGATTTATTTGGCTAAACTATACTAGGTAAATTTCAAGACAACAAACTAGATTCTCTAATCAAACCTAGTGGAGGAAAACATTTAAATGACAAAAATCAGACAAACTTAAGGTGTCTCTGACAACATGTCTTATGCTAAGCTTTATGTTCTGTCATAAGAGAAATTAATGAACAATATGAAAACATAAGGAAATAAATATAAAATAGGAACAACATCATCATTGAAAAAGTTCATGAATCCAGTAAATGTGCTAGCTCCATTGATATTTAGTCCAAAAATATATTACAAAGCTCCAAAGCCAAAAACTCTTTATCACTCCAAGTCTATGTGATTTTCATCTCAACAATCAACCAAAAACCACAGTGAGGATTACATGCAGTATTTAACTACCAAAATGGTAAAGTAAACCCTCGCTAGGGTTTTAGAAGGCTTTGATTACATCATAAATGCATTTGACCATTGAGACCATGCAAGGCCCTAGGCACAAATATCCCAAACTCATTGAATGAAAAAATAACTTCTAACATAACTCCTCAGCTAATTTTAGAGATATTTGTCCTTTAAACCCTCAAAATATATTTTTCAATAATTTATTTTCTTTTGTTGAATTTCTAGCAAGGGTGCAATGCCACTAGCTGAGGGCACAGTGTCAGGACAGGGTGTAGCGCCAAAACTGGAAACATTACCCTTTTTGCAGCTGAGATTTGGAGGCCTTCCCGGTGTCTAAATGAGCTCTATGATAGCTCATTGGAAAGCTTGTCCTGTCTAGTTTCCAAATAGACTTTATTTTTTAGAATGGAGTCCATTTTCCTACTCAAAATTTCATTCTCCCAAGACTTCTAAGGGCGCATCACCATTGCTGAAAAGAGGGCAAAAAGGTGTTTTTAGGTCGTTTTTGACCCTTTTGAAGGACCAGTTTTGCTCCAAATGACCTGAAATTTTCTGTGGATGATGTAATTTCCATGAGGATAATGAATATGTAAGCCATTTTTTATTTGATTTCCCCAAAAAAGAGATTAGCTCCAGTGGCGCTGCACATTTGGCCCTTTTTTCTGCTGGCCAAACAGTCAAAATTTCAAAATTTGCAAAAAGATGCCAAAAATGGATTTTGTCTTATTGATCATGTTTGGGAGGCTTGGAGGGATACATCATCAAGGATGTTGATATTTTCCTTCTCCTTTGCCTCATTTAGGACTTGAATCTTGACAAGGGCTCGTTTGAGCTTGGCCCTTGCAATCATGTTTCTTAAGGCATAATGCCTTACCATCCTCTTCTGCAAGTCAATGTCTCTTGTGGCCTTCTCTAGCTGACCTTCTAAGTGCAAGTTTTCCCTCTCCAACCAAGATTCCATATCTCCATCAATCTCCATTGCAAGAATTTCACTTGGAGTGAGCTACTCTGCCAACTCTGCCTCTTTTACTCTTTCCCGAGCTAAAGCCTTCTTCAACCCAATTGTCCTTGGCCTCTTCTTAGGAAGCTATTCTTCCCCACCATCAGTGTCACTAAAAGTTCCCAATGTCTCATCTAGCAATGCCTTGGCCTTTCGGGCCTCTTTCTGAGCTCTAATTTCCCTAATGTCACCGATGGCCTTCTTTGCCTCCAACTGCTGGTTTTCCAACTCAAAATAGCTGATCACATTCTTTTCCCTTATGATCATGCCTCTTTGGAATTTGTGCCTCAACACCACTGTCACTGTATTCTCCCTCAGACATGTCAAAAACTCTATTTTTTAAAACCCTAGGCCTGATGTGAAAAGAGATGAAGGGAAGGTAATGAAAAGGGCAGCTTTGCAAGTGAATCAAATGAGTAAATGAAGGGAATGGGTGTGAAATGGGAAAAGTAACTCAATGACAACTCTCACAACAACGTAAGAACTCTTGTTATGACTGACACTCTATCTAGGAAGATGAAATGAGGTTCAAATAGTGATTTCAAGCTTTGAAATTTAGGGTTTCTCTTAGGGTTTTGATTTCATTCATTAGGAAAACACCAAAATTGCTTGAAAATAGGTGTATGGCATGTACTTACCCTTATTAGTGCTTGGAGAACCTGTGGAAAATATTTGAAGGAGTTTTGGAGTGATTTGAGTGGTTAGAGGGCTTAGAAACCCTTCCTTTCCAAGCGCGCAGTGACAATGCTGAGGGCGCAGTGCCAGTGCTGAGGGCGCAGCACCAGTTTCTGAGCGCACAACGCCAGTTTTTGAGCGCACAGTGCCTTTTTGCATACCATATTTGGAGGCCTTAGTGGAGTCCAAATTGGGACCAGGATAGCTCGTTGGAAAGCTTTTGACGTCTATTTTCCAAATATGCCTTTTTTCTGATTGGTGTTGGTTTGACCTATCAAATGCTGATTCTCCCAAGACTGGTAAAAAAGTGTTGAATGATGGTGTAGAAATTTATAGTGCTGGTGAAGGCAACTTTTGGAGGTCTTCCTCAACTCTAAATTGAGCTCATGATAGCTCATTGGAAATATCTTCTAGTCTATTTGTCATTTAACTCATCAAATAAGTCATTTGGACACTCTAGCTATGAGAAATATTGATTTTCCCAAGGTCACTCCAGAAGTGCAGCAAACCTCTTGTAGCACCTGTAAATTTGACATTTCTCCCAAACCATGATACCTGTGTGAAAACTGAAGGAGGTTTGTCTTCCTTGACCTATGATTGACAAAAAAATATCTTAATTTTGTCCAATTCACCTTTTTTTGTTCGGAAACACATTTTGAACCGAGACTGGCCCTATGAGTGACAAATGTCTTGATTCTTGGAATGAATTCTTGGAAAATAATGGAGGCATGATAAGTTTATTTTGAAAAATTTAGGATTTTAATCACATAGTAGCATCTTCAAAATATTCCGTATTTTCCACCATAAAGTTCAACTCATCTCTTCCACCTCCTCTAGCCACCTTCTTCAAAACCCTAATGGTTTACAATCTTTCACAGCAATCATCAATGTTGTCTTCTAAGTTCTCTATAGCCCTTTCAAGTTCATTCATTTTTGTCCAGTTTACCTCACCATTTTCCATATTCCATCAACATGTTCTGATAGAATTTATCCATGTTTGGCCTTGTGTGCTTCCTTCATGTCATTTTCTGCAAGTGATTACTGTTTTGGCACTCAACTGGACCATCAAGTTCAAAACCCCAGTTCTCTACAAGACCAAGTTGTTCCCCTTTCCTTTGCTGTAAATTGTCTTCATTCAGGATTAGATAGTCTACCTCATCAGTACTTTCTGCTAATAAATCTTTCAACACTCCTGCAGAAGTACTGAACTATTTCTATTTTTCTCATTTGTAGCCTTTGAACTGAGAAGATAAACTTCTTTGGAAATTTTAGGTCCTTCTTGAATAACCATGTCTTGACATTGTATTAAATCTGAGCCAGATTCTAGCAAAGGAAAAGCAGTGCCTGAAACATCCATTGATGACCTTAAAACATTTAAAACCCTAATGACCTAGTGGGAGGGTCCTTTGACCTGATTTTTATTAGAATTGTACCTGGGGGATTTTCAAGTGAAAACAGAGTATGTTAATTGGTTATTATGTCCAAAATAACATGGGAATGAGTTGTCTACAGGAAACCCTAGAGGGAGGGTGGATTTCATTGAAAAGGGAAAATAGGGAAATGAGGTTATAGGCAAGAAAGGAGAACGAAAATGAGAGGTATAAGCCCATAATGAGTTTTTTAGGGGCAACAGGGTGACTTTGGGAAGACCAACTAAAGAAAAGTGAAAAAGTTTTTATAAGGATAATGAAGGCAATGAGATTTCTAAAACTCAAGATATTCAAGGAATATTGTTTTCAGAAATCTATAAACATCTTATAGTCATCTAAAGATAGTGAAAAATACTAATGACTAACACCTTATACTAAAAAGAAGTAGCACATATGAATTAATTTAAATTTTTTTACTTCCAATTACATTATCTATCTAAGTGTAAGGAGAAGTAGCACATATGGATGAAATTAAAACTTTTTACTGCGAATTACAGTTATTTAATTATGTTATCTACAATGGACATTGAAGTGTTTTGTTTATAGTTGACATTGAAACATACATACATACATACATACATACACACACACACACACACACACACACACACATATATATATATATATTCTATATTGAATAATTTCCATTATTACATTTTTTATGTAGTTATTATTTTATTTATCTTAATGCAACTTTACTTCATGAAACCAATAATTAATGTTAATATTAATATTAAATAATTATTTATTATAATTTTATATTTAGCTACTATATAAAATAAATATATAAAGTAATCACAAGTAAAATAGATTATACTTATATTGATCATTTAGGGGAGGGAGGGAGGGACGAAGGGGGAATATCTTCCATATCTATTGAAAAGAAGTAGTAATTTTCATCATATAATTGCTTAATAATAAAAAATTACATGAAATGGATTTCCTATTCTAAAAAAAATCACAGTAAACCAAAGAAAAAATCATAGTAAACCAGTGCATATATTACCATTTGACATTAAAAGTACACCAATATTGAGTATAAGAACTGAATTTTAGAACTACGTCTCCTCTAAGAATAGTTCATTACATTTCATTGGATATTTTGTTTCAAAAATGAAGACCCTAATATTTTTTAAAATGGCTCATAGGCCTCTGAAGTTAATCTCTTATAAGTATACTCCCACTCCCCTATCACAAACATCAACCTTTTCTCATCTTCATTGTCCAAAACTGCATGACACTAAAAACATTAACAAAGAAAAAGATTTAGCATTGCTAAAAAAAATATGAATATTACTAAGAAAAAATTAATTCCCACATATTATGAGTATAAGATCAGTCGAACCCATATATGAATTTAAGATAACAAAAGAAGTAACATTTTTCCCAACTAGCATTATGTAAATGTGGTTAGAGGAATTTGACATTTGTCCATGATTATTTTATCCTTCCATTGAAATTATTAACTTTGATATTAATTTTACCTTTCATCAAAATTCACATGTTCAAATCTGGAATAAATGGGTGTGCCGACATGTTTATGCCAATTTCTTGAATTTATACATTATTTGATTGAGAATTTATCAGAAACCATTAAAGAAAAATAAAGTTCTAGTTGATTGCATGACATAAAGAACTAAATATTTAATTATATAAACACTCATTCAATTATATAGGTGAAAAACAATAATTTATAAATGCGTACCTATTGAACCCTTGACAATATCATCTGAAAATAATTGTCGAACATGCCTTTGTTCATTATGAGATGTCGATCCCTCAATATTTCTATGTTCTTTTGAAGAAAGTACTTTCATTTTCATGTCCATGTTCTTCCTTGACTTTGAGCGAACTCGCCCAACCCTTTCATATTGTTTTTTTTCCTTCCTTGAATTTCTTTCATGACCACATTGTATATTTTTACTTTGTGGGCTCAAAAAACTATGTTTTCTCTTAGTCATAATTCTTGATGGAGACATCACATGGAAAAAATTTTATTTGTCTCTACACTAAATTTTCTATGCATTTCATCAATGCCATTATCAATTTCTTCTAAATTCTCTAGTTTTGTAGGCAAATGGTTTAATATAGCCATCATATTTCATGTGATTGATTCATGTACAACTTTTGATATATCAATATCAGAGATTGAATTGTTCAATGGTGTAGTTTCAAAATCAATAGGTTCTGATAAAATAGGTACATGGTGAATGCTTGATTGGTCTTCAGGCAGTGGGCTCATTGTACTTGCTTGATTTAAATCAACTAAAAATCTACGACTTTTGGTAATTGGACTAGAAAAATTTGGCAACATGTTAAAGTCAAAACCGTGTTGATTGGCCCACATTTGAACTTTGAATATATGCTTACAAACATTTCCATTCAATGCCCAATCACAAATACAAAAGTTAAACTCAGACCCTATGTATATGACTTTATACTAGGTATGAGGAGTATCCTTATTTTGGCTACGAACCATAAATTCATTTATACTCTTGGGGTCATGCAAACAATATTTATCTCATATCTGAATTGCTATAGAGTTTGAGAGGGTCTCTTGTTTCTTACACTTTGTAGGCTTTGTAACTCCTGCTTCTTTTAAACGTTGATTATGAATATAATATAGTTCAACTTTTTTGAACAACACAAATATTAGCCAATCCACACGTTTTTGGCAGGTGTTATTTTCCTCATATAAGTACCTATATTTTAGATGCATGTGGTAGGACTCGATTGAGTTTTTCATGTCTTGATTAGAATGTGGAAACTTCTGATAAGCTTTTTCCCACATATCTGGAAAACGTAATTCGACTAAAAATTATTATCAACTAAAAGGTAATGACTAAAAAGATTCAATTACAGAGTAATGGTCATGATATGATGTTGCATAACACTTAAATATTTTATCATTATATAGCCAATTGGTGTTAAAAATTTTCAAAAAATGTTCCTCTTCACTAAATTCAAGAAATATTACTGCAACAACTTTTCGTACTAACTCATCATCCTTGCACAAGTGCATGATTTTCCCTAAAGCACATATAATGCAGATTTGTTTTTCTTTGCCTTTAACTTTGTTTCCAACATTTTTTACCCATGCTTGATGGACGTGCCATAAACATAATAGGATGGAGGAATTAGTTAGACACTTGAATGGTACAACGTTAGAATAGATTAAATTATGAATGAAATACATTTTTCATGTTTATTTCGTAAAAAAAATATGATACCTTAATGCCTGAATCTCAACAGCGACATCATATGTGATAAATGCTTTTACATTCCAATCTAGATGCTCTTTCATCCCCATTGCAAATAAAGTTTCCAACCATTTTTTAATATCATCTATGGTATTGCTTGAAGACATAACCCAAGCCACTGGGACACCATTATGATGTTTTTCGAATACCATTAAGGTATAAAGTTGATTCTACATTCAAAACACATTATTATAAGCATTATTTTCAACAAAAAAAATACTTCCTTTTGATCACTATAGGAATCAAAAGATTGATACTACGCACCCCATACATATTTGTACTAAATGTAGAGTCCATTGACATAACATTGTTGTGTGAATGTGTCACCATCATGGAACACATCCAATGTGTTTGTATGCCTATAATAAATGGTATGTTTTGCACAATATCCTGTTTTTGATAGAAAAAGAAACTATATGGAAACTCATTGTACTAACACTCGACACTTGTCGGATCATTGTCATCCTTCATATGTTATTTTTGTCTAATATCATTGTAAATGTTAGAAATATCCATCCTTGTAATTAAAGTGTCCCAACCCATGCCTGTGAATAATTTTCCAGATTGGTTCTCCACATCAGAGATTAATTTGTCCCAAACCATTGTGACATTAAAACTATCTTTAACCATCATTTTCACACTAGCTCGTAAATCGAAGGATATATGTGGTGCATAATTAAACATTTGAGGTCTTCCCACTGCACTATTTCCATGACAGAAAGCATCATATTTATCAAAATTCCTACACTCAGTGTATGATATGATAGCATCATTTGGAAGCACATAAATACGATGCATGATGAAGTGATATCTACAACCAACTTTTATGCTTTTGCGTGGACTGCAATTTTTTTGTTGTTGATCCTTTTGGATTCTTTGTATTTTCATCACGTTTGTATCTACATGTTGACTCAGGACCATATGAACACCAATAATTAAATAATAACAATTATAAGAAATTAGAAAACATGTCTACACAAAGAGTATCAAAGCGGCGAGTTTCATCAAACCTCTCCAAATATAGAAGACGCTCTTCTTCTGGCGAGGTATTAGGAAGTAATTCAAAAACTATCTTGAGAGAAGGGATTTTGAATTCAATCGGAAGGGTACGGAGTTGAGTTGTTGTGACACAGACCCAACTTAGAAGTCAACTCAACCATCATGTAATGACGAAAATGAGAACCATGATCGATTAAAATGTCTTGAGGGACACCAAACCTGGTAATGACATGATTGAACAAAAATTGTGCAGTTGTCTTACCCTCAGCTGTGAGTGTAGGCATTGCTTCAGCCCATTTAGTGAAGTAGTCAATGGCTACGATAATATAAGCATGCCCCTCGGCCGAGTGAGGGTTACACATCATAAAATCGATGCCCCACTTCACAAAGGGACTAGCGGTAATGACGTGATGGAGGTGAGAGGGTGGCGCATGCATCTTGCATTGGTAAATATATCCATCGTGACACTTACGGACAACAACAATGCAGTCTTTAAAATGGCAGGCCATAAATATTCAGCACGAATAATCTTTTGTGCAGTAGCATATCCAGACCTGTGACTACCACAGGCGCCAAAGTGGAAGTCATTGAGGACATAATAAGCTCTGATGCGGTATAGAGTATCTCCGACTATGTGATAAGGTTGTAAATGATGGAGGATGTGTCAACGAGCATCCTTTGTCAACTTGGATTAGAAAGTGGAAGTCTGGAGATAGACGATGATATCACCGTACCACAGATCAAGGATGCTAATGAGAAAAAGGGTGTCATCCAGAATGCGTTCCTCAAAACCAGATGGAGTTGAGTCAGAATGGAGAGAGAAAATCAAATCAACAAAAACCATTGATTTCTTCAATTTGACGGTACTAAAATCCAAATCGAACCCTTGGAGGATAACGATCCACTTTGAGTATTTCCCCCCCAGCAATTGTCGATTCAATATGTAGGTCATGGGGTTGCAATTAGAAATCATGGTTACTATGCGTAATAGAGCCTAATGGAAAAAATGTTAGATGTCTTGAACAACAACCAACAAAAATTTCTCGACATATGTGTAATGTGTTTCAATATCGAGAAGATTGCGGCTCAAATAATAAATGATGTGCTCGTCACTATCGTCGTCATCTTGTAATAGAACCATGGAAATAGTGCTAAATGCCGCAGCCAAGTAGAGGGATTAGTCATGATGATAATTGGGGGGAGGCAAGAGAGGAGCATTGATAAGAAATGTCTTTAGCACATCGAAATATTTTTCGGTGATCTCATCGCAGAGGAACGGGATGCCTTGCTTAAGAAATCATGTGAATCCTTTGGCTACTTCAGCATAGTTTGATATAAAATGGCCCAGGAAATTAGCTTTCCCTTGCAGACTCTGAAACTAATGTAAAGAGGAAGGGGAGGGGAGATTGACAATAGCTTCGACCTTGAGGGGATCGAGAAGAATTGTGTCTTTAGAGACGATAAACCCTAGGAGTCTACTGGAATCAACACAGAAGACACACTTATGTAGATTGAGCCGAATGTTATAGCGTCTACAATGAAGAAATATTTGACGGAGATGATCTAAGTGGTCCTTACACTTAGTAGAATGAGCTGGAAAGTCATCCAGGTAAGGTTGAACAATGCACTTAATATCGTGGAAAGCGTACGACATTTCTCTTTGAAACGTGGCCCCATCATTCTTAAGACCAAAAGGGAGATTCTTGTAGGCGAAGGTGCCCCAAGGAAAGATAAAGGTGGTCTTGTGTTGATCAGCCAGAAGAATATTGATCTAGTTGTACCCATAAAACCCGTCCATAAGGGAAAAGATCTCACTCCCAACACACTCGTCAATGATCTAATCAATAAAAAGAGTGGGGTACTTATATTTAGGACAATCACGGTTGATGTCACGATAATCCACATAGACACAGATAGTACCCTACTTTTTATTCATAGGAATGATTTTAGAAACCCATTCTGTCAAGGGAATCAGATAAATGAAGCCACCTCTAAGAAGTTTTTCAAATTCTCCCTTGATGGCGACTGCCTTTCTAGGCTGCACGGGACGAAGACATTGGTGAACAGGCTTCGCGCTAGGATAAGTAGGGATCTCATGCACCACTATAATCGTATCGATGTCGGGCATTACTTTGTAACACCAGGCAAAGATGTCTTGAAACTCTCAGAAGAGACTAGTATAGACCTTCATCTCATCAGGAGAACAGGTCACCCTAATGTGAATGTTCTCGACAACCCCCAGATTGACAGAGATCTCAATAGGTATTGTTTGAATAATGTTTCCCAAGTTACCTTCTGCAAAGACTTCATGTGTTAGGATGGGCATTTGAAGCAGATGGGAAGGAGCTTGTGAAGAGAATTTCTCGAGACAAGTAGACATAGCCCCAAGGACAAGCATAAATGAGGAACGAAGATGACTATCATCCCAAGGAGGATCCTCAAGAGAAATGGTTTCCATGGTGGCCTCATCAGTGGGAAATATCTTGTTTAAGGGATTAGGAGAATCTAAAGCGCTAAGCCAAGGGGATTGAGAATATGTGTCAAGAGACACAATCAAAGGAGTATGATCAGAGGGAGGAGGATCCGAAGTTGAAATAAGTTCACAATAATCAATTTCTATTTGGCTTAACAACATCATGTCACCAAACGAATCAATTTTCTCGGGTGAAGGGATGATCCATGGAGCAGAAGACCTAGAGATCATGTTGATCTGAGAAGTGTTGGGTGGAGGAAGAGAAAAAGGACCCATGAGGGCAGAATCTTTGAAAAGACCCAATCCTATGCTCTCGTAAGGCATAGGAATACGATCTACATATGGAATGTTGCTCTTGAAAGACGTGGAAGTGAAAAAGGACAATTGATTGACAATGATGATATTTCCTTCGTGTGAAAATTAGAGAACACAAAAGAGAGTGGACGCAACGCATAACATGGCATGAGTCTAACTGCGACCAAGGAGAATATTGTAATTGAGTTTGGCGTCAACGAATTCAACCTCAACGTTAACCATTTTCCCTTCTAACATAATAGGTAAACTAGCGAGAACACCAAGAGGGCAATATTCCCTTTTGTCAAAAGCTTCTAAGGCGTTTTGAGATTGATTGAGAGTTGGAGAACCAATGGCTTTCCAGCAGGCAGAAGATATGATGCAGGTAGACGCACCCTTACCCATGACCGCTTGATGGATATTCTTTCCATTAATACCAACTTGGATGATTAGTGCAAGTTGGTGAGGGAGACGCAAGACAAAATTTTCCAAATCGAAAGTGATAAGGCTAGAATAGGTGGGGTCAATAGCTCTGATGGTAGATAAAAGAGCCTTCTTTTGTGACAGAAAACTCTTAAGCACTTCCAATGCAGACAGAGTAGATGGCACCTGAGCCAAATCCTCAACAATATTGTAATGCTAAGCAGCACGGGCATTGGGATTATAGGAATACTTTAGGAGTACCCCTTTAGAAGGTGGTCATACAACAGGCTCAGTACTGGGCCTTTTGATATGAAGAGGGCAAAAAGCAGGAAGGGGAGGAGGATCATCAGTGATCTCTTTTCCTGCTGCCTGACATGGTTCGGTATAGTCTTTCGACCGGGTAGCGATAGAGATGGGTGCAAGACCATTCATCATGAAAACCTGACAGCCAAATGGGTCGGAGGACTGAAGTTTCTCCACCATCTGAGTTTTCTGCGATGGGAATGGTTCTTTAAGAATAATCAGAATGCCTTTAGTGCCTTTGAGTAGTCGACTCACCTCAGCCCGTCATGGATAATCCTTGGTGTAATGCTCATCGTCACAAATCAAGCAAGGGTACTTCGGTTTGCATTTTGAACCATCATCGACATTAGGTTTTGGAGAATCTTATTTCAGGGTATTGGCTTTGCCCTTACTTTTACCCTTCTTCTTACCCTTGGAAGCTTTATCTACTGGATTGGACTAGACGACATTCACTTCCATGGTCTTACTAGGACTCGGAGGTGGCTGAGAAGTGGTATCAGTGGAAGAAGTAGATTTTTTCTTCGCAGGATTCGGAGAAGACTTTCGAGGAGCCTGAGACACAAAACCAATGATACCGCCGATAGATGGCATCATCGGTGCTTTGGTAGTTCATGTCGCGGAGCATCGGGCAAGAGTTCATACAACGTATCAGACTGAGAGTACACGAGATCGAGCTACTGGGCATGAGAAATGGCTTGTTCCTTAGTAACACATGCCCCCATAGCAATGTCTTTAGAAATCAAACTGATAAAATAGGTAGTGAACCAATCAGTTAGAAGTTGATCAAGAATCGTAAACTTGATCAAACAACGACACCGCCTCCATTCCTGAATATGATCGGAGATATGAGTAACCTGATCCTATTTCAAGGATGTGAGGAGGTGCATCCCAGTTTCATACTGAACTAGTAACTGAAAGTGCGTGAGAAACACCATGGCAAGAGAGTTGAAATGTTGAAAGATGCAGCAAGAGAATTCAATGTACCACTTTGCAGTGGCACCAGTGAGAGTCTATTGGAAAAGACGTAGTCGAATAGAATCATCGACCCAAGAGTTATAGGAGCACCAAATATGGTAATTCATAACATGCGCATGGGGGTCTTCTCCAGACTTAGTGTCAAATTTGGGACAATCCACAGGGATTTTAGTCAGAACTCGAGGCCAATATGGATTATGAAGGATAGGATCATTCATCAACTTTGACACATCAGAAAGTTCCAGCATAGCGAGAAAAGAAATTGCAAATTGAAAGGCATTGTCGACCATTGATAAAGACCAATATTGGGATTCCAACCAGGCTGGGAGAAATTCAGACCCCATATGTTCTGTCTCGAAGGATTTTTTCCATAGGGGTTATAAGCCTGATAATTCTGCCCATACACCAGTTAAGGACCAAGATATTGATTTTGAGCAAACCACTGAGGTCATGTCTGAAAAACATATGGATTTTGTTGTGGAATGTAAGTAGTGCCTTGGGGCACACTATATACCACATTATATTGACCTTGAGGGATAGAAGGTTGGCCCTAAGGCTACACAGGTTGCCCTTGGGGTGCAAGTTGACCCGGATGCTACAGTTGAACAGGTTGTCCCTGTGGTGCAGGTTGGCCTGGATGTTGGGGTTGGATAGGCTATCCCTGCAGTGTAGGTCTGACTAGATGCTGAGAGCCACCGGGTTGTCCCTGAGGAACAGGTTGGCCTGATGGTTGAGATGAGCCAGGTTTCCCCTGAAGACCAGGCTCGCTTGGCTAAGATGAGCCAGGTTTCCCCTGAAAAATAGGTTGGATTGGCTAAGCAATAGAGGGTTGACCTTGCTATAGAAAATTTGGGCCTTGCTGAATGTAATTTTGGTTCTGTTGCACAAAATTTTGTCCCTGAGATGGACAGGTTTTCCCCTGAGGAACACAAGATGTTCCCTGTTTAACGTAAGGTTGAACAATAGGACCATAGAGTTGTCCCTGTTGGACCGAAGGTTGTCCCTAAAAGGGTTGTCCTTACAGACCATAGGGTTGTCCCTGTGGGCCATAGGGTTGTCCATGTTGGACCGAAGGTTGTCCCTGAAAGGGTTGTGCTTGTGTACCATAGGGTTGTCCCTGAAGGTATGTGAACTGGTTGGGGTAAACCGACATTTGAGGCATTTGAACATATAATGGACATGGCGGGTTGGGCCCATGTAAATAGATGTGATTTCTGTGCTCATCAAAATAATGCGAAGGATTCATGGGAGCTTGTGGCTGCTGAGAACCCTGAGGGATATAATTCTATTTCTGAATGGCCAACATGTACAGATCGTATGTCAAACCTTCAAGAATTGGATTAGAAGAGACAGGCTCATTACCAGTAGGTTGGACTCCGGAGACGTGAGGCTATGATCCACCCACGGCCGGCCCAACAGGTATCGTGGAAGTGATAGGAGTTGTCCCACAAACAGAAAAAGATGGCGGTAAAGATGGAACCACACTAACAAAAAGTGTAGATGAAGCCACACAGACAGTGGCCTTTTTTGGGACAGACGTAACAATCGTCGATGTAATCGGAGTCAAGGGGGATGCACCTGATACAACAACCCTTCTGAGGGAGCCGATGTACCCAACCATATCAGGATCTGATACAAAGATGTACCACCAGAAACGATCTGACTCAACGAATGATAACTGGGTGGGAGAGAGGAAGGTTGACCTAAGACATAACAAAAATTCTCCAGAGAGAATTGATAACATTAGGGGAATTTTGAGGTCTAAAATGGGCCTCCTAAGGAAATTATAAAATAATAGTGGAAAGAATAAAATAATATTTGATTACATCATCAAATTTTAGAGGGAAAAAAGAAAAACTAATTTTTCAACTTGTATTTTGAACTTATCTCCCTAAGGTTTTACTCAAAATTTCAAGCGGGAATAGTCATTGGATGTAAATTCTTCATCCAAGGAGTACCCATGTTGCATACTTTTGATGGAATTTTATACACGAAAAATGAGAAATACATAAAAAGCATGATTGCAATCACGTTTTTTTATGTATTTGTAATTTTTCGTGTAGAAGGGACCATCAAAAGTATGCAACATGGGTAATCCTTGGATGAGGAATTAAATTTTTCATCAAACGAGTATTCCCACTTGAAATTTGAGTAAAGCCTTATGGAGATAAGTTGAAAATACGAGCTGAAAAAGTAGTTTCATTATTTAATATTGTTTAATCTTTTTACTTTTTTACTCCAAAAATGGTGAATCATCCCCCATGGTTGACATCATCATGTTGAATCCTATTGGTTCTTATAAAGTTTATTTTAGTTGTACATTTTTCTTAGGAGGCCCTTTTTAGACCTCAAAATTCCCCTAATGTCTCCCGCATAAACATAAGTCTCTTCACTACTGATGGGACTCGTAGCATCCATATAGGATGAAGACATGTCATCGACGAAGAGGCACGTGTTAATGGCGATTCAAGTGGTTCCGAGGCAAGCGGTTCAAAGGTAAAAGGAGGATACTCTTCTTCGTCCCTGAAACCAGCCCAGATATCTGAAGGTTGCCAATTGATATCAAATGGTTCCTTAGGAGGAGATCAAGTAGCAAGGGGTAGAATACTCAAAATAATAGAATGCCAGTAAACTATAGGCCTAGTAAGTTGAAGTGCCTCTAAAGAAACTTTAGGAGAAGGATCTCCACTATGAGATAATGAAGGGGACGACGAAACTGGTGTTTCTGTCACTGTGACTTTGTCCCAAAAACAAGAGAGAAACAAGATGACCAAATCTAGGCTTCAAGAGCAAATACTAAGGAATTACTTAAGACTAAGCCAAGAAAATAACTTAAATGGGTGTGTGATCGTAGGTAATCAATTTTATGACACTGAAACAAAACTCTTCCTTTTTATATTTTAAGAGTCAAGAAAAGGGAAAAAGGTGACTCTATTCACTTTCAGGTTGGGCGAGCTTGAAAGGACAAGTGATCGATGATATTTTCAATTTTAGAGAGTCACGAAAAGATCAAAATGACTACTCGGGAAATCTAAGCAAGAGGGTGTACCAAGTTTCTGTGAACTGCAATATACACCTTGGTGATAAAATGAAAGAGAAATGACCAAGGACTTAATGTACGTGCAAGAAGTCTCCCCAAATATTGTGTTCGGTGTATCACAGTTACAGGGCGGTAGACTCAGCTTCCTATGGATAAAGGATTGCAACCTATGAGGGTCTCCCTTTATATACTCGACGGTACAAGGAGCACAAGTTTGTGCTAGTGCTATCTAATGCTAGATGGTGAACAACAGCTACTAGGTTTAACAATGCCAGAACACATCACTAGCTTAGAGCTCTAAATATGAGTGTTAAGTTTCAATGCTTCCTTAGGCTGATTGAGATTATTTTAAATTTGATCTTGAATTAATGTTGCAATTTCAAGGCCTAACTGAATGTAATCTTGAATCTTTAATGCACAACTACATGCGAAATAAAATCATTTCAATTTGGTGAATAGCTAGCTAAGAGAAGGATAGTAGTTCACAACGAAGCATCAATCAATTGAATATAAGAAGAACTTTTCCTAAAGCATCTAAAAAAACCAAAGCAGAAAACGAAAAGATCTTTCCTTGTTCACTAAAATATACTAATGCAAAAGAACGTTTTTCATTTTCAAACCAAGAGAAAGAATGCAATTTTTGTTCTTTTCGATGAATGAGAAGAAAAATGCATAGTTACACTAAAATACCAAATGAGTACTAGTTTTGAGTCACTCGAACGAAATGATCAAAAACAAAGAGACAAATCAAAAGTGAATGTAAAACACACTCAAAATAGAGACACATTCCTTCAAGCAAAAAGAGGATTTTTAAATCGATTCAGTGAGCAGTGTGATCTATGCTCAGGGTGACAGATGGAAGGTCAGACGGACACCAAGATGACAGTTCAATGACCCAACAACACGTACAATCGAAATAAAATATCAAACAATCAGTCAAAAACCTGAAAAGATAAAATACCAGACTGACTCAGATTCAACTCAGAAGGCTCAGTGAGGGGGTGGATGGGAAAACGACACAAGATACCTAGAAACCCAAGGATCACGAACCACACTGATCATATGAGGGGAAAACAACTGAGAAGAATCAGACATGAGAGTCAAAGTAATTCAAATGGACTAATTGAAGAGGAAAAACCAATCTAGAGGCAAGACACATTGGAAAAACTCAGCGAAGGGGCCCAAATCCAAACCTAAAAGATTCGACGTGACTGTTTAGCTGTAATCTATGCTGAAGAGGAGATGACACACCTGTAAAATAGGCAACAAGCACCGATCGACGTGAATGTTCAAGAAACAACGGCACTGAGATAGAAATCTATGGAAAGTATAAAAAGCCACTAAGAAAAGGCCAGACTTAACACTCTGAGACTAATTATGATGGCTGAAAACAGTTAGACAAGAAAAACAAAGCAGAAAAGCAGTAATATGACCAAATTCAGACAAACAAGAAAAATATTAGATGAACAACGAGATACGGAAAACACACTGAACCCCAGTATGGTCACCATCTTGTTGAGCAAGTAAATCCCCTCTATGGACATAGGTGGTCCCTCTAGCCCCAGGGTGGGTCTAGAAACAAGGGAATATGTTGGAATTTTAGAATCCTAGGTTATAAATGAAAAACAAGTTGGGATAGATGACCTACCTTGGTCCAACGTTCTTTTTGTAGCTTGCGACAACGATCTTTTGATCTTTTTCTTCACACGTCGCAGTCCTTTTGCGAAGTGGCGCATCGATTTTATGAATGAATCTTACACTGCTCATGGCTTGGTCATCTTCCTCTCCGTGTTCTATTTCCTTCCATTTGATAACCATTTTGGCTTTCAAACACCTGAAAATCATCATTGGGGCTTTCATCAGTCAAATTATCCACTTTTGAATTGTTTAAAGCAGGCCATTTAATAGAATTGGCATCTAAAATTGGTTGCAATGATTAGCATGACTGTTTTAAAAATGACAACGCCAATTGGCTCTTCCTCATTGAATTTTTAGGCGGCTTGGCATGACTTCGTGCCCTGAACTCGCACCGACTGCCGCGCCCAACTTTGAAAAAAAAATCTCCCAAAAAAAAATGACAAATTGAAATGCAGGTAATGAAATTTGATTTAAAATACAGGCAAGGATAAGAGCTCTTACCTGAAGAAAACGAATTTGCGATTGGTCTCCTGGATTGTCCACTGCCAGCTCCACAATATCATAGTGAAAAATGGTAAAAATGCTCACAAGAGGTGAAAAGGTGAAAAGTAATTTATTTTTACTATTTAGTCATTTTACAACCTTTTCAAAACCCTAATTAGGTTTGTGAGCTTATTTTTTGATTATTTTAATATTTTATCTCGAAAAATGGGTTTTATGTGCATTTATTTTGTAGCAATAGGTCCTAAACGTGGTGATTATGAACTGATGAGTTGTATTTTATTACTTTTTCAGACTCGGTAAAAGCACAAAAAAGTCACTCCCTGGAGTCATCTTTCAGCTCTTTTAAGACTCTCGAAAATTGAAAAGAATTCTGAGACTCTTGTCATTTTGAACTCATTAAAGTCTTCGAAATGACATCTACCCAATATACATTTACCCCTTTTTCAGGCTGGGATAGATTATTTATGGAAAAGGAATACCTTAGCCTATCACGACTAAGAGGTTCTCTCAGATGTTGTTTTCTACCTTTTCGGATCTATGAGACTACCTACGAAAAGGGACCTGCTGGAGTTTTCTTTTCCGCTTCTTTTCAAACTCTCTAAATGTGAAAATATGTAGAGTTCTTCCTTTGTTAGATTCGTTAAAACCTAAATGACATCGGAAACCATCACCATGACGTAACCGAGTTCCTCCTTCCTAGGGCTCGTAAAATGTACTAGGATGGATTTTTCCGAAGGGAAAACTTATATGAAAAGCATATGTTATCCCCTTCAACCTTGTTTTCAAAAATAATTGGGGTACTCATGAGAAATGGTGGGGGGAAATGGAACTAGTTCTCAGTCGTGTCGGCAATATGTCACTCTTGAACATGACACTTTTCTGCAATTCGTGTTAGGTTGGGGACATCCCATTTCGTCATTTTTTGCCTCCATGGATTTGGGTTATCTGTTTTGACCTCTCATCAGCTCTTTTCCATGTCATCATGACCTCAGATCCCTTGATGTCCAATACTGCCAAATTTTGGAGTCGTGTCACTAATATGTTCAAGAGAAGTTTCCTTCTGCAGTTTTCAACCTCGCATCCTCTGTTTTGTCCTGATTCATTATCATATTATTGCTTTGTCTCGTGTCGATGATGTGCGAACCATTATGGCCCTCTTTCAACCGGTCACTTCGTGTTGACTTCAACTCATTATCCAGGAAGCTGATCTAGAGACTCATTTCCAGTACCTTGGAGGTTGCATGCCTCAATGGCAAGTTCTTCGCATTCGACGACAGGTCCTCATCATTGGCCTTTGATTGAGTGATTCCATGGGTGTTTGACTCTAGCTCCATGTTCACATTCTGCGGATTGTACTAGTTGTACCTTGAGAGCCATTGTCATTATTGGTAGTTTTTCTCGCGTTTGTTAACAACTTTCATCATTGGCTGGTAATCAGGTGACTTTCTTGCATGTTCGACTTCAGCTCACCCATTCGCATGCTTGAATTTTGACTTGTTCAGGTCAAGATGGAGCGCAAGACTGTGGGTTTTGTCTAATGAAATCTAGGCTGCGAAGAAATTTGGTTTGTCATGACTATATGCATGACTCTTCTGATTAGATGGTTGTGACCATACCTGAGTCTATTTGATGATCCTTCTTGCTAGATGGTTGCATCCATACCTCAAATATTATTATTATATGTACTCTACTATGGATGGTTGCGTCCATACCACATATTCATGTATCAAAGATATTAGTTGTACTTGTTTTTGCAGTTCTCTGATGACGATGTTTTGGTTTGGGCATGTTATCATAAATAATTTCACCCCTCCCTCTCTCTTGGACTTCATTCTTTAGGGGGCATCTGTTACACAGTATTTTTTTCACCATCCCTGCAATCCCCATCTTGAACATTGGAGGACCATTTCAATGACTTTTGTGTATTGTCATATCTTGTTAAAAGTGTCATTGCATCCCTTGGAATGTCAAGAAAATTTCCTCTGTTGATCATTCCTCAAGAAGACTCTCAAAAACATCTGATTTTAGGTTGACACTGGTAGGTAGTTATGGCCTCGTGCCCATAGAGAAATTAACACTGGGCCTTGCGCCCATTGGCGCTCTGTCTCAGTGGGTCACCCGTGTCGAGCTGTTTTTGGAAAGTTTTTAAAAATAGAAATGAAGTTTCCATGCCTAAAAACTTCATGAGCGGAGTCATCATGGTTTTTTCGACTGAATAACGTCGAATCCTTCCCTTTGGATTCTTGTTTCTATAATTGTGAAACTCCCCAAAGGGATAAGACCTCTCTTCCACCTTATGAGGGATCCCAAACCACCTACTCTTCTCCTATAAATACTTCCTTCTCACATTGCTTTAGCTAGATGAATAGTCATTACTATAGCTGGTGTGAAGAATAAGGCAGAGAGGAATCCATTATTGAGAGAGATTTTAGGCTCTTTGCCTCACCAAGTCCAATCCTAGACGAATGCTTGAGACGAGCCCGATTGAACCTGTCAAAGGAGGCTACAACATCAAGGCATTAAGGTTGTAAACTTCTTTTCTCTATTATTAATATATGACTAGTTTTTTGCTTCCAATTTTGTGTTTAATCATATACAATATGTTTGATTCTCCTTAACCAATCGAATAGCTATAAATGAAAGTATTTTCCTATATGTTGTCACCGTTCACTTAATCCTTGTGTAGGTACATGGAAATTATCACTGAAGGACTGCGACGTGTGAAGACAAATGTCAGAGGATCGCTGCCGCAAGCTACAACAAGAACGTTGGACCGAGGTAGGTCTTCTATCCCAACTTGTTTTTCATTTATAAGCTAGGAGTTTGAAATTCCAACATGTTCCCTTGTTTCTAGACGCACCCTAGGGCTAGAGGGATTGCCTCTGTCCGCAGAGGGGATTTACCTGCTCAACAACAAGTAATATGAGGTTAGCTATTTTTTCTTTTAACTAATGTCCTCATCAGAAATCCAATTCCAGGGGAATTTTGTGACCTCGTAATATTCCCAGATACCTACGAATTCCATTCCATTTCTTATTTCTAGTGAAGGATCAATCTTCAGGAAATAAAACCCAAAACCCACCATGGATTCATGAAATATCACTTAAATTATAGGCACACACAATCTTTGAGGTGGTCATTCAATTGAACCTACATTACAATAAGTTTCATCAACCCAATGCTATATATCTGAATATATACAAAGAATCAAATGATCACCATTGGAGGTGAAAAAATGAACATATTATTTTATTTTCATCCAACACTCGTATTATGAAAGGTGAAACTTTGAGAAGGGAATAACTAGACATGTTCTATATTTACGATGAGCTCCATGCTCGTGTATATAAGTCCTCCTCAGCGGTTAAAATCCGTCATATTGAACTTTGAAAAGAGAATAGGACATAAAACCCAAAGAGAAAGGGTTCCATGTGAGGGTTTGGGAGTGTTGATTCACGGTCCATCACGTTATGATGATGGTGTGGCTACTATATGGTTTTGGATAGGGTATGAAAAATATATGTGTGAGACCGTATATAACGTGATGGTGTGGCTGCTATATGGTTTTGGATAGGATATGCAAAGTATATGTGTGAGACCATATATTTTTTTTGTCTGGATCGATGTTATGGTGGATAAAGTATTGAGGCTGCTAGTCTGCTCTGTGAAATTATAACTCACTGGTAAATCTAAACCAGGGATTAACAACCAGTGAAACTACTCTATTCTATGTGAGAGAGATGCAGGGAGGGGCAGGAGCAAGTGCAATCGATGAATAAAATTGTTGTTGGGAAAATCACAAAGAAAAATTAATCAAGAAACAAGTCGGAGCGGGCTGAAAAAGTTAAATGTCTTAAAAGAAGGTTGCTTCATGCACAAGGTATTTGTGTGTGAGAAATTTTAATTTAGGACATTTTTAATTTAAGACAAAATGAGAATTTTAAGACCAAATTATGTTTTAAAATAAGGTTCCTTGTAGAAATTATACAAAAAATATGTATACCAATGGATTCAATCCGATCATGCGATATGCTAAAGTAAGATACTGAATCCTTCTACAAATTAATTGCAGAAAATAAACATGATCGCCAATCACAACAAGTAAAGAAAGAAGAAAATCAAACCACAACACATATATTTTCCTAGGGAAAGATTTCTGCTCAAAACCCCTCTATCTTCTAATGTATATTCACTAAGGAATCACGAAACAATTGCAATGCATTCTTCTCATAAGAGTCTCTTGCACTCTCACAATTATCTCACATTGATCTAGAAAAAATCGACCAACACTTAGCCAATTTTTAGCCTCTGCTCAGTCTTCCTTGCTTGCGCAATTCATGTGGAATGAAATCCCTATTATTTAGGAATTTCAGGCTTCCAAAACTTTGTAATGTTCATGGAAAATCCTATGGGTATTTTATTGCATGTGGGAAACCTACTAATGATACAACTGATAGTTAACATCCCTTTAACCTATGTCTCAACTGGGTCTCCACTAGAATTGACATGCATGCAGCTATTAATAGTAAATCATCAATTACATGATATATCATTGCATGTGAATTAAATCTGATTTAATTCACTTGACTTCTCACTAGTGCAACAAACAGTTACAACTAGTTAAGCTGATTTTAACTCAATTAATTGAGTTAACTAATTTCTCATGCATTAAACTAATGCACTAACTTCAACTTGGACTCAATAACTAATAGAATCACTCTGCATGCCTCACCAACCACCCTCAACTCGAAATTAATGAGCTAACTAAGTTTATCACATTTAGTTAACTATTACAAGTGATTATGAGATAAGATTACATTTTATTGTCCAATTTAATTAAGGGAAAATTAAATTAGACACACATTTCTTGTTGAATTTTCAACACTCCCTCTCAATCAGAAAGGGATTATCATCTACCCCGATCCTACCTCTATGATATTCGAATTTTGACTTGGCGAGCACCTTTGTCAGAATATCTGCATCTTGATCCTCCATGGGAATGTACTGAAGTAACATATGCATCTATGAACACAATCTCTGAGATTGTGATACCAGATGTATATATGCATGGACCTATCCTGGAATACTAGATTAACTGAGAGTTTAATGAAATTGTGGTTATCACAATGTATCACAATCAGATCCATCTGATGAACAAACAAACAAACCAGAATCTTCCTCATCCAGATAGCCTCACATGCAGCCTGACTGGCTACCCTGTACTCTGCCTCAGTTGAACTGAGTACCATAGATCTCTGCTTCCTGTTGTACCAAGAAACTATCGTCGATCCTATGCTGAATATCCCTCCCAATGTGCTCTTTCTGTCTGATGGACTGCCTGCCCAATCTACATCAATGAAGCCTTGAAGCTTCACTCCCTCTGTCCATCTATACCATAATCTATAACTTGTAGTACCCCTGATATATCTCAAGACATGCTTCCTTGCCTTGCAAAAGAGCTTGGTAAGCTTAACCATAGCTTCACTCAGCTGGTTAAATGCTTAGAAAATATCTAGTCTTGTGTTCACCAATTACATGAGTGAATTCACAAGTTGCCTGTAAATAGTAGCGTCCACTACCTCACCTAAAGTAGCATCCTCCGTCATCCATTTTCCTACAAGGGGAGTCTCCATGGGTTTATATCTCTCCATGTGAAACTTTCTCAGAATCTCTTTGGCGTACTTGCCTTGAGAAACAAATAGCTCACCATCCCACTGCCAGATCTCCAAACCAATGAAATAGTGAAGGAGTCCCATGTCCTTCATCTCAAACTCTCTTGAAAGATCCTCTTTGCAAGAATTTATGAGATGCTCATAACCTTTTGAATTTAGATCATCAACATAAAGTACGATAATCAAGAGCTTACCATCAACCACAATTTGGTATAGGTTGACATCCGCTTCACCCTTTGTGAAGCACAAACCGATGAAATAGTTGTCAATCCTGGTGTACCAAGCACGAGGTGCTTGCTTCAGTTCATACAATGCTCTCTTGAGTCTGCACACATGCGACTCACTATCAAATGTCTCAAAACCTTATGGTTTCTCTATGCAGTACACTTATTCCTCAATAACTCTATTGAGAAACACAATTTTCACATCCATCTGATGTATCTGCTGCCCCATCTACGTTGAGAGTGAAAGGATAGATATAATCGATGAGTATCTCACAACCAGTGCGAAAGTATCTTCATAATAAATCCCCTCATATTGTGATAATCCACGAGCTACAAAGATAGCCTTGTACTTATCCACTCTCCCATATGCCACCTCCTTCACCTTATAGATCCAACCACTGATTTTCCGACTTGTCTTGGGACAATTTCCCATGCACTGTTATTGACAATGGAATCATACTCCTCAACCATGGCGTCAACCCAAATTGGTTTCTGCACTGATTCCACAAAGGAGGATGTTTCTGTCACAATACACTTGCTCATAATAGCCATGTATCTAGTGAACCTATCTGGAGACTGTCTCTGTCTGTGCAGTGAAGTAGGTGCTCCTACATGTTCTGCTGCATCAAGTCTCAATCTATCAACTTATGTTGTGTGCCTTCTACCATGTTTGGTGGATGGATCAGCATGAATGTTTTCTACCACTCCATGATCCTCTGCATGTGGCTACTCCACAGCTTGAGGTTCATCCTTTGGAACCAATATTTCCTCATCTGCATGCAAATCAAGCTCCCTCTCAAGGGACAATCACATGGCTTTCTCCTCATATTATATTTCATCTCACAACAATCATCCTGTTGTTTGAAAAATACATCCGATAGTTGTGGGGAGTATCAGTGTACCCCACAAATATCCCAATGTAAGTTGTTAGTTCTAGCTTCTTCCTGGAATCTATGGTCACATGGTGATAAAAATATGAGCCAAAAATTTTAAAATATGAAACATCAGGTTTCTTACCAGAAAAAGCCTCCTCTGGTGTACTCATGCCAAGTATCTGATGAGGACTACGATTTTTCACAAATACCACTGTGTTGCATGTCTATGTGCACAGATGCAACGATAGGCACTGATCATGCAACATCGCTCATGCCGCACCCACAATTGTTTTGTTCTTTCTTTTTGTGACCCCATTCTATTGTGGGTTATGAGGTGCAATCAACTCTCTCTGAATTCCTTCTTTTCTACAGAAGTTCTTGAATTCATTGGATATTCACTCACCACCATTTTCGCTCCTAAGAGACTTCACATGCGTCCTCGTGTCTTTCTCCACCAATTCTTTGAACTCACAAAATTCTGAGAATGTCTGATATTTCTTCTGCATGAAGTAGATCCAACACTTTCTAGAAAAATCATCAACAAATATCACATAATACTTGTGCTTTGTTGTCGAAGCTATAGAGAATAGTCCACACACGTCTGAGTGAACTCTCTCAAGGATTTCCGCTGCTCGATTCTACTTCTCATGAAAAGTGGCTTTTTCATGCTTCCCCATGGTATATCCCTTGCATGTGTCTATTTGAGCAAGAGTACCCTTTAGAAGCCCCATAGAAATATGTTTCATGACCTTTAAGGCAATGTGGTGTAGATGACCCAATCTCCTATGCCATAACTCACCCTCATCCTGGCTCACCACTTTGTCTGTTTTACCCATCAATGTTGCACAGCCATCGACATCAAGTTTGTAGAGATTATTCACACGAATCCAAATATTCTTGGCTTTTCCTGAGGCTTTGTGTCGAAGGAATTATTTTCCTTCATTGAAAACCACATCATAACCTCTATCCTCCAACATAGCAACTGAAACTAAATTCTTTTTCAAGCCTAGTACATGCATGCCATCTTTTAATAAGAAGGGTTTACCTGAATGTCTCTGGAAATTAACTGTACCAGTCCCGGTACCGCTATACCTCCCATCATCACCCATTTCGATATGCATCTGGAGATTTTTAATCCTCCAAGCTACTGAAAAGTTCTTTGTCTCCCGTCATGTGGAAAGATGCACCACTATCCAAGTACCAAACTGAACCATCACACTAGACACCATGCATGCGATGAATGAGAATTCTAACTCAAATTGTGAGGCCAAAGCCTCACCAGTTGCAGATCCTGAAGCCTTCTTGTTATTCTTCTTATGTGGAAAATTAGTGGCATAATGTCCATGCTCGTGACAATGAACACACTTCACTCTGGACATGTCATGCTTCTTGCCTTCTTTGCTGGTCTCAGATTTGGAATAGGATTTATTTCCCTTCCCCTTCTTTGCCTTACCAGCCAAGGCGCAATTTTCCTCATCATCTGTCTTAGATAAGGATCCATCCCTAAAATTCCACCTAAATTATTCTTGCACCAAATCCGAACAAATCCGCTCCCAATCTGGCAGCTTCTCCCTCCCATTGACAGAGTCCCGATAACTATGCCAACTCTTGGGAAGGCCTAGAAGAGCTAGGCTCACCAAGTCATCATATGCTACAGTAATTCCGACACTCCCAAGCTCATCTCGACATTGGACAAACTTGGTTAAATATTTCAAAATAGTGTCGCATTTTTATTTTCCCGAGCTTGTCCTTCAGTGCCAATTTTCTATGATTACTGCTACTCTGAAACATATTTTTCAAAGCCTTCCACATTGCCTATGGAGTCACTTTCCCATGGAGACTTGAGACAATTTGGTCTCGTACTCCCTCCAATAAGATCCTCCTCGCCTTTGCAACATTCTTTTGCCAAGCATCAAGAAGATCAACATCTACTGCTGCGAGTTTGAGAATGTCATTATGAGTGAATTATTTCAACCTGTTGTCCTCAAGCACTGCCTCCATCCTATCTTTCCACGCAATATAATTGGAACTTCCCTCAAGTGCATATTCCAATATCAAGCCATTGAAAGCCATCTTCATCCGCCTGTCGCACCATAGAATATTTCTTCAAATTCGAATGCTATTAAGCAAAAACTCAATTTCTTCTCCACTATAGTGATTTCTTGCGCTCTGATACCATGTATAAATTATACAAACAATATGTATATTAATGTATTCAATCCGATCATGCGATATGCTAAAGCAAGATATTGAATCCTTCTACAAATTAATTGCGGAAAATAAACATGATCGCCAATCACAACAAGTAAAGAAAGAAGAAAATCAAACTACAACACATATATTTTCCCGGGGAAATATTGCTGCTCAAAACCCCTCTATCTTCTATTGTATATTCACCAAGGAAAATTAAAATGCGTTCTTCTCACAAGAGTCTCCTCCACTCTCACAACTATCTCACACTGATCGGGACAAAATCGACCAACACTTAGCTAATTTTCAGCCTCTTCTCAGCCTGCCTTGCTTACGCAATTCATGTGGAATTCAATCCCTATTCTTTAGGAATTTCAGCCTTCCAAAACTGCACAATGCTAATGGGCAATTCTATGGGTGTTTTACTGCATGCAGGCAGCCTACTAATGATACAACTGACAGTTAACATCCCTTTAACCTCTGTCTCAACTGGGTCTCCATTGGAACTGACATGCATGCAGCTATTAATAGTAAATAATCAGTTACATGACATATCAGTGCACGTGAATTAAATATGACTTAATTAACTTGACCTCTCACTAGTGCAACAAATAGTTACAACTAATTAAATTGATTTTAACTCAATTACTTGAGTTAACTGATTTCTCATTCATTAAACTAATGCACTAAATGCAACTTGGACTCAATAACTAATAGAATCACTCTGCATGCCTCAACAACCTCCCTCAACTCGAATTATGAACTAACTGAGTTTATCACACCCAGTTAACTATTACAAGTGATTATGACATAAGCTTACATTTTATTGTCTAATTTAATTAAGGGAAAATTATTAGACACACATTTCTTATTAAATTTTCAACATTCCTTGGGTCATCAAGATATGACCATTTTTTATTTCATACTTTTTTCATTTAAAAAAAATAGCATTTTAAAACGAAATGATAATTTAGTATCAAACAAATGTCTTAAAGAATCCCTATCTGTAGTAATGAAAGAATCGATCTGAACTGTAAATCTCACAAGTTTTAAAGAATTTGAAGATGTCGGAAAAGGATTAATCATTCAAGAAATGGAATTATCACAAGGTTAGAGGGTATGAAGATGTCCTAAAGTATTAATCATTTTGTAAATGGAGTTTCTACGCATACGACCTTGACAACAAAAATTCAAATTGGGAGATCAAAATTTGTGCAAATAATTATTATGTCAATATATAACTTAAAAATGTGTAGTATACACAATCAAAATTTAGAGCATAAAAACTCCTCAATGCAAAGGAATTAAATATTGAAAGTAAAGAATAAATTTCTCACAAGCTTAATGGATCTGGAAAAGAAGTTTATGCACAAACAAATTGAGTGTTAATGGAATTGGAAACGAAGTCTATGCATAGAAAAATTGAGGGTTCATTGTAATATTCCTTTTTCTTGATATGGTCAAAGTGGACGGAATATGACCATGCTATTTACCATGGTATTCGCCCATGATATCATCCCATGGTATTTTCCTTTGTTTTTCAAAGGAAAACAATAAAATAAGGTTTCTAGAGAGCCCATTAAGCCTATAAAAGGGGATAAGGGCTAGATAGTGGGATCATCCTTATTTGTCTATAAATTTTGTATTTGTTGAGAACTTGGTGAGGCAAGTTCTAGTTTGATCCCAGGGACAAAAAACTTGTAGGTGTAGTCTATCTAGTGGATCCATCAAGGGTTCACGTTTGTGCTTCAATGTATTTGCTTTCTTATGCATTAACCAGTCATGTATGATGATGTAGGGGCTTCATTATTTTGCTTATATTTGGGCATGTCTTGTTTTCTAAGTAGTAATTGGAAATAAGGGATGCATTTATCCAGATCCATTTCTGTTCAATGTTTTGTTGAAAGTATCTTTATTAGAACACCTAAATGTGCGAGATCTGTTGATTATTTCGTTGTATGGGATATTATAGTCGTATCAAAGCATTAACATCACCACTACGTCATTACAATAATTATATCATGAGGGAGATATTGTAGTTGATAGTAGAATCTCTTCAAGGGTTGAACAACATCATGCTTCCTACCTTTCAGAAGCAACGCAAAATATTAGAACCCATGGCCGAGTTTAGCATTAGAGCATTCGTGCTAAATCTAGAATGTGAAGACTTAATATTTTAGGAATTCTAGAACTTTTACACCAGCATTATATCAGCTCATCGAGGTTGTGTCAAAAAAGGAATGAAAAATATTGTGTTCTTCTTCCTAGAAGGAGATGTTGACATCTGCAAGATACTAAGATCCAAACTTTTGACCATTTGGAGGAAGGAACTAATTTTATAACCAGTTTTCTATGATCTAGTGGAGAAGTTGGTTATGCAAAACATAAAATTTCTCAGAAGGGTTCTGACTAAGAAGTAGCTTAAAACGATTGATGGAGGAAGCAAGAAAAAAGGTAGTAAAGTGTGTAGCAAGAATGAACTAAGAAGGAGAGCATTATTTTTTATTTGCAAGGGACCTTGGACACTCAACCATTCATGTCCATATAATAAGGAGGAAACAAGGGTAGAATAGGTGGAGACTCCTTCAGATCATGGGTATTCATTTATAGTTGGGTTCATCGATTTTTAGGAGAGCACCCACAAAGGATCCAAGTAGTCAAGTAGAGATGGTGAGAAACAGCACAATGTTTTTAAGAGTGACTTGTAGGACAAGTCAATGATAATCGGTCCACTTGAAAAATTAAATGGGGAAAGAAAGGAGGTAATTGATGTGGTAGAATCTTGTAGTGTTGGATCCCTAGTTATCTAGGAGGACACCCATAAAGAGTATGTGAAATCAGATGTAGATAGAAGTCCACCAGTATATCCATGTTTGAAAATGAGAGAGGGTGAACAACAGATTGTCCCCACACATGGAGAAGGCCAGGAAAAAGACATTCAAGGAAACTCAAGTGAGGAGTTAGTAGTAATAAACCGACATGATGAGCATGATCATGAGGGGAAGCATGAAAAATATAGTATGTCGGATGATCCATTTCTAGAGAATCGGTCAAGGTTCAAGTTGGAGCTATGATAGTTGAGCATCTGATGCAAAGATATATAGAGGCATTCACTAGGTCACCAAAATGTTCATTAGAGGACTTTCGGGAAAAGATCATGCATTTCAAGACTGACCTTATGATGTTGAAGCAAAGAGTCTAGACAGTCTGAGACATTGTCTTATAAGATAACATAAAAATTAAGGAGCTCATAGGGGTATGTGTTGAGTGAGCAACCAACTTGTCTAGTGTAAATGAATGTTTCAAGTCCCTCACAAGGCAGCAAGAGGAATTCAATTGAGATTTCCATAGCAACCCTCTACAGAAGTTCATAGATAAAGCTTGCAACACTACCAACCCGCCTTTATACATTGGGGATAGCAGGGAAGAGTTCTCCAAATGGATCACGTTGGGTGAGCAAGCGGAGCAGCATGAGTTGAGCAGCAAGCA
Source organism: Pinus albicaulis (assembly GCA_034641835.2). Taxonomy (NCBI): domain Eukaryota; kingdom Viridiplantae; phylum Streptophyta; class Pinopsida; order Pinales; family Pinaceae; genus Pinus; species Pinus albicaulis. The sequence goes on from CM076583.1 coordinate 310,590,324, forward strand.
ACATCAACATAGTAAACTTATTCCATGTGAAGGCAATCATGCATTAGATCCTTCCCATAGGATGGATTGGCGATAGGTTATGAGTTGGAACTCTATTTCCAATTTGATTCCTAGGAGGATACCCATAGCCAGGGCATATTGCAACTTGGGCCCTTAGGCACGAGCAGTGATGGAGGGCTGAGATGGTATCACAAACCACATGTCCCAAAACTTAGGTGGCATTGGGATCCAGGTGAATCTATTGAGGGTACGATTGGGTGAAGGATTGTTTTGGATCTAGGGATCGAAGGATCCATTCAAGATCATTTAACATGGAAGCATGGGATAACAAACTAGTTTGTATGGGCTCCTGGTATCAATATACAAATGCTTAAATGCTATGGATAGAAGTGGATTGTTTGAGGGAAATCAATCTTTGGGTAGGAGGATTTGTAATATTCCCTTTTCTTGATATGGTCAAAGTGGGCGAAATCTTCCAATGGTATTTACCTTTGTTTTTCGAAGGAAAACAATAAAATAAGGTTTGTAGAGAGTCCATCAAGCCTATAAAAGGGGATAGGTGCAAGACAATGTGATCATCTTGAGTTGTCTATCTATTTTGTATTTGTTGAGAACTTGGTGAGCCCAATTCTAGTTTGATCCCATGGACGAAACCTCATGAGTGTAATCTATTTGGTGGATCCATCCATGGTTCACGTTTGTGCTTCAGTGTCTTTGTTTTCTTGTGCATTGAGTCGAGGTAGGGGCTTTATTATTTTTGTTGTATTTGGGCATGTCTCATTTTCTAAGAAGTTATTTGGAAATAAAGGTTGCATTTATCCAGATCCCTTTGTGTTCAGTGTTTGTTGAAAGTATCTTTATTAGATCACCTAAATGTGCTGTATTTGCTCATTGTTTAGTTGTATGGGATCTTACATTCATGGAACTGTAAATAATATTTTTGTACACTCAAAGTGAGAGAAAATTGCTTTGAGGTTTAATAGATATGGAAATGAATTTTATATTCTTATTGATTTTTACACTAAGCAAAAAATTAAAAGCCAAATATTTAACTCTTTTGTAGTTAAGTTTATTAACTTGCTCACTGTATGCTACCTATTTGTCTATTTAAAGCCATGGATAGCACTGCACCAAATCTAGCCCAGATTTGAGCATTTATGTCCTCCTTAAAGAAAAATGAGAAAATAGCGTAAATCTCATCTCTTCCATATATGATGTCATAGGATAGATGCTCTATGTGAAACTCACGTCATTATCATACATTTATTATGGGTTTCATATACCATATTTTAAGGTGGAGTCTATACTATATAGTGACGCGATTCCATTACTGCTACCAGAGTTGGCCTGGCAGACATCATTTGAATAGGAAGTAGCAGAGGGGAATGAGGCTATGGGTGAATTGACTTTCTCCGTGCCTCGAGAATGCGGAGATTCTCAAAATTATTTGGCTCGATAGTTCAAACCGTTTAAAATGGAAGGGGAGTGAACCCCGCATTCTGCGATCCCAGGAAAAGGACTCCATTCTTTTAGTTGTATTTTTATACGAAAATAGTTTAAATTTATTAAGAAACAGTTTTGAAAATAATAAAAATAAATAATTTTAATTAACCTTTAAGATATTAACCTTACACAATCTACTTATAAGAAACGTAATGAATAATATTAAATCGAATTTTATATTAAAGATATCACGTCATCCATTAAAAATTGTGAGTTCTAAAAAGATTAATATCTAATATTCTTTAAAAGTTTATTCACACTATTCATATATAAATTATATTTTATTATTAAAAAAAATTATATTATATTTTTTATAAATATATTTTTTGAATTCTGTACGTCAATTATAACTAGATCAAGTCAATGTCTAAATGAAACTATAATCGACTTTATATATATATATAACAAGAATAAGTACACTCTGCCCTGAACACCTACAACACATATATAGTTAAACATGCCACTAGAGAAGCATTGCTTATTCTGCCTTCTAATATTTCCTCCGATTATTTAGCATCGTATTTCAGATTGATCGTATTTTTTATTCGTGGAATTATTAGCGCGGTTTAATTTGTCTTACACCAGTACTTGTTAAAAGAAAAAATGGTTCAGTCCAAATTATTTAGGCTGTTTGTGTTGCTGCATATTCTTGTATTAGTCAACACTGCAAAGAAAACCAATCAACTTTTAATAAAAAGCGAAGTACCTTGGATAAGCATTGATTATTCCACCTTTTTATCTTTCCTCCGATTATTTAACATCGCTTTTCTGATTGATTGTACTTTTTATTCGTCAAATTATTCACGCGGTTTAATTTGTCTTACGTATACTTTAAAAAAGCAAAACCCTTTGAGACCAAATTATTTGGCCGTTTGTCGAGTTTCAGATAGATCGTATATTTTATTGGTCGAATTAAATTGTCTTACACTCGTTAGAAAACACACCTTTGCGTCCTAATAATTTTCGCTATTTGTGTGACTGGGTTAGTGATATATATATTTATTTATTTAGGTGCATTAGTGAACACTGCAATATATATATATATATATATATGAAATTATAAAGATAATAGTATGAGATTTAATATTTCTTTGGTTTTAGTTTTATATGAATATCCATAATTTAACATATATCATAGATCAAGTAGAGTAAAATATGGTTATCTTTTTAAAATAATATAAAATAAATAATAATACAAATATTATGAAATTATAATTTTTTTAATGAAATATTATGTAAATTATAAGTTTAATTTTTTTATGAGTTAATTTAACAACTATAAAATAATAATAATTAGATATTTATGATTTATTTTAAGAAAATTGAATGCAAAATAACAATTAGTATAAAATTATCTTAGTTATAAATATATTAAATATTAAAGAAATAAAAACAAATTTTAAGTGTAAAAGTTGGAGGAAGATTTATATTTTACTAGCAATTTCATTCCTACACTTGATATACGTAAACATTTTTATTTTATTTGCTTGATATATTATTATTATTATTATATGTTTTTTTTTTTCACTTTTGTCTAATGAAGAGAGCCATATTACAATGTGGACATTATGTATTTATGTATTTCATTGAATGATAAGAAAATATTAAAAATCTTCTTAACACATATGGCTATTTAGTTATGACCAAAGTATTTTTCTTCTTCTTTTTCATTATTATTATTATATTTGGGTTGCAATATCTCTAAAAATTTAATGATAAAAATACAACAATTCTAAAAATATTTATAATCTACAATCTGACTATTAAAGGAAATACTTCCTATCTTATTTTCCTCATTAAATCAAGACTTTCCCTATTTAAAACATGTCTATGACAAAGTATACTATGTAGAAGATGAAGTTAAATAACAAAAAAGTCAAAAGGTTTTGTAAAATTGGCTCTAATTCTAGTCAAACCACCACATTTTTCTCAAGAGGGTATGCCATAAAGATGCCTAGTCTTGGGCAACAATCTTGGGGGATAAAGGAAGAGATCATTTTGCCTCATAATCAATGTTCATTAAAAATATCACTGCTTAGAAATTGAAGGAAAAATCATGCTCTAAAATAGAGTTAAGGGAAAAAAGAAACTAACATATTATGAGGTGATAAACTCCAATCACAAGAATCAAAAGTATCTCTCTTAACTAATGTTAAGAAGAAAATGCTAAAATAGGAAAAAATTCTCATGAGAGTCAGTGAAATTGGGTGTTCATCAATTCCAACACACCATGGGGTAAAAGAGTTTGTTACCTAGTGTTGAAGATAAAAAAAACACATCCTCTTATGTTTTCCATCTTATAATGACATTCCATTAAATTTTCAAAAATATTTGTCACAATATCTACCTTCTAATCTTTTAAATGAGCCAAATTATGGTGATCTTGAAATTATTTTTTTAATATTTTTAAACATAAAAATAAATTTCCTAATAATTCTAAATATTTTTGATCTTTTTTAATTTTAATAAACCATATCTCTCACACACTAAAATTCTTTATATAATTATTAATTAAATTTAGACATAAAAGTCCAAAATATTATCATTACAAATATCAATTATGGTTATTTTAATTTCTTGAAAAAAATTGCAAACTTATTAATAAATATAAACTTATACTATAATAAATATTTTAAATCCAAATTTTAAAATTAAATAAAAAAATATTGTAAATGTTAAATTTATATATATATATATATATATATTAAAATCAATTTGAAATTTTTATTAGTACTTTTATTATTTTTCAATATAAAGTTATCTAACACTAACCAAATTGTACTTGAGCATCACTTTCTTACTAAATGGTAACCATTCCCATATTTAAGATTCATTATAGTTGTGTTTATCACTATAATAAAAATTTGTTTATTTCATGATATGTATATAATTTTCAATAATTTTATGGATGTAAAAAATCTTTTCTTTTGTAATAAAGATTTTATAATTTAATTTATAAAAAAATTAGATACTAATATTATGGAATTATTCATATAAAAAAAACATTTGTTTTTATGTAAATCTGGATTTGTAACAAAAATTTTCAAGTTTTGTTTAGTTATTTAAATTTAACATTCATAAATGAAAGAACAATTACATATATTATAATAAATTTAATGCAATTCTCTTGCCACCATATACATGTCTAAGCTTTGCATGGTTCCCTTATATCTTCATTTCAATGCACAAATTGTAAGAATAGAGTGCGTTGTGTTTAGTAACCGAGACTCTATTCCCCTTCCACAACTCTTGAGCTTGGATTTTGAAACTGTAAGAGAATCAAGGAGTGATGGCTTTGGTCTTTGGGAATGAATGCAATCCAATGAGAATAAAAACATTTAAATCCTCTAAACAAATAGAGACATTCACCCCTTCATTTTGATGCCTAGTGGGAGTTGGACACAAGAGACCTTAGATTCTATTAATTGTTACAATGGGCTCAATACCCAAGATCACTTTAAGGCTTTGCCCACATTTTCTCAATGAACCCTTCCTCATGACTCATTTCCACCTACACCTCTCTGACAGGGCATGAACACATGAATTTTTGCAGAGGAACAAAAGGACATATCAACTCTTCGAGGGACCAAAAACACCAAAAAATGTCACCATTCTATTAAAAAAATGATTACATAGGAATTTTATAGTAGGCTCTCTCCTCAAATACTCTATCCCAAAGAGTTATCTCCAAAGAAACTTTTCTACACAGATATAAAGCTAAAGACAAGTTAGAACATTTGATAATATAATATAGAATATTTGGACTTCTATCCAATTCTAGTAAATTACCTAACAATTGAGTAGGTGTTGAATACATTGGAAAATTCAAGACTCGCTTGGGTTCTAAATCAAAATGTGTTACACAAAGGATGATTTTGCTACATGGCATTTTCCAAATACATCAAAAAGCATCATGTCATAAAAACATTGAATTTAATTAAACATATATTTTTGAGTCTTACCCTTCCATTTTGTACATGATTCTTTTTGGGTCACACCTTTTGAATTGAGAGGTTTTTAGTCCCCAAAAAATATAAGCTAAGAAGATGAGGGATCTAATATTTAATTTTTTCCCTCTTGTACTATTTATATTGCTTTAGTAATCAAATTTTCTAGATTTCTTATTACTTCCTATATATATATCAAACCTTCACTTAAAATACGAAGTCTTCCTCCAACTATACAAGAGGATTCAGTGTGAAATCCTCCACTATAAAACTACTTTCTCTTCTTCCTCAGCATCTAACTTCAACTCTTTGAAGGGAGGAAATCCATACCATACTACTTGCAATCAATTTAATTATTGAAATTTAACCAAACAAAATCTCCAACTTAAAACATAATATTTTTCTAATACAGATCATCATAAAGATAATATCTCACCAACTTCATTTCAATATCTCTTTCTAATGAATTTATCTACCTTTACTAATGAAATTGATTGTTATTCTTGCCTCCTCATACATCTTAGCGCATTTTTCTCCTACTTCCCATAAATAACATAAAAAATAAGTGACAATAAAAAAAAATCAAACAAGATTCAAAGAGTGACTTTCAAGTCGAACAATGTACTTATCTAATGTTGTATATACAATGATTATTCCTTCCTAGTCATAAAATGCTTCCAATTATAACTTTTCAACAACTACATTAAAATTTTATTTACCACTTCTATATGGTCATGTATCCATGAATGGAAAACCACTTCTATATGCTCATGTATCCATGGATGGAAAACTATAGAGTGCTTCATTTTCAGGCCTATTGTCTCCCTAAACCTTGTTTTGGATGTGTCTAAAAATATGAAATTTCGATCCTATTTTAATGTATGAAATCTAAAATATGAATAACTAGCAATTGCACCATCACCCGATGTTGCAAAGGAAATGCCGTAAGATTCTTAAACATATCCAATAGTTGCTAAGCAAAAGCATGTTCAATCTGCAATAATTTGCTCTCCAAATGCAAGATACATAAAACAATTCTTTGAAACAACTATTGACAACTGAATCACTCGGTAAACTAGGATTTAGAAGAACTATAACCATGCTTATTACACCAAACAATGCTATGTAGAATTAATAGAAATGTGCTATCTATGAAGACTCTGATAACCAAAAAAGTGACACAACTATGTCAAATGGACTAAGTGTCCAATCTGAATCATTATTGAAAAAGAAACATCATAAAAGCCTAAAAATAAAAACAATCAACAAATAAGCATGCTAATCAAAATTGAAACCTAACAAATTTTTATTTTTTAATTAGATTAAGTTAAGTTTGGGGTTAGACAGAGGCCCTAAGTTCATATGGAAGAATTTTATGTTTGAAATTGTATTCTTTTTCCATAGGAATGAGCTTATCTAGAATACATGCACATTCTTGGCATCACAATATTTACACTCCCCAAGACATCTTTCAGCTCACACTGATAGTGTCTTCCCGGCCTTGAAAGGAGGAAGCTTCTTATCAGCAAGAGGGTATTTCTCTACTGCAAGCTTTTTATCAACAACTACAAGAGATTTCTCTACCACAGACTCCAAATAATAGAGCAGGGTAGACGGGGATGATGACTACTGTTATTGTTATAAGGAAAGTCGCAACTGTCAAATGCCACAATTCAAATCGATGGCTGATCATGATCCAATTGTCTAACAAAGGATCGAATGGCACATATTATAACAAAAAGGCAGCTAGAAGAGTTGTTTTATAAATTGTACATAAGGAAAAATCTAATAATATCCATGATGTCAAAGATGAAAAAAAACAAAATAAATGAAATGAAGATTTTTGTTATAAATCAATTTATTAATTTTTTTGGGTTATAAACCAATTATGGAAAGGTTATGTCAATGTAAAATTATCCTAATTACCATTTAAACATAACTTTATAAAATATAATAATTAAAAAATTGAATTACTAAAAAATGAAATGAAATAATACATTTAATAATTTAAGAAAATCTAATAGTTAAAAATTTTAATCACAAGTTTATTAGTTTTTTGGGTTATAACTCTGTTATGGAAAAGTTATGTCAATATAAAATTATCCTAATTACCATCTAAACAAAACTTTATAAAAATAATAATTAAAAAATTAATTAAAAAAAAGAAAGGGAATGATGCATTTGATAAATGTAAAAATAATTTAAGAAAATCTAATAATTAAAAATTATAATCACCAATTTATTAGTTTTTTTGAGTTATAAAACAATTATGGAAAAGTTATATTAATGTAAAATTATCCTAATTACCATCTAAACATAACTTTATCAAATATAATAATTAAAAATTTTAATTACTAAAAAATGAAACGAAATGATACATTTTATAAATGTAAAAATAATTTAAAAAAATCTAATAATTAAAAATTTTAATCATGAAAAACTGGGAATGAATCCAATTCAAGTTCAACAAAATTTGAGATAACTTGATTTCATAAATTTCACGAATAAGATAAATAAAATCAAACCTAACTGAAAAGAAATACATTCACATTCAAATATCCATGAGCCTAAAAAATCAATTTAATTTTCACCCAAACTTACCACGATATTCAGAGATTTTACAGACTTGGTCAATATATCGGAACTCGTTCACATAGAAGTTTTTAAGAGCAAAACTCTGAAATATTCTTTAAATTTGCAATTTAAATACAAATAACTCAAATCTCCTAATTTAGGTTAGTGATCCATTGAAACCCCAATTCATTGACTTTGAAACTGATGACTTCGAGGGTTCTGTTTCTTTCCTTTCCCCTGTATTTCCCAAAGAAATTTTCACATTTTCATTACAGTTTTCCTCGTTAATTCCATAGGGGTTCTGTCATTCATTTTGACAGCATCAAAATTATTCGAAAGAGTCAGATCACTGATGCACTCCTCTTTAGAAAATTAGTTCATTTTCGCTGCATCCAAACCAATTTGGCCCCACTTCATTACTTTGTTGGACTTTTTACCTCACGAATCCGCCCTCTCTTTTTTGACAAATTCACCAAACTGGAACTTTCGGCTATTCTTCTTTAACCCAAGTTTCAAAAAGTTACCGCGCCTTTCACATCTAAGCACTGCTCTGCTATCCAAAAGTAAATTTCTAACTTTCTTGGAAATTTCCTAGAATAAAATTTTCCTCGAAGGCAACAAGATAGCTTCAATTTTCTACATTATTTGTATTTCTTATACACGCGAGTTAGTGCTGGAATTCGCTAACTGTACGATGACAGAGATTCCGACATTTAAATGGCCGGAGACTTTTTCGGTTTTTCTGACGGTCTCTGCAGCTAAAAGTCCAAATGAACGTGCGTGCAGTGGAAGGCCGGCGTAGCGTTTCTCAACGGGAGATTAAGGCATCTTTCAACGGCGGCCAAATTGACCGTCTGCAAAACGGAACGGAGTGTAGGTAAATTTAACCATTCCTTTTAAACACTGTTTGGAAATTTGTGCTTCTAAAACCTTATAACGGAACATTGAAATGGGCAAGGTTTTGGACAATGGATGCTAAAAAAAATCCATTTACACAGTTCTAAAAGATTATAATATGAAGTTGTTTCAGTGAAAATGAAAAACTTAAGAATCTCATATTTGCTGTACAGCCCCATTTCTTCATTCTCTAAAACAAATACAGGAACCTAGCTTTACAATAAAACTCATAATTCTGGCATACACCAAAACAAAACAGCATGCTAATTTGTTGTACCGCCCCGTCTCTTTATTCTCTAAAACAAATACAGGGAACCTAGCTTTACAATAAAAGTCATAATTCCAGACACATAGTTCACTCTTCTATGCCAAGAAAAAGCTGCGAGGAGCTGGATGATGACTATAAGGAAAGCCACAGCTCCCTCTAAGTGTTAACTGTCACAATTCGAATCTATGGCTGATCATGATTCAATCCTTTATTAAAGGATGAATGATGAAATGGTACAGATTATGATAGAAAGGCAATTAGAAAAGTTGTTTTCAATTGTTGGCTTTGTGGTTTTTAATTAATGATCTTTTGTAGAGACTAAATAACATATATTTTTAAAATATACTACAAATAAGTAATCAAGTCCTAATCAGGTCCTCACATGGTTGTTGGCACTCCTGGAACAAAGTCTGGAACAAAGTCCATAAATACTCTCGCATGGTTTTCTTATGGACCACTGTAACTTGCTGTCAAACTTTTCTATTACTAGATGTAATAGTAATACACAATAAAGTTGCACATACGCATAGAAACTTGCTCTATTACATAGTTGGAAACTTGCCATGTTATTACTACTATTACACAATAAAGTTGCATAAGAACTTAAAAACTTCCTCTTCCATCTTTGGATGACGGGCATACTTCTCTAATCTTTCTATTATTTTGGCATTTTGGCAACACCAACATGTCAAGCAATTCTTAAAATATGACTTATTGCATTAGTATCGTTTCAATTAATCATCTAATACTAGTAAGCATATGTCCGAAGCGGAGCCTTTCCATTCCATACATACACTTATGATACAATTTTAAAGAACCTATAAACAAGCAAATCTAGAAAATGTATTAGATATTAAAACAACCATAAATCTCACAAGATTAAAGGATGTGAAGAATCGATCTGTATGGAAATCTCACAAAGTTTCAAGGGTTTGAAGATGTTTGAAAAGGCTTTATCGGTCAGGAAATGGAAACATCACAAGATTAAACGTATGAACTATGAAGATGTCTTTACCATAGTTTAAGGTGGAGTCTGTACTGACGCGATTCCATTACTGCTACAAGACTTGGCGTGGCACAAATCATTTGAACGGGAAGTAGCAGAGGGAGAATGATAGGAGGCTATGGGTGGCAAAACAACGTAAATAGCCAATGGCCTCGAAGAAGGAAGCAGCATTAACTGTTCACTCGGATTTATGAGAACTTGCAGCGCTTCTCTGATTGAAGGACGCAGCTGCGGATCCGGATGCGAGCAGGAAAGTCCCAAAATCAATGCTCGTTTCATCTGCTCTTCCTCAAATTCTCCACCCAATCTAGGATCCGCAGCCTCCATAATTCTTCCCAGCCCGTAAAGATCCCAGATCCAGTCCACCAAATTACCCTCTGATAATGAATGATTTCGCTCCACAACCGGCCTGCCGCTGGCCACCTCCAACACAACGACGCCGAAACTGTAAACATCGGATTCTGCAGTGGCCCTGCCTGTGTAACCACACTCGGGCGCCCAGTAGCCAGGCGTACCTGCCATCTTGGTGGTGACAGCAGGAGATGTTTCGTCGTGTTCAATGAGTCTCGCGAGTCCGAAGTCACCCAGACGGGCATTGAAGTCCGCATCTAGCATAACGTTGCTGGGCTTAACGTCCCGGTGAACGATCCTCTGCTCCCATTCTTCGTGAAGATACAACAAAGCTGAGGCCAGCCCACATAAGATTCGGTGCCTACGGTCCCATGTCAGAGGGGCCTGATTCAGATGTTTGTCCCCTGGCTGTGTGAAGAGGAGCTTGTCGAGGCTCCCGTTTGGCATGTAATCATAGACCAGCAGCAGCTCGTCGCTATCATGGCACCAGCCCTGGAGCTGCACCAGGTTCCTGTGGCGAAGTCGGCCTATGGTACTGATCTCCGACATGAATTCCCTTTCTCCCTGTCTCGACACTGCGGAGATTCTCTTCACCGCCACAAGTGCCGCGGCTCCGTCTCGACCTTCAAGAGTACCCTTGTAAACACTCCCAAAGCCGCCGGTTCCGAGCAGTTCAGTCTCGCTAAAGTTCTTTGTTGCTCCACACAATCGTTCGTAGGAGAACCCATGAGGGCCATATGGTGAGCCTGAAGCGTGACCCTGCATAATCGTTAGATTTCCGCTTAGCCCCTGGTCTGAGATCGGTCCGGTACCTCTTCTCCTCTTCCTAGTTCTAGCGACGAACCAGGCGGACAATCCGGACAGCACAAGGCCGACGGTTATAGAACCGACAAGGAGGCTGACCTTGAGTCTCCCGCTTATCGAATCTTGCTTCGAAGTCTGTTCTGGGTGCATATTCAAAGACGATTCGGGCAGGCTAACGGAACTGAAATTCCAGTCCAAAACACGCTGAATCTCGAAAGAATTCCCCGTTGCAGCCGAGAATCCCAGGTACGCTGATCGCGGGACGATGCTTGATAGCTCGATTGTGCGGTTCAAGATGATCGAATACCGAATTGGTTGATCTGCATAGGCAGCATATATTTGCAGGGTTTTGGTCCAGCCATCGTAATGCACTTGAACCCTTATCGGCCGCCCGGATTTGATGTAAATGCCGTTTAGACCGAGATCGGCGGTCGCGTTGGATATTCTGCCTTTGATGTCGATGCCGACATGGTTGTCGTTCGGATCCCCTTCGCCTTTGTAGGTGTCGAATTCGATGGCTAGTTGGTTCGGTGTGTTTCCGTCTGTGGATGAATCGAACAAACCCAGAGATCCTCCCCAGCTGTCTGGGAGAAAGGATCTGTTGTTGGGGACAATGATGAAGGCCAGACCGTCACCATTGAAATTCTTCAGCCCATTAGGGAGGGTGATGGTTTTAACCAAAAGGGTGAAGCTGGTAGTAAATGTGGCCGGCCAGACCGTGATGGGTTCACGGTAAAGAACCCTTCCGATGCACTCATACATTCCAGAATACTCATGGGAAGTATCGGCTGTAGTGTTCGGCGATGGAGTGACATCGATGTAACCACCTGAAGAATTATAAGAAGCATTTCCCATGTACAACAATTGATTGCTGTTGTCGTTGCCGAACGATAGGAAAGAGAAACCTGAGGTAGCATTTCCATGGGACTGTGCAACGGACACTAAAGCCAGGATTGGAAACAGAAGAGCCACAGCACAGAGCTCTTCCTTTGCAACCACCATGATTATTACACCAAAGAATGAAGCAAGAGTCGAGCAGAGAGACTGGCTATTTGTTACCAATGAGGACGAGGACGGATGTTCATTGTAGTCAATTAAAGCAAAGAAAATGAAAGTGCCACAAATTCAAGCTAACAAAGAAAATGAATGTGCCCGAGTTGAATTTCAATGCACAAGGGCTATGATCATGATATTTCTTTCGAGTCATGATATGATTTGTTAGCGAACATATCTCCTGTTAATTATTCAGTTAATTGAGTTAATTTATTTATTAGTTCCGCAATATTTTTAGAAAGTTAAATTTAACAATGGCCAGTCAAGAATGTTTGAATTAAATTAGCATGCATATTTATTCTCACCGGTTTTAAGCCTTTATAATCGTGTAAGCTTTAAGCGATTGGATGAAGCAATTCACTGACTAGCAATTCGTCTTATCGGTATCCGATCCAGATAATTTGAGTGGTCTGTGTTGGAAATATCCACTTTATTGGTATCCGATCCAGATAATTTGAGTGGTCTGTGTTGGAAATATTCCAAACCAATGTTATGAATAAAAATAAAGTGACAGTAAGGCGATTGGACGAAGCAATTCACTGACAAGCAACTCGTCTTATTGGTATCCGATCCAGATAATTTGAGAGGTCTCTGTTGGAAATATCCAGATAATTTGAGTGGTCTGTGTTGGAAATATTCCAAACCACTGTTATGAATAAAATTAAAATAAAATTAAAGTGACAGTAATTTATATTTTCAATTGTACTTTTATTTTGAGAAGGACTAAGCCAGGTCGGATTTTCAAATCAAAAGCGTTTTACACAAAATCAAAACAGAGTACTTGAGTCCACACTTAAAATTTAATTTTTTAACCACCACCGTTAACTTATTTCTTGCACGCAGTGCGCAACTCGCAAGATTTATGTGTTACCACTTTCGCAAGATTTATGTGTTACCACTTAACGCCTTTGCCTAAAGTTATATTTCCATTGATGCAATATCAACAAGACCCACCAACCATTGCGGCATTACCAATCTGCTATAAATTTTTGCATTTCCATATATTTCTTATTTTTCGCTTTTTGCAGTGCGCTTAACTGCCAGCATACCGCACTTCGTGACTTTTATGTTTTAACTTTAAGCTTCGTACTAAAACCTTGAGATGTTGCGATGTGACATTGTCATCGCACATTGCACTACTTACCATTTACTTTTTAGCGCGGCCGCAGCCGGCATTTCACACATTTTTATGTTTTACCTTTTTACTACCCGCACTTCGCATGAATTATGACTTACCTTTTAAGCCACCCGCAAGTTATTATATTTATGTTGCGATGCGATTGCAATTACACATCGTACCCTCAGGAGGGTAGCAACTGCAAGTTATTCTAATTATGTTGTAATGCGATCGAAATCACAGGTCGCAAGATCAGAAAGATAGCCCCCGCAAGTTATTATGTATCACAAAGCTCAATGGATAGCGTTCGCAAACTAAATGTTTTAAGTTGCGATGGCATGTTGCCATCGCACATCTCAATCGCAAAGAGTTATGTTTTTCCGTATCGTAATTGTTAAATCTTAAGATCGCTGATTTGAGATTTGTGATGGAAGGGGCCAATGCGATGTGGTATGAAAACCTAAACCTATAAAATTTCAAATCTGCCATTTTGTGTTTTGTAAGTTGTTTCAGGGAAAAATCAGCAAAACAGACCGAGAGACGATTTTGTAGATTTCCGTTCGTTCCAGCATTGAATCGCATTCAAACTTTTAAGTTTCCTCTCCTATGTTTCTCGCTCTGTGTGTTTGTGTAATTTTATTTCCGCAATTGCATTCTCTACGATGTGAAGGAAACGCATCCCTCTGTTGTTTTATTCATAATTTTCAACAGTCTGCGGCCGCAGTTTGAAGAGCCACTTGAGAAAAAATTCGCTATTCATTATGGTCGGTTGAAGGAGCCGTGAGTAGCTTTCGTTTAGAGCCGCCACGACCATCGCTTAGAGCTAGAAGACTGAAGAACCCGTGAATGGTCGGTGTGCAGCAGAACTGATATTTGGAAGGAAAGTGTCGTCGTTGAGAGATTTAAATAGCCGCTATTCTCGTTGTTGTTGACTCTAGATCCACTGCTATTGTACATTGTAAGTCATCGCTACCTTACATTGTTAAACGCAGCCAGACGCTGAGCCACCGGTTTAACTAGCCTCCATAGCGAGAGAAAGACGGCCGTAGCTCTAGTGGCTGGTTGTTGGAAGAGGGCCACAGCCCCAGGGCAACAAATAACTGGCCTGTCAATGGGCATATACAGCCCTTCTCATTTTTCTCACCGGCAGCCCTAGTGGCTCGTTGTTGTTGGGCGTGCCGTAACCATAGTGTAACGTTAGCGGCAAAACAATATTTTCACGGCCACCGTTCGCTGAGAAAGTCGTGACTCGTGAGCCTCCACATCTACCGTCATATCTAGAAGGACCGTTTAGCAATAGCCCTCATTGATGTGATTTGCTCTGCCATCCGAGTAACTGTAGCTGACATCGTTTGAACACACACAATATATAGAAGCAGAGGAACAGACAATACATAGTTTTAGTAAAGGATAAGTTTGTAAGCCTGGACCCGCGGCTGAGCAAGAAACCACTACTGAAACTGACTGCCTTTTCGCTCTAAGCATGAGATCAACATCGTAGACTTTTTTCAAAAAAGGTTTCTTTAAAACAATGTGCGTGGTGTAATTTTTATTTTGAATTGGATTTTTTTGAAGTGGTATTTTTAATTATTATCATAGGAACTAGTCGATTAAAAAAGAGAAGTTTAAAATAAAAAGAAAAGGTAAGAAAATATATTAAAAAATAAATGTTTTTGTGGAAAAAAAAGGTTGTTATTTTATTTTTATTTTTATGATTTTTTTTTTTTTTTAAATTTCGAAAGTGATTTTTACATTATAATTATTATTTCTTTTAATTTTATTTATTTACTTTTAAAGATTATTACTTTTTGATCATTAAGATAAGAACCATTTTATAAATAGACATAGGATATTGTATTGTATGGATTTAAAAAAGTTTCAAATCAAAAAGTTTATGAAACCACCATGACACAAGATCAATGAGATCAACTTATAGCTTAACATCAACATCAAGTTGAGGGACATGTCATTGCAATTGTTATTGAAGAGTCCATTGTAATCAAAGAAATTGAAGATTTTCATATGGTAAAAATAATTAGAGATATCATGGAATTGCTTATTGAAAGAGAAGACTTAAAAAAGACATGGACAATAAAGTAGTTCTAAGTAAATCTAATTGAAGTAATTGCACAAGAAATAATGATTCTCTGCAACATGTCGTGCATGAACATGGTAAAAATAAGTGAATCTGAGTATATAGATAGAGGTGTGGTGTTGAGGATAAAATTGAAATAAGTTATATAGAAATAACAAGTGAGAAGAACTTATTAGTGAGTGTTGAGATTGATTATGAAGCTAATTTTTTTTTTTTTGAAAAGTGGCTTGCATTGCTTAATTATAACGAAGTTGAAATTGGTTATGGAAAAGCTATCATAATTATATTAGAAGACGAAACAAGACATAAATCATTGTAATAGTGAAAGAAAAGGTAAAAGGAAATACATAGTTATTTTTATTTTACAAGAAGTGACATAAAAGTGCTAGGTACAAGCAAATGCAAAACCTAAAAAAAAAAAAAAAGACATATTCAAGGAGACTATCCAAGTAAAACTGAAGCTACAAAACAAGAAAAGATACCCAAAGCATAGGCATTGGAGTAGAAGGAACAAAAGAAATTATCTAAGTATTGTAAGCTTAGCTGTTGAGAATAATATCTCTTCCTAACTAAATCATCTAGTTCAGTTAGCTATTAATTTAAGTTATTTTTAGAAAGTTAAGTTTAACAAGTTTAAGTGAACTATGTGTGAGTTAATATTAGTACGCTGATACCTCAGAGTGTCACTCACATCTTGATAAAGGTTAGTTTCATATACATAGTTTAAATCATTTACTTGCTTTACCAAAGAAAACTCCTTGAAGAGATATTATCAGGGAAGGGAGGGAATTGAACCTGTGATGAGTGCCTTAACAATCAAACTCATCAATTTTTAACCAAGACCCCAAGGAATTTTTTTTTAATACTCCATCTTCATCAACATGTCCAGATACATCACCCCCATGAGGGAAGAGAAAAATAATTGAACCAGTGATGAATTCCATAACAACCCCCCTCATCACCTTTTAATCAAAACTCAAGAGACATATCTTACATCTTTATTAAAAGTCTCATAATTTGATATATAAGTAACATTTAAAGTTTTTAATTTATGTATAAGGTGGAATGATAAGTGTCCTTTCCAACAGCAAAGAAAGATAATTTTGACTAGTTAAAAATATGTCTTTTTATAAGACTTAAGTGGTGAGGTTCAAATCCATCTATGAGAAGTTAAATTTGATCTAACTCCCTTGTCCCACAAAACAGGAACAAAGTGTCAAATCAAATTGGTATCAAGTCCTTATCTCCAAAAAACAATCATGCACTAATTTAGTATCTAAATTCTTTATAACCTTAACTTAAATTATTTATAACCTTAACTTTACATTATGAGAAGTTAAATTTGATCTAACTCCCTTGTCCCACAAAACAGGAATAAAATGTCAAATCAAATTGGTGTCAAGTCCTTATCTCCAAAAAATAATCATGCACTAATTTAGTATCTAAATTCTTTATAACCTTAAATTTAAATTATGAGAAGTTAAATTTGATAACTCTCTTGTCCCACAAAACAAGAACAAAGTGTCAAATCAAATTGGTGTCAAGTCCTTATCTCCAAAAAAAAAATCATGCACTAATTTAGTTTCTAAATTCTTTATCACCTTAACTTTACATTATTACTATCAGTGACACTTTAACATTAAATTATTATTATTAATTAAACCTATTTACCATCCCATCAATTTAAATAAATGAACCGAAAAATTGTTACAGACAAATGATATTAACCCAGACAAATGATATTAACCCTTTGCCCAATCACTTTCAGCCATATGACATACGCAAACGATACAACATAAGAGTAAACTGTTATACCTATGCATTGATGAAGGGGAGCTGAATTTTTAAGGAGTTGTCTTTAGTGCCACTTTTTGAAGTTTTAGGTGCCAGAATCCGGTGAAAAATTTTGGGGTAAAATCTTGGTTTTTGTTATTTAAACTGGTTTTTTGACTTTGTATATGGATTCAGCACCCTCAAAAACCACTAGGGCACTTCGATTGTGCAAAGTTAGCAATCAAACTTCGAGGATAATTCAAAAGGTTAGTTTAATAGACAATTGTCAATATTATTGTATGTAAATAAGTGATAGTCAATGTCGTTATGCGTTTGATTTAAATTTCAATAAGTTATAAATAATGTTATTTTATATATATATATATATATATATATATATATATATATATATATATATATAATTAATAAAAAAATTAATTTAATTTTTAATAAAATATATTTATATTAATTAAAATTATTTGTTCTTTTTAATTTCAAAATTAAATTATGAATATTAAAAAAAAATGGGTACATGTATGGTTTGGTGAGATGGAACAAAATTAAGATTCCAATTTATTTTGCTAATTTTGTTAGTTTTTCATTTACATTTCATTTTGTTAATTAAGTATGTGAAGTTGTAAATGAAGGTGAAGTCATTGTGTTGATCGACTTACATTGAAATAAGAAATAAATAAAATTATATTTCCCATCTTTATGTCTTTATGGATTGATTTAAATTCAAATTTCTAAAACTTAAGAGCAAATACTATTATATCATTTATTTTTCAAGGTGGGTTTTTAGAAGCTAGAGGAAAAGTAAAAAATAAGATAGATAAATCAAAAATATTTTAGGATTAAAATCTAGATTTTATAACAAATATAATAGATAAATTTCTAACCTCGTGTAAGGATATGAAAATAGCACAAAATATTATTACAAGATAAGATAACATAGTACAAAATAGCATCACAAATAATAAGACATAAAGTCCAGTTGTTTGAGTAGTTACTAAGTTTTTTAAATATTTAGTACATCTTATAGACATTAAGAAAAGGTGAAAAGTGCCTCATAAAACTTTTTATTATATATATATATATATTTTGGAAACTGTAACACAAAATATGGATATTAAGTTTTTCAAAGTGGAAGTGACATCTAAATAATTATAAAAAAATAATCAAAAGTGGTTCGTAAATAATTATAAGAGGAAT
The DNA here is from genome assembly GCA_034641835.2 of Pinus albicaulis. NCBI lineage: Eukaryota > Viridiplantae > Streptophyta > Pinopsida > Pinales > Pinaceae > Pinus > Pinus albicaulis. Next base: position 310,608,924 of record CM076583.1, read on the forward strand.
TAATGTGGAACAAAACTAAAACATAAGGACACGTTACCATTCAGTAGAAGGTGACCACAAAATTATAGAAGAAGTAGTGAAAGGTACTTTGAAATCATTATAAAAGAATATCATGTACATATGATACTCCACTTACGGAATTCAAACAAAGTTCATGGCCTTAAATGTGGAAATCAACATTCATATTTTTTGCTACAGAAAGAAACAACATAATTTTCATGAAATTAGTATAGTTATATGTTTGAATAAGTTTGAAATTTCAAAAGCAAAACCACACTCACTACTACATTTTTTGTCGGATATCACAAGTATTGAATTTAAGAATATTATTTGTAATGACATGATGTTAGATGAACATCACTTAAATGATAAGTACCGACTATTTATTGTAATGACCATTACACATCAATTAGATAACGTTAACGACTTTATTGTTGATATAATGATGTTAGGTCATTTCCACATGTCTACAAAGTGACACATAAATGTTGAAGTATTAACAAAATAGTGTTCATTGAACGATATTATGTGTTGCTTAGTCAACACACTTAAGAGAAATCTACCTCTACCGCATGGTATGTGGCACATCAACCTAAATTGACACAACACCTACCATGTGGTGACCATTACACATCAATTAGATAACGTAGAGTGACACATGGTTAACGACTTTATTGTTGATATAATGATGTTAGGCCATTTCCATATGTCTACAAAGTGACACATAAATGTTGAAGTATTAACAAAATAGTGTTCATTGAACGATAGTATGTGTTGCTTAGTTAGCACACTTAAGATAAATCTAACTGCTACCACATGGTATGTGCCACATCAACATAAGTCGACACAACACCTACCATGTGGTATATTACATTTTAGCACAAAGTGACATGGTACATACCATGTGGCATATTACACATCAAAGCATTTGTTGATTTTCCACCTATCACATGGCATGTATCATATTTCTCTTATGGTCTATGGTTAAGAAAAATCTTACCAATGTGTGGGTGGTACCTTTAACATGCAGGTGGAGCTTATGACATCTAAGAAATATTACTATAGTGTATTTAATTTTCAAACAAGCACTGAAAAATAGTATCAACATTATCTTACCAAAATTAATTAATTATAGTCATGGAGCATACCATTTCTAAATCATATGGATGTGTAGCATATTTTCATGAATGTTTAGTAAGGAAAGGTTGTTTGAAGTTGAAAATTTTTGTTTCCTTTTACAAGCTCAAACAAATCAATCCAATTCTCATTCATACATTTAGTAATGAAAACTAACATTTTTATTGATGATGAATCTATTTAAAGTTACATATGCTTCTTTTGAACAAATTAGAATAACACTTAGCCTAATCAATTAGAGCAAGCATATATGGATAATTTGATGATTGTCATGTTATTTTTATCATGTAATTCTTGGTGATTTACTTATTGTATTTATTATAAGTAATTTTGATCCATGTTGCTGAGATGATGATAGGGTAAAATGTAGTTTACTAAAATAAACAAGCTTTATTATGGTGAGATCATGTAAAATATAGATTTATTATGAAATTAATACATAAATATGCAAACCAACTCAATTAAAAAAATAAATAATACCAATCAAATTCAAATGTAAGATGGGAAGTGATAATGGAGAATCGAAATGGGTAAAAACTCTCATTATATGAGTTAGTCACCTTTGGAAGTTAGTGTTCAAAGTATATAATTAAAAACCTCAACTGATTCAATGGAGTCATATATAATGCAAAATGATATTTACGGGTTGTATAATATAGAACCCTTTCCTCGTGTATCTTATTTATATTTATAAAATTCTAGAGGGGTGTTTTAAATCCCAACCCATTGTAATTAAAACCACAATTTAGTTATAGTAATGAATGAAGAACACCAATTGACTTCTTGCTCATTGTTACATAGAAGAACCTCTTTCCATATCATTGGTGTTTTCCTAGATGTATATTAATTGTTCAAATGCGATCTAACATGTATGGTTAATCATTAAGGGTAATTTCACATGTATGGTGAGTGATTCATGACAAAATATGTGTGGCTTGATTTATTCAAGGAAAAATTCAAGTTCAATTAAGTCATCAACTAATATAGTACCAATAAGTCGTCTAAGAACAATGAATAACTCAATTTGATGGAAATCAAGTCTTGGGATTAATTAGAACTCTCTTGTTAAGATCAACATTGGTACCTATAGGATTATGTAGATGAGGAAGCTTCCACTAATATAGTGTTGTACACCATTTACCTTGTCATGGGAGTTGTTTTGTTTCGGCCACCTAAAATAATGGAATTCTTTGTATCCTTAAGTGGCATACATTTTCTCCAATATTAGTTTTTGACTATATGTGTCTCCTGAACATTTTCATGGAAATTCACAGATGGATTAGGTTGCAAATTAATATGCTCAAGTAGTGGTGTAAAATATGGTTCAATACTACCTATATACATAAGCATGGTACAATGTTAATATTAAAAGTATTTTCCTCTTGTTTTTATCAAGTATAATATAAGGACCATATCTCAAAGGGTTTAGCTTCTTATATGAGCTATTACATATTTCTTTCCATGGATGCAAACCTAATTGATCCCAAATTAGGAACAAATGATGAAAATTGTGCTTGCTTTGCATTGGTTTTCCTCACTAACTCATTCAAACATCTATTATGTATGTTTCTAGATCTCATGAACCCATGTAATATGTAAAAATAATAGTTAAAGTCCATACATTTCACCAACATATATAATCATTGTAGAATGAATTCTAATCCTATTCCACAATCTCTACTTATTATTCTCATACAATATCTATTCACAATTGTTTATTTGCAACTTTAGTTAATCTACTTGTATTGTCAAGGCCAAGTCTCAACCTCATATGAAATTAAATTATACTTCTAATCTACAATATGCATAGAAGATAATAATGATTTTAGATTGGCTCATTATTTGGTTTACTTGCTATGGTTCCAACACCAGTATACATCAACATATTCAATTGGATTGTGCTTTAATTCATAATTATGAAAATAGATCAACCTCTTAGATTCTCAATGGCTAATCCCAATATTGCATAAACATGCATCCATTTCAAAATTACAATTTATGACTATTTTCAAGCAAGGTTCCAAGAAATTAAAGTTATATTTTCCGAGATTGACAAATTTATAAAATGGGTTCTTCATACTATATGTAATATATGTTTCTATGTCAATTACATCACATACTCTATGCATTGTATTGGGTAATCACAAGCCTTGGTTTTGGTTCATCCATATATTTACGAATAAGATATTTCCAAGTCATAATAGATCCAAGATATATTTGTATGAAATATATTCCAAATTCCAATGTTATATGCATATGTATAGCTATATTCATATTTTGTTCTTGAAATGAGTTACACAAAAAAAGTAAACACTCCTTCCTAGCCCCTTAAATTAATCCAGGTTGAATGGGATGTGTTAGTTTTAACTAACCCAACCTGGATGGTCTCATTGTGGAAATGGGGTTACAAAATTCATTCCCACCCATAGTATGTGAAAATCAGTCTCAATAACACCATCGCATCCAGATTGCCAAGAGATTTTTGGAAATACAATTTTTACCTCAATTTGACCTCTAGATTGAAAGTTATTTCAATTTGAAATTTGACCCCTTAAGATTTTCCACATCAGAAATTACCTCGATGTGGTACCTTGGTTTTCCACTTCATGTTTCCAGATCTCTTTTGGTCTAATGTGGACCCCACATGTCATCACACCACACATTTAGGTATGATCCATTCAAACCTCTGTGGTGCAACGTAAACATTTACGTTAAGTTACTTGAGGAAGTCCCCATCTAGTGCCTCCTTTAGTCTATGCCCTTAACCTAGAAACACCACAACTTACCTCACACCAAATAGAGGTGCAGATGGAAACCCACTTATCCATTTGGGGATGCTAATTTGGTGTTGTGCTTTCAATAAATTGTGGCCATATTTTAAGAACACCCTCAAGGATCCTTCGATAGGTGTGGTCTTGGGATGACGTGACAAATTTCGTGGCAAAAACTGACACCCATGTTATCTATATCCTCATCACTTGTCTCCTATGTGTCTTGCTGACATCATGCTAACATTAGGTTGATGTCACCCTACCATGTGGCATCACCTAGTGATGCCATGTGTCACCTAAATTCATTCCCCTTGCCCATCCAATGGTGTTATTCTACTTTCCATTTCTCACACCATCAACATGCCACATTAGTAGCTTTTCCATGTCATATGTCCACATCCTTCAAAAATCCCACATGGCATCCATGTAGCCTTACCTACCCTACGTGGCACCTGACACCTTAGCCTAAGTTAGAGGATCCCATAGGGCTACATGCCTTCATGTAATTCAAAATTTATATGTTATAATTAGTTTTTGGTCCAAAGTTGATTTCCTTGTTATATGTAATTTTACATATCTATTTGTTGAGATAGACAATTTTCCATATCTTGGGAAAAACATATCAACATTTACAAGTGTCAAGGTTTTCTTGTCCCATGAAGAAATAACTTTTTCCATCATAAAGTATATATACCCCCTCCAAAAATCAAGTTTTTCCCATCCCACAGAGACATATCTCCATCCCCCATAACGTACATCTCTCCATCTCCAAATGTCAAGGCTTCCCCATCTACGAATTTTTTTAATAATTACTTGGTAAGGACGGCATGATGAATATTAATTATAATCACCATATTTAAGTGTTAACTCCAACAGTTAATGGTAATTAATCGATATTAAGAAAATTCTCTAATTTATGCCAAATTTGAGTCCTTTTATATAACTCATTAGGGTTTATGCAGCTTGGATACAAATCCAAATCTCTACCTGACATTCAAGGGTTCTAAGGATTTCCGATGTTTTTTCCAAGCATCCCTTGGAGTCAATTATTGTTGAGAACAATATCCATGGCTGAAATGAAACCCTCATTCTGACACTAGTGCTCCATAAATATTTGTTTATGTACATATACATATACATATATCTATTTATCTCATGTTGTGCACAACACCAAACATTGAAATTTTATAGCCTTTAAGAAATAGGTAATTCCATGATATTCATATATTATCACACAATGGAAATCATCTAAAGTCACATGAGTTGAGCATCTAAGAAATGATATGTAACTATGTGAATAATTGTGCATTTCATGCAATACCAACAATAGCAAGAACTTGAAGTCCCTGTTAACCATGAAAGCATACACATATGATACTTCATTAAAAAAAAACAAGAATATCACATTTCTCCATTTATGGTTGTTATCACCAAAAAATGACCCCCTAGCCATTTCTAACTAGGTGGATCGAAATACACCATGTAGGTTTAATTTTACCATAGTAAAATCACTTTCACTATAGGAAATAATTTAGTAAACTATTTTTATTAAATTATTTTTGATTAAAATTAAAAAACCTTATGACAATAATTGAATAAATAATTATTTATTTAATTTTCTCTAGGAATACTTTTTTTTGGTAAGTCAGAGGAATCGACAACATCAAACAGCTTTCACACACGAGGTGAGGGGTCAAACCCCCTGGCTACCACTATAACCTCTCAGGGACCGCCCAGCCCGCAAGAATGATACTTGGATAAGAAGAAGCTCAAACTCGTGACCTGCTTAACAACACAAACACCTTAACAATGAGTCCGCTGGCCACTAGACGGTGCCCCTGCAAGCTTTCTCTAGGAATACTTATTAAATCATTATTTGATAATTATTCCTTATCACAGTTAACTAAATCACCTATGAATAATTAAATAAATCACTATTTATTTATTATTCCTTAATTCTATTTTTGGAATAATTGCTAAATCACTATTTAATAATTATTTAATTTTCACACCTTTCTTGATCCTTGTGAAATAATTATTAAATCATTTTATTTGTTAATTAATTCTAAATAAAGATATTTGACTATTTTGAATATATTTTCCCTTTCCAAAAAATATAATGAAGTATTCCTAATAGTTAGATCTTGATTTTGCTTAGTAATGTTTTATTATAACCCTTTTTTGAGATCAACCTAATACTTTGCTATAAATAAGAGGGTTTTCCGTTAATTTTTCACCATGATCATTATCATCGTCACCATTAATGTCTTCTTACATTTGAGCTCCCACTAGAGTTTTACACATTGTTTGGTTTTTCATATATTGAGAGAGGAAGATCAATCATTGAAGCATCAAGGACATCAAAGGACCCATCCCGTAGAGGGGGATTTGTGACCCTTTTGTAAATATCCTTTGCCAGATGCTATCAATAAAGGATTTATTCATTTAAATATCTTTCCATAATTGGGTTATTACATCGGATTTCTTTTTTTGTTTATTCTTTTAGATCACATACATCTATTTTTTTGCATTTTTTCTCACATTATTATTGTATGTCTAAAGTATAAGCAACCACAATTTTTGTTTGGGTCACTTATCACCTATGACTTAAGTGAGGTATTTTTAGTAAACCTTCCAAGAAATTCATATTAAAAAATGGCGACTCCACTAGTGTAACAATTCAGTTTCCTGGGTCACTATAGTTTCAGTGAATTTTAAGGGATTTTTGTAGCTATTTAGAGGCTCTGAATTTCTATTTATATATTTTCTTTCTTTTTTTTAATCAAATTTTCATATTACGGTGATTTTCTAGTTTTTCTCGGAGGTCATAGGTACCAGATGAGCATGAGAGGAAAAAATCCATGTGAGATCTATCGATAGAGAGTCCCAAGAGAAAAAAACACTTTTCAGCCCTAGATATACATTCCAGAATGCTTTTTTTGCTCAAATACCATGTTTTCCACTTGTTTCAGGTTAGTACCTGCATTTTGAAAATTTTCTGAGAAATTTACAAAATTTTCCATATTTTCTGAGAGTGTTGTGTCTATACTAAGAAGGGTTTCTCATATATATTTAAGTTTCCCTTAGGCAATGATTCTCTTATTTTTTCTCTTTTAGGTAGGAAAAAAACTCCCTAGGGTTTGGAGTACACCTCCACCTTTTTAGGAAGAGAATGGCTGGGTGAGGAGTCTAGGGTTTTAGTGTTTTCGACCACTAGTTTTCAGGGCCCAATCCACTTTGTTACAACCCTTTATGATAGGTTATTTCATCATTTTAAATCCATTTTGAGTTTACTCATGCCTTCCTCCTTAGGATCCCCTTAAGTGTCTTAGGTTGTTGAGCTTCTTTTGTATCCTTTGTAGCAGTTTTAACCTCTGATTTTTTCTATTTGTCTACACCATTTACAACACATTAGTTCTTTTAGGTCATAATACCTTTGACATTAGATATTATATGCCTTTTATTTGTTATTGAGTATTTTTTTTGTCTCTCTTGGTTTTGCTATTTTAGAGCCTTTTTTGGGTCGAGCTTGTGCTTGATTGGTTGTTTATTTTATTGTCATTTTACAACATTATTTATAGTTTTTCAAAAACACATGTCATAATCAAACATTATCAATTAACCCATTCACTAAACACACATTTTCACACACATTTTCACACCCCTTCGTTAACACCACCAAGCCAATACTCGAAACATGCCACATAATAATAATCTAAGAAACATATATTAAGCCAACTTGGGCACCAAGGCCAAACAATATATGTAGTTAGGTGTAGGATTGATGGGATAGGTTTCTAATAACACTCATAGATCATTTAAATTGATACATAGAAGCTGACTTTGTAGGGAGCTTAAAATCCTTCACCATCCCATGGTCCAAAGTCAGAGTGCGTTAGAAACCCAATTCAGAGGGGGTTAGAATAGGTCATCATGTGAGAAGTTCTCCTTAGGGCTACCTAAACCATGGTAGGGAATTCTGTGAGGTGGTTTATCACCAAGAAGATCAAGACTCGACCACCCCTCGTGGGATCAAGGTAACTGTAGTGACCAATCATAGTAAAAAACCCTATAGGACTAGCTGTGGGAAGAAGTTGGTTCTCTACCCCACCTTTCTCTAGACAACTCTTCTTGTGGGGATGACATTCCATTAAGTAAGAAGTTATTTGGAAGGCCATTTAAAACGATATTTATAGGATTGTTTGAGGATTTAGATCACATATAGGCTAGAGGTCATTTTCTTTGATAGGACACGATTTCTTGCATTAGAGTAGCAACATTATATAGTTATTTTACACTTGGCACCACTGCACTACGTGTTTGCTTGTTTTTTGTTACTCTTCTTCTCCTATCATCCTTTAGTCCTTAGTGTGATCATTTCCTTAACAAAATTACGCCCCATAGGAATTTGTCATAGATAATTTGAGGCCTTCACCCTCGGTTTCCATCGAGTTAGAGTTTATCCTACCAATCCTCCCAATTACTCCTCCCTGTTGAGTTAGATTTCATCCTCCCAATACTCCATCATGTCCTCATTCTAACTCTAGTTCTACTGATTCATCCAGTTCTTCCTTTGACTCCACATCTTCTAATGATCTAGGTGAATATTGGTGACCACTGACCTATTCCACTTGGGGCCCCACAATTTTTTATTTCTGTTTTTTATTTGTCTTAATTATAGCACGATTTTCTATTTTTAGCAGTTTTTTGGGTCTTGAAGTTCCGGAGTTGTTTTAAGGGCCTAAAAGGCATATTTTTATTTATTTTTTAAATGGGAGAAACATGGAATTTCCTTTAATTTTTCTCACATAAAAATTTATAGTCCTCAAATAGATATTTCTAATGAGGTATTGTGTGCATCAAACAGAGATCGTATGCTGAAGTTACGTCCCTGGGAAGATTGATGTACCAATTTACCCAAACTGGGCCCATAGTTTTGGTGCTTCATCTCCTAGGGTTAGTTTTTTTGATGTTTAGGGTTTTCCATTCTTTCTCAATAATAGATAGACCCTTGAGCCTCATTGTAACATAGTTCATAGGCATGTAGCCGCCACATCTCTTCTCATAGATAAGCTACCGACACCCTAGCTAGTTTATTTCCATTATGTTTTTAAGCATAGTTCAGTTATTTTCTATTAATGAAATGAATTTTTATTTCTGCTTCATCACTGATTTGATGTATATTTATGTATTTCATTATATTCCTGCAAAAATCTGGATCAGTGGTATTAGAGTGGTTCGCTCTTTCTCGATCCTTCTTTGCATGTACCTAATGAGGTTGAGGTATAAGGAGTTAGGGCTCGATCTGGTTGAAACTTTGCAAGATCAACCCCACAAACCTCGACGACCATCCATGGGGGAAGAGAAGAAAGAAGAGGGAGTAGGAGATCTTATCAAAATATTGTTTGAGGAGGCCCTCGATAAACAAAGGAACACAACAATGGATAACTTTGCCCAGATCCTTCAACGGCTCCCCATCGGTGGCACATCTACATCTAGTAGTCACTCTGGAGGCACCACTCCTTTTAAGGTACAAGTAAAATTTTACATTCCCATATTTTATTGATAGATAGATGTAGATGACGTAGATATATGGTTGAATCTATTAGAAGGATATTTCTCGGTTCATGACTTTTTTGACCGGGAGAAGATTAATTTTTCACTCCTCAAAGGCATCCCCCATGTCAAGGACTGGTGAGAAACCTACTGTGAGAAAAAGGACGACGGGGAACCCTCTCTGTTCTCAGCTGTACCCACTTGGAATTATTTCAGAGACGCCATTAAGGAAAAATATTATCTCACGAGGAGCTATGAGGACAAGTACATACATCGGACTATTTTTCTACAACAAAGGGATCAAGAAGTACATGAGCTAACGAATCTATTCCATATCCTGTGCACAAAGTTGGGTATCAAATATTTGGATAAACATTTGGATAAACATTTGGTGTTGAAGTACTGGAGTTTTCTGCACAGATAAATTTAGTAGGAAATGGAGTTCCTTGACATCTCCTCTCTTTGTATGACATATCATTATGCTGCCAATATTTACATATAAATTCAAAGAGAAGAAGCGAGACTTTGGGTCTATGAATCAAAAAGCAAGGGAAAGGTACCCCTTGTTAGGGTCCTATAAATATAGGATTCATAATTTTGAATTGAATCTGTTAAAATCTTGAAATATTGTACATACCTTTGCTTTCTGTAAATGTATTCCCAAATTAAAAAATGAAAAGAGGGTATGTCCTAAAAGAACAATCAAAGGAAAAAAAGAAACAAATATCAAAAGAATATTAAATATGAACCCCATCAAAAATAGATCATGAAAGTGTTGCAAGTTTAAATGCCACTACTATTAGTTTACTTTTGCAAATAAGATTGTGTGCAGCTTGTCCTAAATGCCACAATCCATAAGCATCAAATAGCTTAATCTTGACTTTTTCATGCTTTAAATTTCATGTTTATAGATAGAGAATAAAGATACAGCCAAACACTCTAATCTTGGCAGATCACTAGTTAGGTAGAGAAATAATAAGGAGCTCAACAGTCTAATCTGAGCCCTTGGATGAAATAAGGTTAGAATTAGATAGTTTCCTGTTTTAAAAGAAAAATGAATAAGGGTTTGCAAGCTCAAATGCACCCATGAAAATAAAGGAAAAAATGGTAGAATAAATGATGGGTAGGTAGAAAGCAGTTGGACAAGGCATGTATAAACATCGTCTGGAAAAATTACTAATTTCCCTCCCCTCAAATTATTCCAGTATTCAAAACCTTCAGTTATAAAGGCTCAGGGCATTTCTCTGACTTTTGTTGGGACTGGACCGAAGGCTTAAATGACTGATTGGTACTAAGTATTGGATTCCATTAATTCAATCCATTTTCCTCAATATCACCCCCTCTCCTAAGATACAATCCCATTTTCTAAGTTAGAACACCTTTTTGCTTAGTGAAAGTAAAAACCTCCGTTAACTAATTTCATTTCATACAAAAACATTCAAAAACCCAAAAAAAATGCATTTGTTAAGTGTAAAGGGCCACAAATATGAAAAAATACGCCCAAATGCCTAAAATACACTTTATAAAGGGTTTTGGTATATTTTTCCATTCATCCATATCATATTAACACTAATTTATTTATTAAACCCCTATATACCTTTCCATCCCGTAATATATTAAATCCTTTATATTAATATATCCCACACCCATATTTTAATTTTAGCCTATGTTTTTTTTTTCCCCACGTGACATATTATTCCCACTCCCCATAGGTTAAAACTATCCCTATATACATGAACCCCGCCCAATGTTAACATTACACATATAAGCATTTCATTCGTTACCCGCCTATCATATTCCATATATAAAATTTATAGTAAAACTTCAAGTTTTAATAAATTTTTGCTCCCACCGTATAAAATTTCTTGGGTCTTATGACCATATGCCTAGCAAGTCCGTTAATAAATCCTGCCCATTCGCATTACCTTCGCCAGATCCAACAAATGAGAACTCATATTAAAAATTAAAAAGCACGATGGTTAATCAATTTGATTTGTGTGATATGGGTGGTATTGCCCCATGATCTCTCCTCCATGTGGCCTATTCTCATTTGATTGTATCCTTAGAAAAAATACAACTTACCACATTTTCATAATGTGAAAACCGCATGGCAGTATTTCATTGCCCCGCACCCAAACTGTATGTCTATGTGACATGACTGTGCAATAGACTATGTGATACATTGCTTATTCGCCATGCATGGCGAAAAACCACTATAATACCATTTCTAACGTAAAAATGATCCATACACAGTCCATATTTATTCCAATGACTTCTCAGTTCAGTAAAACCCTTGCTCACCTCCTCGCAGACCTGCGTTTTCATTTAACAAATTGTTTTATTGTTGCAGGTTATTAGCAAAAGGAGAACTTGGATAAAACAATATAAATACTAGTTAAAGATCAGTTTTACTCCAAGAATTCACAAGGAAATGAGTTCGAATGGTTTTCCTAAAACAAGAAGATTTCATACAGTAGCAGAGAAGAATGAAGAAATTTACACAATGATGGTCAGAAAAAAGGATGAAACATTTTCACCAACACAGTGAAAGATTCTTTGAAACTACTCTCCAAAGGAACATTTTGGATTTTACATGTGTCTTTAGTAAAAAAAATCATTTTTACTTAAAAAACAGAAGCATGAGTAGTTGAAAGGTTTACTATGAAAGTGAAAATAGGTGAACAAAATGCACAAAGGAATGAGATAGTTAGTGACTTGGAAGCCTCATCATCAACTTATAGTTGATATCAAATTCGAATTCTCTTCTTTGTCACCATCAATCCATAAGTATAGTGTCAAATAGATTCATTAGTTTTGAGTGTCCTTTTACTAAGTTCTATTTATGTAAAACAGTTTGAGATATTTGTAAACCAATCTTGATATTTTTTCAAGATATTCTAGTTTAAAATTTGTATAAATACTTTACTCTGTAGGTTTTAACCCTGAACAGAAATTATCTACACACGAATATTATAACAGAAAATAAACAATAGTGAGAGCATAAAACATAACACAGATAAACACAGAGATTTTCCCCTGGATCCCAAATTGGGACGACCAGCTTGATTTTTCATTATATTCCTTTTAGTGTTACAACACATATATATATACATGTCGAAGCATACATAAACCCCAATCCATTAACCCTGGATTAGAACATAACCGTAGTTCCCTTGACCGGATCTACAAAATACCAGGGGTCGAAAACCATCGTACCCCAAAACCATGTGCAAACTCATGCACAAAACATGGGTGGGTCCGCATATGAGTGGGACCACATACCAAAAAAAATTTCGCCGGGGCGCTGCCGCCCCCCTGTGACACCCCTGTTGCGCCCGGCGCAATGTACAATGCATGGGGCTAGTCATCGAAAGAATATAACACATACCCAACATTCTCCCACTTGTTTTTTTCTTTCCACGAGGGGCCACAAGAGAGCTTAGTCATTTGGCCAATTCTTCAACACCCATTGTTTCTCTACACCAAGAGAACTTCTGAGTGCTCACAGACTTCGTCAATGCATCTGCAACATTCTTCAAAGTGTCCACCTTTACCAGCAACAACCTTTTAGCCTCAACCATATCTCTAACAAAGTGATATTGAACATCAATGTGCTTTGTCTTTGAATGATAAGCAGGGTTCTTAGCCAAGAAAATTTCACTTTGGCTATCACGGTCTATCCTTATAGCTTGCTGTACCAACCCCATACTTGAACACAATCTCTGCAACCAAACTGCTTCCTTGCTTGCATGAGTGGTTGCTATGTATTCTGCCTCTATAGTTGAAAGCGCCACTACAGACTGTCTTTTACTCATCCAACTGACTGCACCTCCAAATAGGCTAAACACATACCCACTTGTAGATCTTCTTTGGTCCAGATCTCTAGCCCAGTCTACATCAACAAAACCATGAATGTCCAACATTCTTTCTAATCCTGGTCTTCCTTGGTAGCACAAGCCATAATCACTAGTGCCACGTAAATATCTGAAAACCCGCTTCACTGCTGTCCAATGCTCCTTCCATGGGTTTGACATAAACCTTCTCAATACTCCCACTACATGTGCAATGTCTGGTCTAGTACAGACCATTGCATACATCAGGCTACCCACTGCACTTGCATATGGAACACGGGACATATCCTCCTCTTCTTCTTGTGTCTTGGGACACTGTTCAGCAGAAAGCTTTGCACCTACAGGAATAGGAACACTCACCGGTTTACTATCTTGCATATTGAACCTCTGCAATATAGTCTCGACATACTTCCTCTGGTTTAACCAGAGCTTCCTCTTTGCCCGATCTCTCTTAATTTCCATGCCCAAAATATAGTTTGCGGCACCAAGATCCTTCATGTCGAATTTGGAGAACAGTTGGGTCTTCAAATCTTGGATAATTTCTTTGTCATTTCCAATCAACAACATATCATCCACATACAAGACCAAATAAATAACACGGTCACCAATTAATTTAAAATAAACACGGTGATCCTCCTTGCTTCTAGTGAAGCCAAGTCCCCGTATATAGGTATCAAATTTCTGATACCACATCCTTGGTGACTGTTTTAACCCATACAGAGACTTCTTCAACCTGCACACGAGTTCTTTCTTACCCTTCACCATAAAGCCTTCAGGTTGCTTCATGTAGATCTCCTCTTCTAGATCCCCGTGAAGAAATGTTGTCTTCACATCCATCTGTTCTATCTCAAAATCAAATGCAGCAGCAACAAATAAAAATAATCTAATAGAAGTAACTTTGGCAACAGGAGAAAAAATATCACCAAAATCAATTCCCAGCACCTGGGAATAACCTTTTTCTACCAACCGAGCTTTGTATTTCTCCACCTTGCCTTCTACATTCTTCTTCTTCTTAAACACCCATTTGCTCCCAATGGGCTTCCTTCTAGCTGGCAACTCCACCAGATCCCATGCCTCATTTTTGTGCAAGGATGCCATTTCATCAACCATGGCCTCCTTCCAGAGTTTTCCATCCTCTGAATCTACTGCCTCCCTGACAGTTCTGGGTTCATCATCAGTTATAGTTAAGGAAAAAACTGAACAGAAAGCAGATGGACTATACCTTTCTGGTTGCCTTCTTTCCCGAACTGATCTTCTCAAAGCTGGAGTTTGTGGCTCTTCATCTTCTGAGTCTTCTTCTGTTCTAGAGTCTGATTCATCCTCCTTTAGCTCCAACTCTTTCTTCTCGGGTTCCTTTGGTAGGACTTCATGTTTAACAACATCTTTCACTTCTCTAAACACCACATCTCGGCTGTACACAACCTTCCTTGTTTCTGGGTTCCAAAGCTTGTAACCCTTTAAACCATCCTTATACCCAATAAAGATGCACCTTTCAGATTTATTATCCAACTTGGTCCTTTTCTCCTTTGGAAAATGTACATATGCATCACATCCAAATACCATTAGATGTGAAAGAGAGGGTTTCTTACCAGTCCATACCTCATGTGGGGTCTTATCCTCCAACGCTGATGAAGGTGATCTGTTAACTAAGTAACATGCAGTCTCCACTGCCTCTGCCCAGAATTCTTGTCCTAACCCGGTACCAATGAGCATGCTTCTTGCCTTTTCCATCAGTGTTCTATTCATTCTTTCTACAACTCCATTTTGCTGGGGTGTGTATGGAGTAGTCTTCTGCCGTGCTATACCACACTTCTTACAGAACTCTTCAAATTCCTTCTTGCAGAACTCCCCACCATTATCTGTCCTCAACGCCTTTATCTTCTTCTCTGTCTGGTTTTCCACCAGAGCCTTAAATTCTTTAAATTTGTCAAAGACTTCAGATTTCTTCCTCAATAAATATATCCATGTATTCCTTGAGAAGTCATCTATGAATGAAACATAGTACACAGACTTTCCCAGTGATGGAATTGACACAGGTCCAAACACATCACTGTGCACAAGTTCTAATATCTTGTTCGCCCTCTTAGCACCAGAAGGAAAACTCACTTGATTCTGCTTCCCATATACACAATGTTCACAGAAATCGAAATCCAGAGAGAAATTAGACATACCTTCTACCATACCATTTCTATGTAGTATCCGAAGGCCCTTCTCTCCAATATGTCCAAGCCTTTGATGCCATAGCATGGTATTTTCTCTAGAGACAGCTAGGCTTTCCGCTCCTCTTTCAGGAACCACATAAATGTTACACCCATCAATAACAGTGCTACCTTGTAGCTTGTACAGAGTTCCAATCCGAACTCACTACATTAATACCAGTGCTCCCCGAACCATCTTGTAGGCATCTTTCTCAAACACTGTTTCTACACCTGCATCATCCATCTTGCTTACAGAAATCAGATTTCTGGCCAATGCAGGAATATGCAGAACACTAGGAAGTGTTCTAATCCTTCCACCTTGCAACTTCAGCTTGACCTTTCCATGTTCGACGATTTTGGCCTTCCTATCATCCCCTAGGAAGACATCACCACCATCATATTTCTCATACTCGCAAAACCACTCCCTATGGGGAGTGAAGTGAAAGGATGCACCTGAGTCAATCAACCATGACTCATGATCTACATGTGTACTTGAATAAGAAGCCAAATACACATCCCCACCTTCATTCGAGGTGGTTTTTGCCTCTACAGAAGGAGCATCATCAGATCCCTTTCCTTTCTTAGGAGCTTTAGATCTGCACTCCTTTTTGTAGTGCCCTTCCTTTCCACATTTCTAGCACACCTTTACAAACTTTCTAGGACATTTAGATCTCCCACTCAAAACCTTATTCTTGTTTTTTTTTGGGGACCTTCCTCGTACAGATAAGGCATCTCCATTTTGACCCTCCATATTTCTCCGTCTCATTTCCTCCGATAGCAAGGCTGAGACAATGTCATCAAAATTCAAGGTATTTGTATTGCTACCTATTGCAATAACCAGACTATCCCACGAGTCTGGTAGAGAACACATCAAACTGATGCACTTATCTTCATCTGAGATTTTAATATCAACAGATGATAGCTGACTTACCATAGTATTGAAGGCATTCAGATGCTCTGTCACCGAGTCTCCATCCTTCATCCTCAGGTTATACAGCTTTTTCCATAGGAACAACTTATTCACCAGAGACTTAGATTGGTACAAAGTCCCAAGTTTTTCCCACAAATTCTTCGTTGCATCTTCCCCAGATACATTCAACAATACTGAATCTGAGACACACAACTGTATTGTGCTCTTAGCCTTCAGATCCAGTTTCTTCCAGTCTTCATCTAACATTGCTGTTGGTTTAGTACCTGGATCTACCGTGATCCACTGATATTTATCCACCAGCAGATCCTCCATCTTGAGTTTCCATAACTCAAAGCTCTGACCATTAAATTTCTCGATCTCTATCTTTCCGCCGCTCGCCATCTTCTTTCACCGCAAGAATCGATCCTGCAGATCTCCCATTGAACAGGGTCTACCTTAGGCCCGAGGAAAAAATCCTCAGCAGCAAAGGCGTCCCCTTGAAGCCGAAACATCTCTAATACCAAATGTAGGTTTTAAACCTGAACATAAATTATCTACACACAAATCTTATAACAGAAAATAAACAATAGCGAGAGCATAAAACATAAAACAGATAAACACAGAGATTTTCCCCTGGATCCCAAATTGGGACGACAAGCTTGATTTTTCATTATATTCCTTTTAGTGTTACAACACATATATATACATGTCGAAGCATACATAAACCCCAATCCATTAACCCTGGATTAGGACATAACCGTAGTTCCCTTGACCGGATCTACAAAATACCAGGGGTCGAAAACCATTGTACCCCAAAACCATGTGCAAACTCAAGCACAAAACATGGGTGGGTCCGCATATGAGTGGGACCGCATACCAAAATATTTTTTGTCGGGGCGCTGCCCCGGACCCCGACAGGGGGGGCTACCGCCCCCCCTATGACCCCCCTGCTGCGCCCGACACAACATACAGTGCGTGGGGCTAGTCATGGAAAGAATACAACACATACCCAACATACTCTTTGAAGTATTATTATGGAATAAATTGCTGAAGGTTTTTATAGTCATTTTTGTTGTACGTGAAGGCTTTTTGTAGCAATTTCAAGTAGCAGATTGGATCAAATCATCTAGCATCATATTTCAGGATTCATGTGATGAGCCATTGAATTGAAGTACTTTCTACTATCATTTTTTAATCTACTTATGTTTTACATGCATCCATATATGCGTTCCAGATTTGAATGATAAAATAGGAGTATTATTACAGGATTTTTTAAAAGCACCCTGTCTTTATCTAGTTATCATTTCTATGTTTTCTGCTGATTTCCAGAGTAGGGAACCCTTAATTTCTCCCTCTTTTGAATGACCTCGGTCTACTCCTTCCTTATCCGGATCAAAGAAACCTTGATTTCTCTTTATCCCGATCAAACCACTTCACCAATCAGCCTTCCTAGATCTTCAATGACTTGTCTATATTGCCCTGAAAAAATTTGACTTTTTGACCTTGATACTAGTCCTTTCTGCTTGACATTTGACTCCTTAGCCCAATGGACAAACATATTTCTCACTATCCATCTCATTAAGTGATTTTTTCTCACCAACCAAACCAAATCTCAAAACCCAATTTTCCTTTATAACTAGCCTAAAATCATATTTAAAAACAAATTTAAATCTTGTAGAGAGAGCCCTCTCTGAACCCCAGGAAGGCTAGATCCTCGAGTTTAAAAGTAGTTTTGTGGTTACCTCAAAATATTTCTTTCTTTAACCTTGAGAAATTATTGAGTGATAACACCTCTAAACCACATAACAAAGGACGAATCCAAGGCATGGCAGCCCAATAAAACCTACCAAAGTTGCAAGGAAAGAACAATGCCACAAAGCTGAAGAAGGACATGGGAAAGTGGTGTGAGTTCCATAAGAGCTACACTAACAACACAAGTGAGTCTTAGGCCAAGTAGTCACTAGTGGTTGAGATAAAGGCTTTTGAATTAGATGCATGCTCTGACTCTGAATTAGAACCCAATAAGGGAAATGAAAAAGGGAAGTAGATTATCGATGCAGAGCCCAATGCCACTATTTACACCATAAAGATCAAGAAGGAGGAACCAGAAGACCCAGAGGAGGAGGAGGGTATCTTCCACTCCTAGATGTGGGTAAATGGTTCCCTACTACAGTTCATTATTGACAGTGGGAGCCAAAAGAACCTCATTTCAGTAGAGGTCATGAAGCGTTTGGGATTCCTGACCACAACACACCTGTTGGGCCCAGATTCAGGTATGATTTTCCCCTCTAAATACCTTGAATTATCTTATAAATGTGAGGAAATCTTCTTTTCTATCAATGATAAGGGATGAATTAGCATAGAACAGGAATAGTTAGGCTAAGGACATTAAGAACGACTCATGACAAGGAATTGAATCCTTTTTATCCCTATCTGTAGGAAGCCAGGAATGCGGAGTCAACGAGAGATGATGACCAATCAATGGACATATGAATCAGGGTCATCAACAATTACAAGCGACTAAGTAAAATGTAGCTGAACAATTTTCGAGCTTAAGAACTCGAATGGTAGCCCGTTGATGACAGCCACGCACAACGGGCTGCCGTTTGAGATACACTCTCAAGAGTGCCTTTAAAAAGAAAAGGGCATACTAGGGTAAAGGGAGAGTTCATAGAGAAATCAGGAGATAGTCTATTTAATTCATTTTGGAAGAACATTCCTGAATAGAAATAGGATTCTAGATAATCTCCTCTTGAGGTTTTGGTAGTGCTATAAATTCTGTAGGTCTGGGCCCAACCTCCAGAAGTTTCATGCATATTTCATGTTCTGAGACTTTACAAAACTAGGATTTGTGATTCTTCTACAGTTGCAGCATATAATTTTTATAATATAACTACAGTTTTTCTCATAGAACCTTTAATAGTTGTGTTCTTAATAATAAGCATAATTTTGCGCGCGGTAATTGTTTTGTTCATATCTGATTCATTTGTTGTCTATGATTATTAACCTTGGAGTAGGAAAGGTTTGACTCAACATTTCTACCTTCTGTATTTCACGTTTCCTTTCTAATTTGATATAGCGGTAGTCGATTGATCATTGATGATTAGTTAGCTTTTACAGAGAACTCCATTGCAAAATTATTTAAGTTAGGAAATTCACAGATAAATTATATTATGTTTAGATTTACTTCTGCTACTCTTTCTTGGTTGCACAACTAGCCATGCAGTCTACTCTTTCGTTCTTTCATTAGCGCACCGTTACTCAGATTGCTTATGTTGTTGTTTCCGTATTGCATAATTTCACACATTGCTTAAAGCATATTGTAGTTTTAGAATTTCACAGTTAATTTATTACTTCTTGGATTCTCAATTTCATTTACTCTGTTCTCGAAGCAGCTTAGTTAAAATCTTGCTCTGTTTAGTTCGTTTTCATTATTTCCATTCATGATGATTTTACCTAGAATTCTGCTTAGTCCAACCTAACGATCACGTTGCTTCAACATAATTGTTAAATTATAGCTCAACAATATTTTCCTTAAGAACAACACCCTTCATGGTTACAAATCTCCTCTTTGCACCAGCAAGAAGCATTCCTAGATTCGTTAACTCGCACATACTATGCTGACACCCTTGAAATAAAAATATGAACCCCAGATTGACAATTAAATAAAGGAATGATAGAGTTGCAGAAAATATCGCCTCTACAAGACCAACATTTTGGTGTTGTTTCTGGGGAGTGTGTTAGGAGTTATCTTTCTTAGTATTTTCTGTTTCCGTAAGGATCTGGGTCTTAAAAATGGAAGGTAAGAACCTGCGTACTGGCAAGAAACATGCTTGTCCTTTTAGCCCACCTGCCAGCAGAATTGTTTGGAAACTATAGGATTGATGATTTTGCTTTATGACTAGGGGAAAGAACATAGAAACAAATCAAAGTCATTCCCAACCACAACCCAAAGGACCAGTGATCCTCGGGAGAACAACGTACATCGACGAAATCATTAAGAAAGCTGAATGTCAGGCATCTATAGGACCTAGGACCGTCTCCATCCAAAATCCTAATCTCATCCCTCAGGCAACAGCCACACCATTTGAAGCCTTTGCCGAGATTCATAGTAGTATAGAGGGATCTGAGTAGAGTCTACAGAATACCATTCATCAAGACATAAACTTTTTGAGGAGCAAAGGATCTTGCAACCTGCAAGAGGGAAGGGGAGAAACCAGTAGGGAAATTCATACAGACATACCTGAGACTCTTGCGAGGATAATCAGAATAGAATATCCTAGAATTTCAGATCGGAATAGTGCTATCAGACCCCCACCACCTTCACCTCCCAAGCCTATTAAAATCTCCACCCCATACTAGGAACTTGCAGAAGGCTTTTGGCACCTTTTTGATCAAATGGAAAATAATCAAAATCAAAATCAGAGGCAGACATCCACACTGGAGTACCCCATTGTTGATCATGTTGCCAATGCCCCTATGAAAGCTATTCGCTTGCATAGAATTCCCACATTTTATGGGCTAACCTCGGAGGACCCTGATGCATTTTTATTTGAATTTGATGTTTTATGCAGAGGATATGATTATAATATTGATCCCTAGAAACTAAAATTATTCCCCTCCACCTTGAAAGGGACTGCTCTTCGCTGGTTCATAGGGCTAGGAGGGGGAACCATAAACAGCTGGGATGAAATGAAAAACATGTTCCTCACCAAATATCAAGATTATTTCCGAACCTGAGACTTAAAAAAATAAATATTTAACATGACTGCCAAAGATAATTAGACGTTAGAAGAATACGTAGAAATATTTCAATATAATCTACAAAGATCACCATACACTACATTATCCAAGGATATTATTAAGACCACAATGCTTAAGGGAATGAAGGAAGAATGGCTTGAATTGCTTAACATAATGGGAAAATGAGATATTTCCCAGGAAGGATACGATGAAATTATATACTTATGTATAAGATGTTCCAGGGGCAGCTCGCGTAATAGACCTATGGGGCATGAGCTTAAGAAGACTAGTAGTAATGTGACCAAGGCTGAATTTGGAAATCTTTTAGAAGACTTCAAAACCAATATCCTGGGCACTCTAGCCACACAAATTGATGTCTAACAGGCTAAACAAAAACAAGCCATATCCGAACAAAACCTTGCCATCTTTTGCCTAAAGTGTCGAAAGAAGCACACCCAAAGAAAATGTCCTCTAGACATGGTCCAGACATGTGCTATTTGCACTAAAGATCATACTATGGATCAATGTCCTTCTCTTCCTGGACTGAAAGCCATTTACAAGGAAGCTGAGGAAGAAACAAAACCAATTTATTTAATGAATCAACGTCGGTAGTGGCAAGCATGACCAAGCACACCTCAAGACCTTCCTCAATACTTTCCATTACCCCAGTACAACCAAAAAAATCCTGCAATAGCCTAGAAAGCTCAAAATAAATATCCAACTTTGCCAAGTCAAACCTTCCCTATCCCTCCTTGGCCCACACAAAATCCACCAGGAGGAAATTGGCAACACCTTCCTAACCCCCCTTTCCCTAATTCTCCCCCTTATTGGTAGAATATTCCCTACCAAAATCAATGGCCAAACCCTCCTACTCAACATAATAATTGGAACTGGCAACGACCCCTAGGGGCGAAAAATTTACCGACAGGAGTAGGAACTCAATAGTTACTGGCTCCCTACCCTATTCAAAAAAACCCACAACCCCCTATGTGGCCTCAATTACCAGCCCAACCCAATCCCAATCCTAATAATAGACTAGTTTAGTTAATTCACATCATAGAAGATCCACTGCCTAATATTGAGCAGAAGCGGTGCAACGAGTTAAATTTAAGATCGGGACGTACTATATTACCCGTAGAAAACACACCCCCATCTTTATACCAAGATGAAATTTCCATAGGGACTAGCTCAACTGAATCAACGAAAACAAAGAAAGACAAGGAAACAATTGACCAATAAAAGCCTGAAGAACTCAAGATAACCACCCCTCCATTTCCAGAAATATTAAACATACCTAAATCCATAACCAATCCTGAATTTGACATCCTTGGGGAATTGAGAATTCTTTGTGTTAAAATTCCCCTTCTTCAGGCCATCCATGATATTCCCATTTATGCAAAAACAATCAAGGAATTGTGCGGAAAAAAACAAACTGGGAAGACAATGTCTACACCTACTGTTCATGTAGTAGGAACTTTATCTGATTTACTGTTAGGAAAAGAGCTACCCGTGAAATATGATGACCCAGGAAACCCCACCGTAAATGTACAAATTGATGGACATGCATTTCCAAATACTCTAGTTGACTTGGGGGCAGCCATTAACATCATGACTACAGGAGCTTGTGAGAAGTTAGGCATTTCGATTTTAGAACCCACAACCACACTTTTGGAATTAGCTGACTGATCTGTTATTAAACCTAAAGGTGTGGTGCAGGATATCATGGTTTCAGTGGAATCATGGGAATACCCTACTGACTTTCTGGTAATTAATCCTAAAAATAGACTGGCAGGACACCCGTTGATTCTAGGACAGCCTTGGCTAGCCACAACAGATGCCTACATAAGTTGCTGGACTAGTAGCATGATGATAAACAGAGGGAATTCTGTAAAGAACATTGTTATCTACCGCCCTGCCAAGCCAATCCTGCCCACAATCAAAATCCATAAGCACCTAAATACATATTGGAAACACAACATCCGTCCCCCCTCACGTTAGCAGAAGCTCTCGAATTCAAAAATAAAACCGAAGACGACATGATTACTAACGTTATGAATCAGCCCCCCAGACCCGAAAACCTGAAATTCCAAATGATGAAAAAAATCCTCAGGCACGAAAGACAAGAGACTCCTGTGACAGATTTTGAAGTTCC
The DNA here is from genome assembly GCA_034641835.2 of Pinus albicaulis. NCBI lineage: Eukaryota > Viridiplantae > Streptophyta > Pinopsida > Pinales > Pinaceae > Pinus > Pinus albicaulis. The sequence continues at coordinate 310,632,242 of CM076583.1, forward strand.
GATTGATTCCATGGACACTGTCCATAATAGCATTCCAATTGAAATTGAACTAGGAAAGACCTTGAACATCAACAGCAGCCTCGATGATAGTCAGAGGAAGAAACTTGTAGAAGTCCTTAGGAAGCATCAAGTTGCATTTGCATGGGACTACAAAGTGTTGGAAATATGATGCAGAGTGTTGTCCTTGATGGCAACCCACTTAATGAAGATGAAGACATGAGACTGTTGACATGTGTTGTCCTTGATGGCAAACTACCTGATGAAGTAATACTTAACCTGATGGACTTGGTAAATGATGTAAATCGGATGTGATATGATGTTTGTTGACAATATGATGCTGAGTGTTGTCCTTGAAAGGCAACTCACTTGATGAAGATGATGGCAACTTACTCGATGAAGTTGTGCTTGATAGAATATGGTTTGATGAACTAATTCTGATGTATCTACAGTAAGTACAGAAGGCAATGAAGAAAGAAATTCAGATTGTGCTAAATCTATGGTGAAAGAGTATGTCTCAAGGTATACGCGGATCTGTCTAAGGGAAGTCGCGTATGCACGCGAAAAAGATCGTTCCAAGTCGCATATGGGCAAAAGCGCTCTAAAAGTGCAAAACCAGGGGTAATCACCATGGTATTGACCCATTGTGTTGGGTAATGATCCGCCTAATTGACCCCGTCCAGGTAGTTTTGGGCTCATGGTATTGTTTTGGCCCATGGTATTGAAAAAGGATAAACCTATATAAGGAGAACAAATTCATTGTGCATATCATGTGTGTGGTGCAAGATGTATGAGCTTGAATGAATACTTCTCTCTGAAGTATATCTGAATGGAAAGGGTTACACTTGAATGATAAATCTGAATGTATGATGCACCAATGATGAAGAAGGGGATCTAGATCTGAATTGCTCTTGTATTTGCTAGATCTTATTATGGAAGGCTTAGATCTGTGATGAGGCGAGCATCTAGGCGAACATCTGTCTGAAGCAAAAGGGTAGATCTGAACTGAATATCTGATCTGATGAAGTATGTTGCTCTATAATGATTGAAGATCTATACGCTACTTCGCCGCGGAGGAAGCGCGTATATACGCAGCTTCAGCGAAGAGAAAGCGCGTATGCGCAATAAAATATACACTGAGGTATACGCTGGTTTGTGTGGACGGAAGTGCGTATATACGCGACATCAGTGAAGTAAAAGCGCGTATGCAAACTAGGGTTTGCTGAAGCAAAGGGTATGAAATATCTGATCTGTTCTGCTGTGTTTCTGCTATCTGATCTGTGTTGATAAGTATCTGTTGGTGATGTATGTTTGAGCTTAAAAGTATGGAATGGGTCCAGTCTGAAAATATGATGAAACGTGGCCTGCAAGTTGTGTTCTATTGAAGTTGTTGGATCCAGTGTGAAAATTGATGAAACGTGGTCCAAGGTGGTGCTGAGGGTTGTAGCCTTCAGTCAGGAGGTTGTAGCTCCCTTCCAGGTGAGGCTGGTAAACGAGATCGGGGGGTCGTAGCTCCCTTCCAGGAGAGGCTGGTAAACGAGTCAGGGGGTTGGAGCTCCCTTCCAGGAGAGGCTGGTAAACGAGCGCAGGTGGGTGCCTGCGTGCTGGTCAAGTCTGCGCCAGCACATATGTTGTAAGATGTTTTCTCTGTAATAAAATATTGAAGGCTGAGCAACTGCAGCGGTGGTTTTCTCCCGATTTGGGTTTCCACCTAAAAATCCTGGTGTTCATGTGTGATGCTTTGTGTGATGGTTTATTCTGTTCTTACTGCACATGTTTACTGTTTATTGAACATATGATGAATGAATGATGGAATAATATAAGTGAAGATTTAATGACAGATCTAGATCTCTGTGTATACGCTAGTTTCATAAAGGGGATCCGCGTATATACGCTAGTTTACTGAAGGAAAGTAGCGTATGGGTTTTAAGGTATGAAAAAGTAAAAATATTTGATTATGCAGTAAATACTGATTCACCCCCCCCTCTCAGTATTTTTCCCAACACAAAGATATGAAAGCCCTGGACCCACAACTTTTCACCCATCATATCTACGTCGATAAAGATATGCGCCCTGTCAGACAACCACAACGAAGATTGAACCCCCATCTCAAAGAAATTGTAAAGGAATAACTCCAGAAGCTCCTGGATGTCAACTTCATCTATCCCATCTCAGACAGAAAAGGGGTCTCTGCTTTGGTAGTTGTCCTTAAAAAAATGGGAAATGGAGGGTCTATGTAGACTACAGAGAGTTAAATAAAGCCACACAGAAAGATCACTTCGCCCTCCCTTTTATTGACCAACTATTGGCCACATTAGATGGAAAAAAAATTTTCTCCTTTCTTGATGGATTCAGTGGGTACAATCAGATACAAATAGTCCCTGAAGATCAAGACAAGACAACCTTCACCTATCCATGGGGCACTTTTTCTTATAGAGTGCTACCATTTGGATTGTGTAACGCCCCAACAACATTCCAAAGAGCCATAATTAGCATTTTTTCTGATCTAATAAATGAGGGACTTGAGATTTATATGGACGATTTTACACCTTATGGAGAAGATTTTGACCAAGCACTAGAGACATTAGACAAAGTATTGGAATGGTGCATTGCTACTAGACTGTGTCTGAGCAACGAAAAATGTCATATGATGATGACTGAAGGGGTAATTTTGGGTCACTACATATCTGCAGTAGGAATACAGGTAGACTCGGCCAAAATACAGGTAATCCTTTAATTAGCCACACCTTGCACACAAATAGAGGTGCGCAGCTTCTTAGGCTATGCAGGATATTATCAAAGATTCATAAAAAATTTCGCACAAATAGCTGCACCCTTGTATGCTCTAACTGGAAATGTTGAATTCCATTGGACTGAAAAATGTGACTTTAATTTTACTGAATTAAAAAAATTGGTCTCTACAACACCTATTCTTCATGGTCCTGACTGGAAAATACCTTTTCATATATCCTCTGATGCATCTGATACAACAATCGGAGCAGTCCTCAGACAGGAAGAAGACTGCAAACCATATGCCATTTATTATATCAGTAAAAATCTTACTCCTGCTGAGCTCAACTACACCGTGACAGAGAAGGAATTCTTAGTTGCGATTTATGAAATTAATAAATTCAGGCATTACATAACTAGATATCAAGTCTTCCTACACACCGATCATTTGGACATCAGATATTTAGCAAACAAGCCCATTACGAATAGAAGAGTAACCCGCTGGCTACTACCATTACAGGAATTTGACATAACGATTAAAGACCGTCCAGGCAAAGAAAATGTGGTGGAAGATTTTCTGTCAAGACTCCCCATAACGAATGACACATTAATAGTGGATTATCAATTTCCCAACGAACACCTATTTGCAGTAGCAGTCAAGACTCCATGGTACGCGGATGTGGCGAACTACCTGGCAGTTGGAAAGTTACCTAAGCATCTATCACCAAAAGAATGAAAATTAATTGTACAACGTAGTGCACGATTCTCCTAGATTGGGGGATATGTATTCCATACTGGAGCTGATATGCACATCTGTAGATGCATAAGGGAAGATGAAAGCCATGATATATTTCACGCCTGTCACGATGAACCTTTCGGCGGGCACTTCGCAGATCGAAGAATAGGACACAAAGTACTACAATTAGGCTATTTTTGGCCTACTATCTTCAAAGATGCAAAGAAGTATGTGCAGTACTGCGATAGCTGCCAAAGGATGGGTCGTCCTGGCCAAGCAGATGAAATGCCACTACAATCACAATTTGTAGTAGAACCTTTTGAACGATGGGATTTGGACTTTATGGGCCCATTCAATCCACCCTCCAACCAAAAAGCTTACATACTAGTTGCCACGGATTACGTTACAAAATGGGTCGAAGTAATAGCGCTGCCGAGAGCCACAGAAGAATCAGTCATTAAGTTCATTTTTGAATTATTTGTATGATATGGCTTACCCAGAGAAATAATAACCGATGGAGGAGTGCAATTCACAGGAAACAAAATCGTATCCAATTTAAAAAATCACCACGTAACACACAGAATTACGTCTCCTTACCACCCACTAGAAAACGGGCAAGTTGAGAGCACTAACAAGATCTTGGAAGTCATCCTCACCAAAATGGTAGTAGCACATCACCGAGACTGGGTCACGAGACTCCCAGAAGCCCTATGGGCCTATTGAACAACTTGGAGAAACATCGCCGGATATTCACCATACCAGCTAGTCTTTGGAAGAGAACCGATCCTCCCTATATAAGTTGAAATCAAAACACTTAGGACAGCTCAAGAAGTAGGATTGGACCTATCAGATGCTCAAATAAAAAAACTCCAACAGATAAATGAGCTGGACAAAATCTGACTGCTTGCTTTACAACGCACTATGATTATCCAAAAACAATGAAATAAGTGGCACGATAACCTTATAAAAAAGAAGGTATTCCAAAAGGGAGATTGGGCACTATTGTATGACTCCAGGTTCCAAGACTTTCCAGGGAAATTACAAACAAGATGGCTAGGGCCATATGAATTTCAAGAAGTTCATAACAATGGCACCCTCACTTTGACCACAATCGATGGAGGTGGCTCAACATTTCGAGTTAACGGACACCGAGTATGCCTCTACCACAAACCTCTCACAAAAGAATCCTTTTGTCAGCTGGTGCGAGAAGACCCCACCATTAAAGTCATAACACAAGGGGGAAATGAACCCACAAACTTAGGTACATGAGAGGTTTGGCACCATCAACTGTAAATTATGTACATAATTGTATATAGTTTCCTTTTGCATTTCATTTTGATTGTTTCTGTCTTGCTGTTCAATTTCTGAACAGCTGTTGTTCAATATTTTCACAACCATAGTTCAACGGAATTTCGAACAGTCCTTTTTGAGAGTTTTTGTCTTGCTGTTCAATTTCCGAACAACTGTTGTTCAATATTTGCACAGAAACAATTCAACGGAATCCCAAACAGTCCTTTTAAGAGTTTTTTTTTTCTATTCCATTTCCAAACAACAGCTGTCCAATAGCTACGCAACAGCAGTTCAGCGGAACCCCAAATAGCCTTTTGATCCCCCTCATTTTTGCTGTCCAATCTTTGAATAGTAGCAGTCCCTTCAACCCTTGAAAGCAATTCCTGCCATGCCGTTCCATCTTTGAACATCCTAACTGCTCTCTCTTCCCCTTTTTTTCGAATACCCCTTTTGAAACTCTTAATATATTTTTCTTCTGTAATTGAATAACCTTGAGCACGTGATGGCACTTGGAAGAAGAGAATGCAAATGGTAATACTTCTGAATCTGGTGTCTGATGATATTTCTTAATCAGGAAGCTCACATCATACTAATACTGAGGCAACAATTCCCATAATTCGAATAGGGCATCAAATAATTCTTAAACTTATATCGATGTGTCTTTTTACATTATTCGAGTAAATATCCAACTTAACGAAATGGAACAATGGGTATTATTGGCATTACTCTTCTCAAAAAAAAAAGAAAAGCGCCTCCACCATCAGTGTGTGATATGCAAAATCTTAACAGAGGATAGGGGGTCTCATCACGAGCCAACATACCATGATCATAAGAACTGAGCAGGTGACATGCCCAATATGGCTACCACACCAGGGTCATGAGCTTCTCAGAAGGATAGGAGGTCTCATCACGAGCTAGCATGGGCCACCACACCAGGGTCATGACCTTCTCAGAAGGACAAGAGGTCTCATCACGAGCTGGCCTGATCACCTTACTCTAGTTCTAGTGAATGGCACTATTATCATCTGGCCACCACACTAGCGTAGTGACCTCTGAATGGATTGCATTACTAAAATTCGTTTACATATCTCAGGGGAGAAAAGGGGGTCTCATCACGAGCCAGCCTACCATGTTCATAGGAGTCTAGCAGATGACATGCCCATTATGGAAACCACACCAGGGTCATGACCTTCTTGTTAAACTCGAAGGACATGAGTTCTCATCACGAGTCAACCTGATCATTTTGCTACAACTCTGGTGAATGGCACCATGTCCACCTAGCTACCATACTAGCATGGTGATCTTCCTTAAAAAAATAAAATAAAATAATAATAATAATAATAAATAAACAAATAAACAAATAAATAATAAATGAATAAATAAATGTTTTTTATAAGTAAATACCATTATACACACCTTGTTCCCATGGAATTATTGACTCGAATTAATGTTAATTATGACTTATCCTAGTAATCATTAACGAATATTTGATAAACCTATCTTGAACAGTGGGAATGATAAGCTAATCAAATCTAGAATTACAATGCTTCCGTCATCACCTCATAATTTTCTGACGACATCGTATCAAATCAATTAGAAAACCGTATTCTCTTAGGCCTTGGTCATCTCTGCACGAGCTGCAATTATGGAAACTTATCTGCGTAACCACCGCTGTACAACCATCAATTACCTAACGACTGATCCACCACGCACAAATTCAAAGAATCCGATATTTCCATTCCGTCTGCATGCACCAGCCATACTCCTCTTGTACCTGTGGGTATGGATGCCCATTCTCACTCAGGAGGGGAAGGTGGATTACTCTAACTAGCACTAATTTGGCAAGCAAGAAAAATATCACACAAATCACATCAGGACGCCTCGGAAATTGCTACAATCTAGGCATGGAAATGACTTATACAGAATTACAGTTCCCCTTCTGAATATGCATAACATTTGGATGGAACAACAAGACCAAAGCTAGGAACAACTAGAAGCTAGAATCATTCAGACATGGGTGGAGGACCGATGAGGAACGAGCCACAAAATTTCACGCTCTCAGATGAGGCAACTGCTGTTCTTCAGAGATCAGGATGGCTCACATACACACACAGACTCCAGGGATACAATACAAAGGTTGCAATGGAATTCATGAGGAACCTGCATGAGGGAAAAACTAGAGTCATGGGACAAATGATACCTATCACAGAGGAAATAATAGCGACAATATCAGGAATACTAGTGCGAGGATAAATATGGGCAGAGAAGCATTTTCTCTTAAGAGAAGCAATAGCATTATATCGAGATCCAGAAGAGCAGCTGTAGTGGAAAGGCAGAGGAGTTGCACCCACATCTTTACACCAGCCATGGCAGGAGCTGGCGAAGTTCATCCAATGATTCATAACCTACGAAGGATGTCGAGAAGCGGTAAAACCCCGGCACCTTAACTCCTAGTTGTGCTTAAGCAGAAAATTACAATTAATATTCCTGCATTTTTAAACAATGTTTTGCATGATACTACTGGCCAGCTAAGAAAAGCCAAGAGGCCCCAGGCGGTGGTGAACCACCAGGCCTTGATTAAGCTAATTATCATCCATGAGCTAGAAAAACATCAGATAGCATGGCATGATTTTGTTAACCCAGAAGTATAGGAACCGGCAACGAACCCGAAATTACCCGAACTAGGAGTTCACCCTGAGAATGTAGAAGTTGAGCCCCTGAGGCTGAACACTCCTAGAAGAAAACAAAGTCAAACCACAATGTCAAAATCCAGTAGATGAAAAAAGGCCAGAACAGCCCAGGGAACCTCAAGCGGTATGAACGAGGCTGAACCACCCTAGGCACCAATACAAGAACTGGAAGAAGAGATGGCCCGAGACCTAGGGAAAATAAGAGAGAAATCAGAAGCAAGAAATGTGCCGGAAGCAGGGGAGTAGGAGGAAACTGTTGGCAAGTCCCCTAGTAATTATGGCCATAACACTTTGCCACTCGATCATGAACAGTTGCAAGAAAATGGAGCCCTGTCTCCCATTTACAATTTTGAATATTATAGCACTGAAAAAGCAAGGGAGGGATTGGAATCACCAGCAGATTCCAGGGACACCATCCTCTTAGACTAGAGGAAACCCACAGAAATTGAACCAGAACATAGCACCGCACCCCCGAGCCAGAGCCCTCATGCTGAGAATAAGTCTGAAGAAGTAATGGAGAAAACCACCCTAGAGACGACTCTAGAAAAATAAAATTACGTTACCATACCACTAGTGAGAGAAGAGGAAGAATTACATTTAAGAAGAATTAAAAATTTGAAGAAGAACTGTAGGAGACTGAAGAAGCTAGTAAGGAACCTTAGGAGGCAACTAAAGAAGGAAAAGATGGCAAGGAAGCCGAAGGTTGAAACTGCTATCATTGGAACCCAAACCGAACCAACAAGTGTCACAATTATCGAAACACAAACCAACTTGACCACTACCGCAGAAGCGGAAACACAGACAGAAAAAATAATTCGTACAGAAACGTCCACACAGAGAGGGGAAGTCCCTGGCTATGCTCACTTAGTGGAAATAGCTACTAGGCAATGACTGCAAACTGAGCTGGAGCAGACATGCCAGGAGTTAGCACAATGTAGAAAAGAAGTGGTGCCATTGACGGAACAACAGGCACTACAAAAGAATCTCGCCGACCTCTCTTTCACGGAAGATGAAACATTTTCTCAACTCAAGAGAGAACAGGCCAAGGTTAAAGTGGCATAGAAGAAAATGGAGCAAGCCAATGAATAGATAGCCACAATCTACTCTCTTTACGACGATGCCTTGTCATGCAGGTCCCGTGCGACCAATTATCCCCTGTTTTTAACAGAACGGTACTTACTGCTGAAATTCAAAGCTTTAAGGGTAGTAAAGTCTATTTCTTTCAAAACAGTAGGGGAATTTGTCCAAAGTTGCCAAGAGAAGGATGAGAAGATTCAACACCTCTTGTGCGAGCTTTACATGCACAGTTTTATTTTGGAAACTAAAAATGATAGTAACCTGAGCCACTTCATAGGGGATATCCAACTACAAGCCTTCCTGTCATATGCAAAAAATCAAGTCAGATGGGCCAAAGCCTATGGCATCTTTCAGAAACGGGAGCACAACTTGGCGCTGTGGATCCGAGGAGAACCCACGAACCCATTATGGACAATCATTCGGCACCAGAACTTTATGAAGAATCCGGGTGTGAAGACTAAACTCAGACCCATTCATAAGATGTTATAACAGGAGCCCAAGAGTATTTCGAAGACATCAAAGAAGCGACCTTGGCAGCAGCTAAACAACAATGGGCGGCCTCCACAAAAAATGTAAAAACCGAGAGCCGTTCAACTATAGAAACTTCAAGGCCGCTGCATCGAGATTCCATATTTACGCCAATCTAATCAGTCACATGGGACCAGCCTGGTTAGGCTTCAGGTACCGGAACCCACTTATTTGGCTTCCCCCCGAAGAATACAACCATGATTATGAATTACCGGAAGGAGTCACAAGCGTTTCCTTTAAACAAATAGAAAGGAATAGGGGGTTCAGAACACCTCAGGAGAGACCCTACCCTGCCTACTCAATAACACAGTTAGACCTCAATCACTTGTTTGCATGAGGACATGCAAAAAGGTAAGCAAGGGAATAATGTTGGGCCTAGATTCAAGTATGATTTTCTCCTCTAAATACCCTGAATTATCTTATAAATGTGAGGAAATATTCTTTTCTATCAATAATGAGGGATGAATTAGAATAGAACAGGAATAGTTATGCTAAGGACTTTAAGAACGACTCATGACAAGGAATTGACTCCTTTTTGTCCCTATCTGCAGGAAGCCAGGAATGCGAAGTCAACGAGAGATGATGACCAATCAATGGACATACGAATCAGGGTCATCAACAATTACAGGCGACTAAGTAAAAGGCAGCTAAACAGTTTTTGAGCTTAAGAACTCAAACGACAGCCACACGCAATGGGCTTCCGTTCGAGATACACTCTCGAGAGTGCCTTGAAAAAGAAAAGGGCAGACTAGGGTAAAGGGAGAGTCCATAGAGAAATCAGGAGATAGTCTGTTTAATTCTTTTTGGAAGAACAATCCTGAATAGGAATAGGATTCTAGATAATATCCTCTTGAGGTTTCGGTAGTGCTATAGCTTCTGTAGGTCTGGGCCCAACCTCCAGAAGTTCCATGCATATGTCATGTTTTGAGACTTTACAAAACTAGGATCTATGATTCTTCTACAGTTGCAGCATATAATTTTTATAATATAACTACAGTTTTCCTCATAGAACCTTTAATAGCTGTGTTCTCAGTAATAAGCATAATTCTGTGCACGGTAATTGTTTTTTTCATATCTGATTCATTTGTTGTCTATGATTATTAACCTTGGAGTAGAAAAGGATTGGCTCAACATTTCTACCTTCTGTATTTCACGTTTCCTTTCTAATTTGATACAACAGTAGTCGATTGATCATTGATGATTAGTTAGCTTTATAGAGAACACCATTGCAAAATTATTTAAGTTAGGAAATTCATAGATAAGTTATATTATGTTTAGATTTACTTCTTCTACTCTTTCTTGGTTTCACAACTAGCCATGCAGTCTAGTATTTCATTCTTTCATTAGCGCACCGTTACTTAGGTTTCTTATGTTGCTGTTTACGTATTGCACAATTGCACAAATTGCTTAAAGCATATTGTAGTTTCAGAATTGCATAGTTAATTTATTACTTCTTGGATTATCAATTTCATTTAGCTCTATTCTCGAAGCAACTTAGTTAGAATATTTCTCTATTTAGTTCATTTTTCGTTATTTCCATTCATGCTGATTTTACCTAGAATTCTTCTTAGTCCAACCTAGCGATCATGTTGCTTCAACATAATTGTTAAATTATAGCTCAGCAGTATTTTCCTTAAGAACAACACCCTTCATGGTTACAAATCTCCTCTTTGCACCAACAAGAAGCATTCTTAGATTCGTCATACTTTGCTGACACCCTTGAAATCAAAATACGAACCCCAGATTGACAGTTAAATAAAGGAACGATAGAGTTGTAGAAAAGATCGCCTCTATAGGACCGACAACACCCATAGTCGTACACCATCTGGTGGCTTCACCAAGGATGAGATATCTGCGTCAGCTAGCAATGTTGCCTTCCATAGAGCATCAAGCCCTTCACGGATGAGGTATTATGTGACATTGCTCCTCTTGATGTTTATGATGTATTATTAGGCCAACCATACTTATGGAAGCGACATGTTGTGTATGATTCCTGACCTCGCGTTATTATTGTTACTGTAGGAAATAAGTTGTACATGATACCAAAGGTACCACTGCCTACTGCTATCTCTTTGGTTACTGCAAAAAATGTAGTAAGCTCATTTCCAAAACCAGGAAATTTGTTTTCTTGATGATCCACCCTTAGGGTAGGAAGAAGACTGTGGCCACGACCTCCAAACAGGGCTCCTCCACACGACAACAACAAATGAACAAGGTCGTGGAGGATTACAGGGAAATCTTCACCTCACCCATAGGGGTGCCTCTGCACTATCAGGGCAATAACCCCATCGATCTGACCCCAGGTGCGCTGTATCCCTATGGACCGATCTATCGACACTCTGTTTTGGAGAATGATGAAATCAAGAGGCAGATTCAGGACCTGCTACAGAAAGGTCACATCTAGCTGAGATCATCACCCTGTGGGAGCTCGATCATGTTGGTACAAAAGAAGGATGGGACTTGGATACTTTTTATTGATTATCGAGCGCTAAAAAATATCACTGTTTGGAATAGGTACCCGATCCCACAAATTGATGACCTTCTAGACCAACTCAAAGGAGAGAAATATTTTATTAATATTGACTTGAAGTCTGAGTATCACCAGGTACCAATCGAACCCTTCGATGTGTGGAATACTACCTTCAAATCCAAGGAGGGCCTTTTTGAATGGCTGGTCATGCCTTTTAGGTTAGTGAATGCTCTCGCAACCTTCATGAGGCTAATGGAAGACATCTTGAAACCATTCACCAACTCATTTGTAGTAGTGTACTTGGATGGCATCCTGTTCTTCAGCTAGACCATGGAAGAGAACCTCCACCACATCTAGCAGGTCCTCCAAACACTGCGACAACACAAGTTGTGTGCCAATTTGGAGAAGTGCACTTTTGGCATAACCGAGGTTCAATATTTGGGATACATTATTGATGAGCGGGGTTTGCATGTGGATCCAACCAAGATCCAAGTCATTTGGGATTGGCCAATCCCAACCACTCTAACAGAGCTTTGAAATTTTCTGGGTCTTGCTAATTTATACCATAGGTTTGTGTTGGGATTCTCTCATATCACTTGGCCCTTGAGTCAAGTCACCAAGGGAGGAGCGAAAGAAAAATTATTTTGGTTGAAATCTCAATAGAAGGAGTTCGTAGAATTGAAACATTGCCTCTTCTCTGCCCTAGTGGTCACATTACCAGACTTTCAACAACGATTTGAGATCAAGAGAGATGCCTCTGAATATGATATTGGGGCAGTTCTTACTGAACAGGGGCATCCAGTGGCATATTACAGTGAGACAATGTCTGACACAGTCCGCAAGTATCCCACTTATGACAAATAAATGTATTCCATTATGCAGTCTTGCTGACAATAGAATAATTACATTTTTGGGAAGGAAACAGTCATCCACACAGACCACCGACCCATGTAGTTCATGCAGTTTCAAGGGAAGTCACAAAATGATTTCCATCAAAATTTCTCCACATACATGCAACAATTTCATTTGAACATCAAGTACAAGAAGGGAAACACCAATAATGTTGCAGATTGCCTCAGCCCACCACATATCGTGATGCTAACCACCGTTCTCAACTCTTGCGGGCATGATACTTTTGATTATTTGCTTCTCTGCTAGAGTGATCCAAAATTTGGCCACACATACAAGAAACTCTTGGACGGTATGCAAGTTCCAAAATTTCACCTTCAAGATGCACTGCTATGTCACCCAGGACACCTTTGTCTTCCTTCAACCAAGTGTGCCAAGTTTATTTGGGAGGCGCACTATAATCGGGTCATTGGGAATTTCGGGGTTGATAAATTAGTGGCAGTACCATATAAGGATTTATATTTTCCGAACCTTCGACATGCTGCTAAGAAGTACATCAGATTCTGCATTGCTTGCGTTATTTCCAAACCGACCATCAAGAAGCAAGGCCTCTATAATCTGCTACCTACCCCTAGTCGAGCCTAGGAATCCATCTCAATGGATTACATGTTAGGCCTTCCTTCTAATAAGCATGGAAATAAATTTGTTTTCGTGGTCGTCGATAGATACTCGAAGATGGCCATTATGGCAGTTTGCAAGAAGAATATCACAACAGAAGCCACTGCTAAACTCTTCTTTGAACAAGTGTGGGTGCACTTTGGGATCCCATAGTCTATCATCTCATATCAGGATAACAGGTTCCTTAGCACATTTTGGTCCAACCTCTAGTCACTACTGGACACCAAGCTCACCAATTCCACAACTTTCCATCCCCAAACTGATGGTCAGAGAGAGGTCGTCGATAGGATGATCTTACACATTCTGTGCATGTACAATTCAAAGAATCAACGCACATGGGATGAGAGATTTCCCCATGTACAACATAGTTATAATCGATCTCTCCACAAATCAATCGACCACAACCCCTTTCAGGTGGGCTTGGGATTCCAACCACTATGTCCCATTGATGTAGCCATGCCATTTATGGCTACTCAAGCCAATTCGTCTCATGTCCAGTCTGAAGCTGACAAGGTGAAAAACTTCATTGAGCGCATTCAGCACATCTGCTAACAATTTCATGACATATTGGACAAAGCCAATGCTAAGTACAAGAAACAAAATGATCAACATCCGGTGCCACACAAATTCCAGGTGGGCGACAAAGTGTGGCTAGATTTTCAAAAGGAGCGCCTCGCTGGACCTCACCACAACCTTCACCCGCTCTGATATGGGACGTACACCATCACCAAGGCTATAGGGGCCAATGCCTTCGAGCTCAGTATTCCACCATTCCTTGGTATGTACCTAGTGTTCAATGTGGACCACCTTTGGTTCTACTTCCCACCTCTACTAGACACCTCCGACATTGCAGAACAACTCATACCAACAGAGTTAAACACAAAATGCATGGAGCATGCCACCACAAATCGTATCATGGACATGAAAATCAAGAACACTCACCCGTAGAATATCCAATTGTATCTGGTTTTCAAAGCTGGCTAAATCCTGCACCAAGGAAAATGGTTCACCAGAGACCAAGTTCAGCAGAATTTTCCTCATCTCATGGAGGAACTCAATGCAACGAGGAAAATTGATTCCTAAGGGGGGAGGAATGATCCAGGTGGATATTCGTGGCCACCCACCTATTCCACTTGGGGCCTCACCATTGTTTCTTTCATGTTTTTAGTTTCCTTAATTGTAGCACAATTTACTACTTTTAGTAGTTTTTTGGGTCCTGAACTTCTGAAGCCATTTCGAGGCCGTAAATGATTTTTTTGGGAAAAACCGGGAGAAATAGGGAATTTAATTTGATGTTTCTCATATTAAAATTTGTATTCCTTGGATATATATTTATAGCGAGGTATTGTGTGCATCAAACGAATATCGTATGCCAAAGTTACGTCCCCAGGAATATTGATGTACCATTTTACCCAAATTGGGGCCCATAGTTTTAGTGCTTCATCTCTTAGGGTTAGGTTTTTGGATGTTTAGGGTTTTCCATTATTTCTCAATAATAAATAGGCCCTAAAGCCTCATTGTAACACATTTCAGAGGCCTGTAGTAGCCACATCTCTTCTTAGAGATAAGCTACGAATGCCCTAGCTAGTTTATTTCCATTCTGTCCATAAACATAGTTCAGTTGTTTGTTGTTAATGAAATGAAGTTTTATTTCTGCTTCATCTCTGATTTTATGTGTATTTCTATATTTCACTGCGTTCTTTCTTAAATCCAGATCATCTCAACCTATTACCATCACCATGTCAGGCGCCAACGCAGGTGCAGGAAACCAAGGTGGTCACCTAGGTGCTAACCCGGGTAACCCTGCCAGTGAAACCTCTTATGGTATGGTCACTCCTACTCCATTTCTAAATTTCATGGCTTGATTAAGTCTCCCTAATTTTAATCAAATTATCAACAACCCTATTTTCCATAACACCAATTTTATTGTTATGTCTACCAAACTTCCTTCTAACATACCTATGTTTGAATGAAATCCTAGAGAAGATCCAAAAAATCATGTTCACTCATTTCATATGTGGTGTTCATCCAATTCAATAACTGAAGAATCCATGCATATTTATCTATTCCAGCACGTTAGAGTCCAATATTTTATAGGATAAATTGATAATTATCTGTTGATTTGTGTATAAAGGTGTTGTAAATAATATTTCATATTTCAAATTATTTCCAAGAAAAGAAAAAAATAGGATATATAAAAATATATATTTGTGAAAGAAAAAATGAAAGAAAATAATAACAATATGAAAAATAATGAGAAAAACCCCAATAATTGAGTGAGCCTAAATGCCACTTAATCAAAAAATAAAAAATGATGTATAAATTTAGAAAAATAAAAAATAGGCTTGTTAGTCAAAATGCAGCATTAGAGATAAATTAAATAAGTTTAATTTGATTAATCACACCATTTAAGTGTGATTAATTTGTGTAATAAAGTTAGTTTATTATTTTTTGATTAAGTATGGTTTAATTAGTTTAATCGCACCATTAAACACGATTAATTTGTTGTAATAAATTGTTTTGAAATGACGTTTTTTCATTATATGATAAAGTTTGCACAGGGTCTAATGGTAGAGATCAAACCCGCCTAATCCTACCACATGCCATTGAGTTTGAGACCCCCTAGCTCTTTCAACGGTTAACATTGGGGAGGGGTGGGGGGTCCGAAAATATGATTTACCCTTTCCACTTTTCCATACATGGTGCACTTTCATGCTATTCACACTCCTGCACCCTCCCTGCCCTACCCAAAACCATTTACCACTCTAACCCCCCTCCGAAATCCACTCCATCCCACTCTCACGAAAAGAGTTTCCATTAACTCATCTCCCCCTCACCACTTCCCTACTACCATGTATGTGTCTCGCTCGACCCCGCTCCCTTTACCATTACAACCCCTACTCAACCAACTCCCGCCACATGGCTTATCTATTACCAAAATAAATGAAACCGCTTTGTTAATGTCTAAACCCCAATGGTAAGCCATTTATTCCATAAATTGGCATTCTCCTATTCTGATGTCCCCTCCCTCAAACTGTTCTAAATTGTTGGAAAAGAGAAATTTCCACAACGAACCAATCAACAGTTGAAACCTATCACCATGACCCATATCAGCAAAAAAATAGATTGTAAAACATCCAATTCATTGAGCTTACTTGTCACGAGCTACAATTATCAGGCCACCAGCCTCCAATCAACCAAATTCCCAAGTAATTGTAGCAATCCTGATATTTTTCTTTTTCATCATGGCCCCAAAAGTAAAATCTAAGAAAACAGATGAAAACCATATTCCACCTCCTATTATTGACCTTGACCACTTGCCCCTTGTAGATCAGGAATATAAGAAAAATGAAACCAGTTGTGAATTGGATCTTTACAAACCTCACAACTGGTTAAATAAAAATTTCATTGATCAAAGTGATGAATTGTGTTTGTGGGACTCCTTCGTACCCAAATTTATCTTTCCCCAAACCCATCACTTTCTTGAATTTGTGGCATGGTGCCATTCTATATATATCCCTAGCCAAAGAGCATTGTAGCCTAGAATGGTGAAATTCTCTTCACCATAACCCCTCAGTCAATTAATAAAATGCTACAAATTCCTGAATCAATAAATATAATGTTACAAAATATAAATATTGACTTTTTGAAACCATTCTCTAAAGAGTCCCTCAAGGATCTATACAAGAACCTTACCTTTCCTAACAGAGCTAAAATATTTGAGATTTTCTCACATGAGGATGCCCAATTACCTAAGAAAAGCACCCCTTATCCATCCTCCATGTTCCCTGAAATGACCAAGAAAATCATAGCTATAGTTTATTGTTTACAGGGCTATCAATCCAATTAGTGGGTTGATGAAGTTATCATTGGATTTCTGCCAATTTTCTTAAAGGATGAAAAGTATTCAATTATTTCCAACTATAGTGAATTTTTAGCGAATTCCATTCATGAACAATTCCTAGAGTTTTCCATAGAAGGTAGTTTTAAATATTATTTATTTTTAGTGTATTTATTCTTATTCCCTAAAGTAGACCGTTTTCAACGTACATTATAGAAAATAAATGAGCAAGGAGATTCCCAATCCGTAATTCATCGGAATTCCTTGATAAGGGAGCATACCAATGAATTTACCGATAATGCATATGTTAACTAGTTTTTATATGTATCTTCCCGCCTATTGAACAATGATGTTGAACCCAAAATAGGGCAAGAGGTAAAAAGATTTATGCATCTTAGTGAGCACAGTAAAACATGTGACTGGTAATTGTACCAAAAATACACTGAAATTAGAGTGTATGGATGTGAAATGCCTCCATATAAGTTACTCAAGTATGTCCCTATGAGAAAATTTTAATTAAAATATATCATATAGATGATCAACATGGATGATCTACATTTTGTTTCAACAAAGAAGAAGTATAAATTTAAAATAAATACACGGATTGGAACTTTTATTTGTAACACTAGGGAAGTAGGAAAAGAAGATAATTTTCTCTTAAAGAAAATGAATTTCAAACTCAGCTTCACCTGGTCATATGGCCCCTTTGGCATCATCTCAAAACTTAGAATAAAGCAGAGAACTACTCTCTATACTCACACTGCAAGGACTGAAATAGAAAAATTTATGAATAAAGAGCAATGGGAGGAGAATATTTTATAGGAGGCATAATAAAAGGTCATATCTACAACAATAGAACAAACTCTGGAACCAATAGAGATACATGAAAAAAGGCTAAGGAAATATGTTTCCCATTTAGTCACAAATATTGTAGAAAAATATTTCCTAATCTATAAGAAGAAACAGAAGACCAATCCAACATCATATTTCCTGCATGAAGATGATACATCGTCTACTATAGTTTTGACATGTTCTTGTGCTTCTATTTTTCCAAGAGCTGAAGAAATTTTTAATTAATCTCCATCCTCCTCAGTCTCTCAAGAGTCTTTAGACACATCTCAAACAACAGAATTGGTTCATGACTAGGTTGAACCAAACATATTTTTCAAGTACAAAGAAATTAAGAAGAAAATTGAGATGCCAAAGGCTACCACCTATTCTCAGTTCTAGAAACAGATAACAACCTCACAGAATAGGCTTGTCTCTGCCTTTGACACAGGGAAAGAAAAAATGCATATTTATTTTTTCCAAGCAGCAGTTCCTTTTCCCAAAACCGCAGATGACTACAAGAATTCCATATTTTCCTTTGATGCTAATCAATTCATCCCATTGATCAAATGGACATGCACAAAAAAATAGGTGAGATGTTGTATTTAACCTTGACTAACAAGGAAATGACAACTTCAAAATTGCAAGCTTCAATCAATAACGTCCAATCTCAGTTAAAACTTGAGAAGATATCCTCTTTGGCTAAATACACAAAAATTTAATCATTAGAGGGTCTAGTGATAAAATTAGGATATGATCCTAAAAAAGTAAAGGCTACAAAAGAAATTGTTAAGAGGAAGAATGCAGACATTACAACATTAAGGAAGAAAATCAAGCTTCCATCCACCGAATATCCTCAAGAAAAATAAGCTGGACACTTAGATAATGATAAAAAATACATGTTTAAAATTATCATTGAACAAAATGTCCAAATTAAACAAATGCAGGTTGAGATGGAGAAATTGCTAAAGGAAAAGGAACAGTCCTCTTAGCTAGCAGTTATTCCACTCAATAGCTCCTATTGGAGGTACAGTTCCCATTACAGGTACATCAACAACAAAAGCATCCACTTCAACAACCATCACAATAGGGGTAAAGTTTAAAGATGCATCATGACAGTTGATCAAGGCAATGGAAGATATGTCCATCAAAGGGAAGGAAATTTAAAAGCTGAAAGCTCAGCTTAAAAACCTTCAGGAACGTAAGTTAAAAATTGACAATAAATATGTAGCAGAGCTTCAAAAGAGTCACATATAGAGCAAAATAATTGAACAACTATAAAATGAGTCTGTTATGGCTCAAACAATTTCACGGGCCAAGGAGAACATATGGGTTGAAATAAATGAAGAAATCACTGAAATTTGGCCCTCTATTGAGATAATTTTTTAGCAAGAGGAACTAGTATAGAGATCAAAGGAGATCATTGCAAAGTTAAAGGAAAGTTTGGGACAAATGCTAGGTGAAGCCAATACACTGATAAAGGTCATAAATTCAAAGAATAAGGATGAAATAGAATAATTTGAGATTACAGATGGAATAGAAACCATCCTTGAAGTCAAAAGAGTCCTTACTAAAAATATTTTGATGTTTTAATTAGAAAATAAATTCCATAACTTGGAGGCTAACATTCATAAATTTCACATAATATTTCACATGCTGAATCAAAAAGGGATGCTAGGGCTAAAAGGAATTGGAGATAAGTTAGTTAAATTGGAGGATTATCATCATAAATTGTACACCATAGCCAAAGACAAGCCAAAAATTTCCACTATCAAAGGAATCATCACTGGAAAAACATTCATGGAGGATTTGGAATTCAACCTGTTCAAAAAACATGAAATAAAATATTTGTTCTCAGTCAAACCAAATTTCTAGAAATATACCGAGGTAGATGAAACTTACAGGAATTTAGCTAAAGTCTCCATCCCAAATGAGAATAGATGGGATAAGTTGTGTATAATTTTGGAGTAATAGGCAGTTTTACATTTTTAGCAACAAAGAAACAATTTTTTGGGTTGAGTCATCACCAGAAAGCCTCGAAGATAGTGCTAGAAACTTCGTTAGTTTTCATGGTCTTATATTCTTGTACTATTTTTGTAAATATTTTTTGAGATATTTTGTAATAAATATTGACATTTTAAATCAATATATTTTGTTAAGAATTGTATGAATATTTCATAATTCAAAGTTTTATGGGTTGAGACTTGTATGAACAAAGAAATATTTTGATGTAGAGTTGTTCACTAAGCTAAATGTGATGATATTCAGTAATACAGAAAGTTGTTCCAGGATTCATGTGTCAGACGAATTGGTAATTTTTTTCCTCTTGTGAAATTGTTATTTCTCTATTTTTCCATATGTTATTGTTATATATATTGTTTAAAGAAAACTAGGGGCATAATTTTTTTAATTACATTCCGCTCTGGCTTATAAACAATATTCATGTTTTCAATTTGAAATTAAATATAGAATTCATTTTTAAATGATCTATGTTTAATTGAATATAAATCTTTTCCTTCATTTCACTCCTCAAATCTCCAAGGATCCAATAGTCGGCCTGCCTTGCCCTACTACACTTCATATGTTATTTATTCACTTGAATTACCTAATGTTTTATGAATCCTTTTCCCAATGGCCTTTCCTTGCAGCTTCAACCAAATATTTAAAAAATAAACCTCTGAACTAAATAACTAGCCTAATATATTTAATCAAGAAATCTAAATCATAAATAGAGATCCACCTCTGAAGCTGGAAGGTCTAGATCCCAGCTTCCATAGTGGCTTTTGGTTACCGCTAGTTTTCTCTCATAGCCATGGGAAGTTACGGAGTGCTAACATAGTGGTGACCATACTGGGGAGACTTCGAACAATTCAGATTTAAAATAAACTTTTCGCTGGTAACATTCATTTTATGCTTAAATATATTTCAAAGTGTGTGGCTAAGAAATAAATATTATTAAGGTTGTTTTCCACTAAAAATTTGTGCATATTTTATATTTGTAAATATACCATTGTATATATGGATCCCAAAAGGATACATACTGGATCTAATCTAGATCCCAACCCTCCTAAAAATGTTGAAGATCCTGAAAATTTGGTAAGGAAAAAGAATCCCACAAAAGTCCAGCTAGTAGTAGCTCCTTATCAAAAACTAATTCTTTGCCAGAAAGTCTTGTAATAATAGAGGATATTGACTTTGACTTGTAGTTCGAAAATACTCTTTTCTGATCCATATTTATGTAGGAACGCAAAAGAATACACATGTAACCATAAATACAAATATGCAGTGGAAAGAACACTTCATTTCATTAATATCAAAGAACTGAAATTTGCTTACAGACAGAATAGAAATAAACTAGCTAGGGCGCTGGTAGCTTATCTTTGAGAAGAGATGTGGCGGCTACATGCATATGAACTGAGTTAAAATGAGGATCGAGGGCCTATTTATTATTTAGAAACAATGGAAAACCCTAAACATCCAAAACCATAACCCTAGGAGATGAAGGGCCAAAACTATGGGCCCTGTTTGGGTAAATTGATGTTTCAACTTTCCAGGGACGTAACTTTGGAATACGATCTCCGTTTGATGTGCACCATACCTTGTTAGAAAGATCTATCTGAGGAATAAAAATTTTTATGCAAGAAATAAAAGCATGGTCGCTCTCGGTTTTCCCAAAAAACGTCGTTTAGGGCCTCAAAACGGCTCTGGACATTTAGGACCTGAAAAAACTGTCAAAAATAGTAATTTGTGCTGAAAATGAAAAACTGAAAGAGACAATGGTGGGGACCCAAGTGGAATAGGTGGGTGGTCAACAATATCCACCTGGATCATTTTCAGATCCAAATCAGAGAGTTTTACACTTGAAACAATTTTGAATGAAGTTCAATTGAAACCTTTTCGTAAAGTCCAATAGTCACATGCTTCACAATCTAATAAAAACATTGTACAACAGTTTGAAAAAATTAAAGATCTGGCCAGATTATTAAATAGGACCATTGAAGGTTTTGATCAACACTCTTATGTTATTACCTCTTATTCATTTCCAATTCATTGATTTATTCCACCTTCATCTACCACTTGATTTTCATTCACCTGTTTTTCAGCTTCAATTATTATTCCTAACATATGAATTGTACATACTACAACATTCACATATTCTTCTACAACCCCTCCAACTCCTTCATCAACCCCTACTATAACAACATCCACAACTCATATTCGAGTCATGGCAAGAAGATACTCTCCTTTAGCATTGCAAGCCCCACTACATGACCTGCCCCAAAACTATGCACAGAGAATATCAAAATTTGATGGCACAGGTCCTATAACAACACAATAACACATTGATAGAATAAATGACTTCTCTGATATAGAAAAAATATATTTTGATCATGTGAAAATGAGTTTGTTTGCACAAATTTTAATGGGATAATTAAAGAAATTGTATAGAGCATTACCAACTGGAAGTATTGCAGATCCACAATAGTTCCATCAAATTTTTCTTACTAGATGGGAAGTTAAATTTCAACCCCTCCAAATTCTTGTAGAATATGAAGGTTTAAAGAGGACCCAAAATGAAACTATCCAGGATTACTACACTAGATTTAACAATGTTTACAAATGTATCCCAGTTGCAATAAAACCCCCACCTGGATTGGCCCTAATCCATTTTCGAGAAGGATTTGATGCTAATATGGCTTATTAGTTGAGAGAAAGAAACCAAACCACACTTGAAGAGATGAAAATTAATTTTTTTAGTGTAGAGGCTAATTTATTAGCCAAAAGAGCTAAGATAATAATTGAAAGAAGGGTCACTATCAAAGAGTAACCTTATTCTTCATCAGACTTAAAACTAGATAGTCTAGTTAAAACTATGGAAAAGATGATGGAAAGAATTATGGTGGCAAATAGAAAGCCTCCTAAGAAACCTCAACGGGGACCTTAACTTTGACATCCAAATTTTAGAAGGTCACAACCTCAGATCGAACAAAGAGAACAAATAGGTCATGATGATTGACAACAAATTATACCTCATTTCGAAGAAAAATTGCCGAAGAAGAATAAAAAAATATGCAAGAACTAGAAGAAGACCAAATAAGTCTTTTGTAGAAGGTGAAACAGACATTATTTTTCTAAAAAAAAGAAGAATAAGACCTATTTCAATCTTCATTACCAGAGGATATGCCTGCAAAGTCACCAAATTATCAACAAGGATATCGAAATGCTATTATGGAAGTACATAATAAATACAACTTAAAAAGAAAAAGGACAACAACAAACCCTCCCAAAAAGTAACCCACTAATACACCTTCTACTAGTCAAACAAAAGGAATTCAATCAGAAACAAACTCCTCTAAGACAAAATCCTAAAAAACAAGAGGTAAGTAATAATGAAGTGGAAAAGTCTCAAACCCATTTCAATATTGAAAATGATCTTTCAAAGGTCAAAATCCCAGTTCCATTGCTTGAATTAATGAAAAAGGATGTCTATAGAAGTCAAGTTGTAAAGGAACTACAAATTGAGGAAGGAACTGACAATGTTAATGTAACTGATGATCAAGCTAAATTACTATTGAGACCTGAAGTGGATGGTATTCCACAAGATTCCAGTGTTCGTACATTTTATGTTTGTCTTAACATCCATTATTTTATTATAAATAATTCCATGTTAGATTCAGGCACCTCACACAATCTTATGCCAAAATAAATCATGGAAAAATTGGGTTTAGATATAACAAGACCTTATAAAAACCTTTACTCCTTTGATTCGAATAGAGTAAAATTCTTGGGATTAATCAAATATTTGTGTGTTACTCTGACTCAAATCCCAACCAAAATTTTAGTGATGGATATTTTTGCAGTTGATATTCCTCCTAAGTATGGAAATATGCTCTTGTCAAGATCATTGGGAGAAAAATTACATGGTACATTACAATTGAATATGACATATGCAACAATTCCCATTTTTGGCCAACAAAGAAGATTGTATAGGGAGACCTTAATGAAATACATGGTGAGTATCCAGGACAAACATAATAATTATCCTGTATACTTTGTGAATTCAGATATGGATTATTTTATCTTTCAAAACAATATTTGTTTCGAAACAGAAGATCAGGTTGTAGACATAAAATCAGAAGTGAAGGATATTAAAAAATAAAAAATGGAAACTCAAGAACAAGTAAAACAAGATGGGTTATGGAACTTGGATTTTGATGGGGAAGTAAGTAAAGAAGGAGTTGGTATTGGAGTATGGATCTCTAATACAGTGTCATGTACAATAAATAAATACTCTTACAAACTAAATTTTGGGTGCAAAAATAATGTAGCTGAGTATGAAGCTTTGTTATTAGGATTGAAAAAATTAAAACAAATGGGAGAAAATAATATTTCAATTCATGGGATTCTGAATTAATCATAAAAAAATCAAGGGTTAATATTCAGCTAAACATCCAAGAATGAGAGCATATATGAATGTTTTTTTAGATTTTTTGTAGTGTTTTCCAAGATACCAACTATCATTAATTCCTAGAGATCAATTTTTTTTTGTTGATGCATTAGCTAGTTCTGCAAGTACTTGAAAAATGCCTTTTACAGCAAGAAAACAACTAGAAATTGATGTCAAATATAGACCTAATATTCTTGATAATATCAGATACTGGAAATTTTTTTATAATGACAAACATCTCTATAATTTCCTATAGCTAGAAGAGGACTTTGAAAATATGAACATTGACATAGGACAAGGCAGTGAAGAAAATGAAGAGGGAAACATTTTCAATCAAACTGATGAAAACTTTGAGGAAATTGAAATATTGAAATTAAAGAATAATACAATTCCAAGGGGTCTTGTACCACTTAAAGAATTGTTTGATTTTAACGATGTATATAAAAATACCTCAATTCAGCCAATTGGATCTGAAGTAGAGGATTGCAATATAGGTACTGAGGAAAATCCTAAAATTGTTAAAATCTCCAAATAATTACCTCCTAAAGAAAAGAAAATAATCATTGATTTTTTTAAACAATATACATATGTCTTTGCATGGGGATATCAATATTTAAAGGTTTATGACAGAGCCAAAATTCAACATACCATACCCATCAAAGAGGATCAAAAACCTTTTAAACAAAAATTAAGAAGAGTTAATCCTATTCTACTTCCTTTGATAGAGAAAGAGGTTAAAAAATTGTTTGATTGAAACATTATAGTACCAATCAAATTCTCTAAATGGGTGTCAAACCTGGCACCAGTGAGGAAAAATTATGTTGAAATAAGGTTGTGTGTGGATTTTAGAAACCTTAATAAAGTCTCTCTCAAATATAATTACCCATTACCAAAGATGGATCATATATTTCAAAGGGTAGTTGGATCAAGTAAGATTTCATTGCTCAATGGTTTTTCTGGTTACAACTAGATTTTGGTACATACTGATGACCAATATAAGTCAACTTTTACAATACCTTGGAGAAGTTTTGTTTATGTAAAAATTCCTTTTGGATTGATGAATGCAGGGGCTACTTTCCAAAGAGTAATGGATATATATATTTTGTAGATGAAAGAGACAGATTAATTGTGATATATTTAGAATGACATAACTATTTTCTCCAAAGTTTATGAGGATCATTTACATCATTTGAAAATAATTTTTGAAAGATATAGGAAATATGGCATATCTTTGAATCCAAAGAGATCTCTTCTTTTTTTAGAAGAATGAAAATTTCTACGACATATAATTTCAAAATATGGTATTAAATTTTATCCTATTGGGATAGAAGAAAATGAAAATTGATCCTCCAAGAAGCAAAAAAGAAGTTCAATCTTTCATTGGTAGGATAAATTCCTAAGGATATTCATACCCAATTTAGTTGAACTTCTAAGTACTATAACTAATATGTTGAGAAAATACACTGAATTAAAATGCAACCTAGAAGCAAAACAGTTATTTTATGAAGTAAAACAGGCATTGACATGAGCCCCTGTGTTAATTAGCCCCAACTTTACAAAGGATTTCATGATTTTTTATTTTACATCTGAACACATCATTGCAATAGTTTATTTTGCAGAAAAGAAGTGAAGGATATGAACAACCCATTAATTTCTTTAGCAAAGATTTGAGGGATGCTTCATTAAAGTAGAATATCATTGAGAAAAAATCCTTTCCTTTAGTAAAAGTAATCAAATATTTCAGAGTTTATATTCTACATTCCGATATCATTGCATTTGTCCCAAATATTGTGGTAAATGATGTCCTTACACAAACTGATCGAGATGGGAAAAGAGGAAAATGGATTGCAATTATTCTAGAATATGACATTGAGATTAAACTCATTAATCTCATCAAAGGTCAAGGATTGGAAAAATAATGGCTGAATCCAATTTTCATTCTCTAGACATAAAATTTATAGTTACACTTGATGAAAATGAAGAGCATGCGACTCCATAGGTATCAGAAGCTTTTGCTACCTCTCCTTGGTATGAAGATATTATTTTTGTATTACAGAATCTACAATCTTCCCATGGTTTAAAAAGGACAAAAGCTAGATTTCTCAAGTTAAAAGCTATAAAATTTTGTATTTTAGTTCAAAATGTATATTGGAAATATTTTGGAGGTATTTTTCTAAATTGTTTATTGCAGGATGAAGCATACAAATTCATGTAGGAATTCCATCAAGGTGATCGTGGAGGAAATTTACACTAGAAAACCACAACGAACAAAATCATAAGGGATAGTTTTTACTATTCTACCTTATTTGCAAATGTTCATAATAAAGTTACCACATGCTACCAATGCCAAATTTTTGAAGGCAAGAGAAATTTTTTTCCCTTGCCATTGAAACTAATTTTAGTTGAGGTTCCTTTCTAACAATGGGGTCTGGATTTTAATAGAGAAATACATCCAATTTCTTCAGCTCAATATAAATGGATTTTGACAGCCACTTACTACTTCACTAAGTGGATTGAGGCTATTCCAACTAGACAAGATAAAAACACTGCAATCATTCAATTTTTAGAAGGTATTATTATTTCTAGAGTTGCTTGTCTAAATAAAATCATTACTGACAATGTTTTTGCTTTCAAATCAAAGAGACTGATTGATTTTTTCACAAATATAACATAAATTTAGGACACTATACTACTTATTACTTACAAGGGAATATGTTAGTTGAGTCTTCTAATAAGAGTTTAGTCAACATCATAAGAAACTATTGCAGGAAAATAAAAAGTCCTGGCATAAGAAGTTGATTAATTCCCTATGGGCTGACAAAATTAGCACTAAGAAATCTATTGGAATGTCTCCTTTCCAATTGGTATGTGGATTAGATACAATTTTTCCGACCTCCCTCGGAATTCCTATGTTAAAATTGTTACAGGAATCACAAGTAGAAGAAAATTAGTTACAGAGAATGATAAATCAAAACATACAATAGCAGCAATCCAGGGAGGAGGTCTACAATAAAACTCAAGTAATTTAGGAAAAAATAAAGAAGACCTATGATATATTGACCAACTCAAATGATTTTAAATTGAATTATCTAGTTTTGAAGTGTGATGCAAGGAATGAAGATAAAGGAAAACATGGTAAATTTGATAGTCTATGGAAATGACCACATCAAATTGAAGCCTATCGAGGAAATAATGCATTATTTTTGAAGGAATTGACTCGAGAAAAACTACCAAGTGGACATATGAATGGAAGACTGCTCAAACACTTTTTTCCTCAAGAATAGACAAGTTTCCATTCAGATAATTGTGAATATCACTTTGTTTTTCTACTACAAGTGTGGGTGTCTAACATCACAATTTAAAGCTTGAAGAGAAGGCCCTAAGTTTATGATGAGTTGCTTCCATATGTATAATAACAACAGTGAATAAATGCAATTGTAGAATAGGGACAATATGCCCAATTAATCATGCTACAAGTCTATGGTGTTCTTAGCACCTCATAAGGAGGATGCCATCCCCATTGGATCCACTGTTAGATTTCTATATTTTATAGGATTAATTGATAATTATCTATTGATTTGTGTATAAAGATGTTGTAAATAATATTTAATTTTTCAAATATTTCTAAAAAAGAAAAGAAAAAAGTGGAAAAGAAAAAATGGGATATAAAAATATATATTTGTGAAAGAAAAAATGAAAGGAAAGAATAAGAATATGAAAAATAATGAGAAAACCCCCAATAAGTGAGCTAGTATAAATTACACTTAATCAAAAAATAAAAATGATGTATAAATTTAGAAAAAATAAAGAATAGTCTTGGTGGTCAACATGCAACATTAGAGATAAATTATATAAGTTTAATTAGATTAATTGCACCATTCAAGCGTGATTAATTTTTGTAATAAAGTGAGTTTTATTATTTTTTTGATTAAGTATGGTTTAATTAGTTCAATTGTGCCTTTAAACACAATTAATTTGTTGTAATAAAGTGTTTTGAAACAAAAGTTTTTCTTTAAATGATAAAGTTTGCACAAGATCCTATGGCTGAGATCAAATCAACCAAATCCAATTGCAGGCCATCGAGTTCAGGACCCCCCAGCCCTTTTGACGGTTAACCATGAGGGGGGTTTGAAAATACGGTTTACCCTTTCCTACTTTTTCATAAGTGGCACCCTTTCACGCTATTCACACCCCCCCCTGAGATCCACTCCATCCCACTCCCACTAGAATATTTAGTCATTAACTAATCTCCCTCGTGCCACTCCCCTACCACCATGTATGTGTCCTGCTTGGCCCCGCTCCCTTTACCATTACACTCCCTTTCCAACCAACACCCACCACATGGATTAACCGTTACCATAATCAATGAAATGCTTTGTTAACATCTAAAACCCAATGGTAAGCCCTTTCTTCTATAATTGGCATTCCGTTGTTCTAGTGGCCCCTCCCGCAAACTGTTATATACTGTTGAGAAAGTGAAATTGCCACAATGAATCACTCAACAGCTAAAACCTATCACCACGACCCAGATCAGTAAAATCAAAGTCTGTACAGCATCCAAGTCATCGATCTTACTTGTCACCAGCTGCAATTATCAAGCCACCGACCTCTATTTGACCAAATTCCCAATGAATTGCAGTAATCCTGATAAGTTTTCTTTTTCATCATGGCCCCAGAAGGAAAATCCAAGAAAACCGATGAAAACCGTATTCTACCTCTTGTTATTGACCTATACCACTTGCCCCTAGTAGATATGGAATGTAATATACTTGAAACCAGTCGTGAATTCGATATTTACGAACTTCACAACTGGTTAAAAAAAAATCCATTTACTAGAGTGATGAATTGGTTTTGTGGGACTCCCTCCTACCCAAATTCATGTTTCCCCAAACCTATCACTTTCCTAAATTCGTGGCATGGTGCCATTCTAGATATATCCCTAGCCAAAGAGCCATTGTAGCCTACAATGGTGACATTGTTTTCACCATAACCTCAGTCAATTAATCAAATGGTGAAAATTCCAAAGTCAATAAATATAATGTTACAAAATCCAAATATTGAATTTTGAAACCATTCTCTGAAGTGTCCCTCATGGATCTTTACAAGAAACTTACCTTTCCTAACAGAGCTAAAATATTTGAGATTTTATTACTTGAGGATGGTCAATTACCTAAGAAAATACCCCTTATGCACCCTCCATGTTCCCTAAAATGACCAAGAAAATCATCTCTATAGTTTCTTGTTTACTGGGTTGTCAATCTGATCCATGGGTTGATGAAGCCATCATGGTATTTTTGTCAATTTTATCGAAGGATGAAAAGCCCTCAATTATATTCAACTATAGTGAGTTTTTAGCAAATTCCATTCACGGAAAATTCCTAAAGTTTTCCACAAAGGGAAGTTTTAAATATGCTTCAGTTTTAGTGTATTTATTCTTATTCCATCAAGGAGACCATTCTCAGTGTGCATTATAGAAATTAAATGAGCAAGGAGATTCCCAATCCATAATTCAATAGACTTCCTTGATAAGGGAGAATACCAATGAATTTACCTATAGTGACTATGTTGACCAGTTTTCATATGTAGCTTCTTGCATATTGAATAGTGATGTTGAACCAAGAATAGGGCTAGAGATAAAGAGATTTATGCATCTAAGTGAGCAGGCTAAAACAAGTGACCGGTACTTGTACGAAAACTACACTGAAATCATAGTGTATGGATGTGAACTGCCTCCATACAGGTTACCCAAGTATGTCCTTATGAGAATATTTTCATTAGAATATATCAAAAAGATCATCAACATGGATGATATACATTTTTTTGCAACAAAGAAAAAGTCTGAATTTAAAATCAAGACAAAGATTGGACCTTTTATTTGTAACACCAGTGCAACAAGCAAGGAAGCTGATTTTATCTTAAATAAAATTAATTTCAAACTCATATTAACCTGATCACATGACCCCTATGATCTCAAAACTTATAATAGACCAGAAGACTACTCCCTATACTCACACTCCAAGGCCTGAAATATAAAAATTTATGAATCAAGAGCAATGGGAGGAGAATAATTTACAAGAGGTAGAAGAACATGTTATATTTACAACGATAATACAAACTCGAAAACCAAAAGAAAGACTGGAGAAAAGGATGATGCAAGATGTTTCCCCTTAAGTCACAAATATTGGAGCAAAATATTTCCTAAAATATAAGAAGAAGCAGAAGATTCATCCAACATCATATTTCCTGCTTGAAGATGATACACAATCTACTATAGTTTTAATAGGATCTTTGCTTCTATTTTTCCAAGAGCTGAAGACATTTTTAAAGAATATCCATCCTCCTCGGTCTCTTAAGAGCCTTTAGACACATCTCAAACAACAAAATTATTTCATGACCAGGCTGAACCAAAAATATTTTCCAAGTAAAAAGAAATTAAGAAGAAAAATGAGATTCTTAAGGCTACCACCTATTCTTAATTCTGGAAATAGACAACAACCTCACAAAATAGGCTTGTCTTTGCCTTTCACATAGAGAAAGGACATATGCAGATTTCTTTCCTCTAAGAAACAATTCATTTTTCTAAAACTGTAGATAACTACAAGAAGTCCATATTTCCCTTTGATTTTGATCACATTCATCCCATTGATTAAATGGACATGCACAAACAAACGACGAGATTATGTATTAAACCTTGAATAACAAGGCAATGTCACCTTCAAAATTGCAAGCTTCAGCCAATACCATCCAGTCTCAAGTAAAAATAGAGAAGATATTATCTTTGGCTAAGGACACAAAGATTAAATCATGGGAGGATCTAGTGATAAAATTAGCATATGATCCTAAAAATGTAAAGGTTGAAAAAGAAATTGTTAAGAGGAATAATATAGACATTGGAGCATTAAGGAAGCAACTCAAGCTTCCATCCACTAAATATCCTCAAGAAAAAGATGTTGTACACTTAGAGCAAGATAAATAATACATGTTCAAGATTATAATTGAACAAAATGTAGAAATTAAAAAAATGGAGGTTGAGATGGAGAAACTGTTAAAGGAAAAGGAATCATTCTCTTAGCTAGCAGTTATTCCACTCACAACAGTTCATATTGAATGAAGATAAAAAAAAAAGCATCACTTTAGTAACCATCACAATAGGGGTACATTCTAAAATGCATCAATACAATTGATCAAGGCCATGGAAGAAATGTCCATCAAAGGGTAGGAAATTGAAAAGCTGAAAGATCAGCTTAAAAAACTTTAGCAAAATAAGTTAAAAATTGACAATAAATATGTAGTAGAGCTTCAAATGAGTTACAAATAGACCCATAGAATTGAAAAACTAGAAAGTGAATCTGTTATGGCTCAAACAATTTCACAGCCCAAGGAGAACATATGGGTCGAAATAAATGAATAAGGCACTGAAATTTGGTCATTTACTGAGATAATATTTGAGCAGGAGGAACTAGTATAGAGATCAAAGGCGATCATTGCAAAGGTAAAGGACAATTTGGGACAAATTCTAGGTGAAGCCAATACATTGATAAATGTACTAAATTCGAATACCAAGGATGAACTAGAAGAATTTTAGATTACAGACAGAACAAAAACCATCCTTGAAGTCAAAAGAATCCTTACTAAAAACAATCTTATGTTTTAATTAGAAAATAAATTCCATAACTTGGAGGCCAACATTCAGAAATTTCATAGAAAATTTAACGTGTTGAATCAAAAGGGGGTGTCATGGCTAAAAGGAATTAGAGATAAGTTGGTTAAATTGGAGGATTATTAGTAGAAATTGTACACAAAAGTCAAATAAAACTCAAAATTTTCCATTATTAAAGGAACCATCACATGAAAAGACTTCATGGAGGGTTTGGAATTCGACCTTCTCATTAAACATTAAATAAAATATGTATTCCTAGTCAAACCAACTTTCTAGAGATATACCAAGGTAGATGAAACTTATAGGAAGTTAACTAAAGTCTCCATCCCATATGAGAATAGATGGGAAAAGTTGTGCATAATTTTGGAGTGAAAGGCAGTTTTACATTTTTAGCAAAAGAGAAACAATTTTTCAGGCATAGTCATCACCAGCAAGCCTTGAAGATAGTGCCAGCAACTTCAGTAGTTTTCATTGTCCTATATTATTGTACTATTTTGTAAAAAAAAATTGAGATATTTTGTAATAAATATTGATATTTTAAATCAATATATTTCTTAATAATTGTATAAATATTGCATAATTAAAAGTATTATGGGTTGGGACTTGTATGAAGAAAGAAGATTTTTGATGTAAAGTTGTTCACTGAGCTAAAGGTGATCATTTTCATTAATACAGAAAGGTTTTCCAGGATTCATGTGTTAAACGAATTGGTGATGTTTTTCCTCTTGTGAAATTTTTATTTCTCTGTTTTTCAATATGTTATTCTTATTTGTATTGTATAAAGAAAATTAGTGGCATAATTTTTTTAATTACACTCTATTCTGGATTATAAAAAATATTCGTGTTTTCAATCTGAAATTAAATATAGAATATATTTTTAAATACTCAATGTTTAATTGAATCTAAACATTTTCCTCCAATTCACTCCACAAATCTCCAAGGATCCAATAGTCTTCCTACCTTGCCCTGCTACACTTCATCTTTTATTTTTGCACTTGGTTCACTTAAGGTTTTATGACTCCATTTCCCAATGGAATTTCCTTGTAGTTTCAACCAAATCTTTCAAAAATCAACCTCTGAACTAAATAACTAGCCTAATACCTTTAATCAAAAAATATAAATCATAAAGAGAGATCCCTCTCTGAAGCTGGAAGGGCTAGATCCTAGCTTCAAAAGTGGTTTTGTGGTTACCTCTGGGTTTCTCTCACATCCTTGGGAAAGTATGGAGTGCTAACACAGTGTACTCTTACTATAGCTACTGCTAAGTGGTATGTCGATCAACCCATCGCCACTCATTCCATTTTTTCGAATCTTGCCAAATCTTTCCTCTCCTATTTCTAGTTATTTCTCTGTTATGACACTAGTACTGAATTCTTGACTTATTTCCATGAAAATTATACCACTCCCCTATCTGACCATGTTCAGGAATGGCACAGAAGGAGGAGCCTGTGTTTACATGTATTAGTTCCTTAGATCACTTTTGGCCCCTATAGGTAAATATGTTTCTTTACACTTCCTTTAGTCTGAGTAATATGCACTTCAAGTAGCTTTGAAATATGACATGATCTGTGCTCACTCAGGTTATTTTTATACCATTCTTTTTGATCTGGCTCAGCTCAGTGCTGCTAATGCACCAGGGGCATATCATGTCGCAAATAGTATCATCGAATCCATTTCACACCCTCATCCACAAAAATGTATTCCACCCCCGATGAGTTATGGTAAACCCCACGGGGGGACCAATTCCTATTAAAATTACCCCCCTCCACAGGGAAACCCTTATCTAGGTCAAAGACATCATATACATATCCCCAACCACATCAATAGATGCTAGGTATGACTTTTACTCAACTCGTTTATTTCAATTGTTCTCCTCCTCCTTATTTTTTGTATGCTCCACCTAACACTCGAGCCCCTCCGACCTTGGTCCCCCATTCATGCTCCACCTCTGTCACAACAACAACCGCCTCCTCAAGTTCAAGTGTATGCTTATCATACCACACTCAATCCTCCCAACCCCAAGAAAAGGAACAAGGGGAAAGGTAATCAGAACCAAAAATATCAAGGTAATCAAGATAACTAGTGTCCACCACCAAATGAACCTCTGGGAAACCAACCTAATCCCACAACCCATTAGCAGGGTGGAAAACGCAATCAAATCAAGGCTCTTTATATGAGCAAGCATTTTTCCCGCTGCGGCATATATGGCCAGTATACTCATGAGTGCCCCACTTTACCTCATACATTGCATCAAGCATGGGAAGCTCAAACAAATACTTCTCGAGGACAATATCCCATATCTCCCCCTCCTCCTCCTCTCACTTCATATTGATTGGTTGTGCTTACCAATCCTTTCCCTCATCAAGGGTATTTAGTTGCTGAAACTACACAAGGTCATGTAGCTCCACAACCTTCAGAATCTAGTCATAATGATTATCAAATCCTTATGATGAATTCTGATGAGGTCAGCACCGAACAAGTGAATATTTAGACAAAATCATGCCAATATGAAAATCCACCTACTAAGTCTGTGACTAAGTCCCAGCCTCATGTTTCCAGCAACCCTCTTCCATCATTAAATGGTACCTTACAAATGCCTCGGCCTAAGGTTGAGGTTATCCACAAGATCCCAAAAGGTTCATTATGTTGAAACGTTTCTTCCACTAAATCCTTTCATACCTATATCATATTAGATCAAGTGGAAGTTTCATGTTTCCATGTTAACACTAGAAGTCCTCTAGGCATTCCCATCCCAATGAAAATCTCTACTCTCTGCTTTAGTTGTTGTGGATACTTCTGACGATCATATGTTTTTGTTTGACATTAGTAAAGAAAAACACCCCTCTCTTCCTTCCTCTGTTACATTTTAAATACTAGTATCCATAAGACACGTCGTTATTCAACATTGTATCATAGACAAAGGCACCTCCACCTGTGTGATGGATGCTTGTGTTTGGAAGAAACTTAGTTCTCCTGACATGTCCCCATCCACCATGTCTCTTTGTGCTTGGGATGGTCTTCCATCACAACCCCTCAGTTTATATTGCAATTTTCATATCACTATTTCCGGAAAGGTTGTCTCTATTGAGATCAAATTCATTAATGGCCCATTAGATTATAAAATTATTTTTGATTGTAGTTAAAACTATTCCATGTCAGTTGTCGTATCTGTGATTTTCTGCAAGATGTGCTTTCCTCATAATGGAAATTTATTCACTATTTTTCAGCTGACACGCTATGATCCTAAGTACCAGACATCACCTCAGTCCACTATATCATCGATTACTAGCAATACAACTGTCTCATCCCTCACTAATGTAACTCCTTATTCCCACATTTACCTAAGCTACCCGGTCCACTGGGGTAAACATGTGACGATAGGCTACTATGATCTGATTCAACCTCCTAGATCACCTTAAGGAAGTCAAAACAATACCACATAACTACGCAGACCTTCTGCACCTACTACAGGACACCTAGGATCCATCCAAACCTTCTAGGTGGCTAGCCCCTCAGAAAAGCTTACCTTTTTGTGCATAAATTCCCTAGCCTATCCCTTGATATGGGAAAGAGTGTGAATACAACCCTCTAGTCACTCTAATAACATGGGCATGCATTTGGCTCAGGAATTTTCCAGGTAGTTATGAGCCTACGACCCCAATTATTGTGCCGAATTTTCAAGCCTAGGACTCAGGTCACTTCCTCGAAATCTATTGAACTTCCATAACTGAAAGATAATGACAAAATAATTTTATAAATGAAATCACTTGAATAAGGAATTGACTGGACCCCTACTAGCCATGACATGAATTTCATCAAACATGTCACAAATATGCATTATACAGGTTTAAACAATAGATCTGAGCATAGGGGTCTCATACTTATATCAGATTCGCTAAGAAGTACTGATGTATTATATCATTACTTGAATTTTCATCTATTAGGTCATATATTCATTTCTCATTAATTTACAAATCAAAACATGATGAGATCCATACACCACCACTGTCATAATAAATTCTTATAACCAACATAATAGAAAGAAAAATATCAAGGGTACATCTACCATAGAATCCACATATAGAAAAGTATATTACTTAGAAATATCAAGGAGAAATAACCTCATATTAATGTATGAAAATGGCAACCAAGTTTGAGACTTCCACGAACCACCTGACCATAGATTGGTTGAACCAATTCTTTCCTTCATCCAATCACCCACGTGCCATA
This sequence comes from Pinus albicaulis, assembly GCA_034641835.2. NCBI lineage: Eukaryota > Viridiplantae > Streptophyta > Pinopsida > Pinales > Pinaceae > Pinus > Pinus albicaulis. The sequence continues at coordinate 310,668,294 of CM076583.1, forward strand.
TTCCAAGCATGAATGTGGAAATTAAAAGAAAAATCAACCAGGGCTTCCCAAGGCTACACCACCTCACCCTCATCAATAAAACCAAGATTTACTGCAATCCACACGGGATCATTAGGCTTTACCACAATCCACACCAGATCACAAGGCCAACACAATCATGGATGCCAATTAATCTCTCCACATAAATCGTGGGGAATATTTTTGCCTCAACCTCTTATCGTTATTGTGTATCCCACCATTACCAGTCAAGGGATTCCTAGGCCTATAACGTCTTCACCCTTTGAGCCTTACCGTGTATCCCAACCCATGATTCCTAGGCCCAATAAAGGGCACACACGACTGAGGTTTACCTTTTATCCCTCCATTCACCAGCAAGGATTCCTAGGCTCAATCGAGGTGTTCACTTTTAGGCTTTACCGTGTAACCCATCTTGGGATTCCTAGGCCTTGTGAATAATCTTGAGACCACCCCACTTAGTTTCGAGTCCATCAGACAATCCAGCTCAACCAAAACATGAGAACCCACCACCATAGTTATCTGGAAATGGAAAGGTAAGGCTGAAATCACTATCACACCTGGAAAAACCCATGGAAATGATAGCAAGAGAACCAAGAATCCACATGAAAAAACATGCATGCAAAATATAGCAAGGAAATCACACGTGAAAATCAATTTTCACAAAGAATTCTATTGTAGTTGCTTGTTCATGATCTTCCTTCCTTGCTCCTTCCTTCCTATTTCCTTATTTTCCTTCCTTGATCTAGTTCTTAAATGATCCAAGAAAACTCTAAGTGTCCAAGAATTTGAGAGAGAGAGAATAGAGAGAGAGATCCAAAACTGAATTGAAAAAAGGTGCGAAATGATCCTCATAAGCCTTTTTTATCAATGAGGCCTCTTTTTCCTCATCTTCCATTATTTTCCTCTTTGTGAAACCAAATCCAAAAATAGAATAAAAGAGATATCAATGCCATAGAAATAAGCCACTTCGAGGGGGCAACCTCCAATACATTACATGAATGAACAATTCTTAGATGATACAAATTACAAAACCTCCTTTCTATATATAGGAATCCATGGGGCCACAATGCAATCCTAGTGGGGCCACAATGCAATCCTAGTGGGGCCACAATGTAATCCTAGTGGACCTAACAATAATAATTTAAGGGCACAATAATAAAAATATGGGGGTTACAGGGGTCCAATAATACCAATAAGGGGGTTACACTAACAACAATAAGGGACTATACTAGTAATATAGGGACCTAAAATGCCCTTCTCCTTCAAAAAAGTATTGTCCTCAACGCTTGAGTAGCTTTGGGTGCTTCTGTATAAAATTCCCATCCTCCCATGTAGAATCTTCAGTGGGTAAGTTCTTCCACTTGATGAGATAGTCTGAAATTGATCGATTTCGTAGCTGTTGAGTTCTTGTTTCCGTGATCGCCTCATGTTACAATATCATTTTTCCTTCCTCATCAAGTTCTGGAAATATTGTTTGAACTGGAATATTTTCACCTATAACCTTATTTAAGCATGAAACCTGGAAAACTAGATGCACTCGTGAAGAAGCAAGAAGCTCCAATTTGTATGCCATAGTACTCATCTTTTGCAACACCTTGTAAGGACCATAGTACTTTGGTGATAATTTATTATCCTTCTTAGCTTGCTTGAGGGACATTTTTTTGTATTGTTGTAGACATAAAAATACCCAGCCTCCTACATCAAAACTTCTTTCGCTGTGATGTTGATCTGCCTGTTGCTTCATTAGATTTTGTGCCAAATTCAGGTTATCCTTTAATAGTTAGAGAACTTTTTGTTGATGCTCGATGTGATCTTCCATTGCTTGAACCTTTTAATTTTCTCTTAAAGATGATGTGATGGATGGTGGATGATATCCATAAAGTGCCATAAATGGGGTCATTTTTGCTGCAATATGGAAGGAAGTGTTATACCACCATTCAGCGAGAGGTAACCACTTGACCCATTGTGTTTGTTTATCAGATACAAAACAACGAAGATATCCTTCCAAACATTTATTTACTATCTCGGTTTGACCATCAGATTGAGGATGATAAGATGAGCTATGAGCTAATTGAGTACCCAAACAAGAAAATAACTCCGTCCAAAAATTTCCAGTAAAAATGGGATCTCTGTCGCTCACAATAACCCTTGGGCTTCCATGTAGCTTTTGAATTCTATCCATAAATGTAGTAGCAACTGTACTTGCTTTAAATGGATGAGATAATGCACAAAGTGTGCATACTTGGTAAGTCTATCAACTACCACCATGATGACACTCTTTCCTTCAGACTTAGGTAAACCTGTGATAAAATCCATTGAAATCTCCTCCCAACGTTGACTTGGAATGGATAAAGGTTGTAGAAGTCCTGAGGTCTTAATTGTTTCCACTTTATTCTGCTGGCAAACCAAACATTCCACCACAAACTTTCGAATATCAGATTTAAGGCCATCCCAAAAAAATTCTTTCTTCACCCTGTGGTAATTTTTAAAAAATCCTGAGTGTCCTCCTAAAGGAGAAGTGTGCAATTCCAGAAGAATCTTTTGTTTTAGTTGGGAATTCTTACAAAGATATAAGCGATCTTTGTACCATAAGGAATCATTTTCCCAACTAAATGTATCAGATGTACTAGGATCTTGCTGCAACTTTTGAATGAGTATCCATACATCTTTGTCCTTCTTCCATTCATCTCTTGCTTCAGTTATCCAATCTGGTTGGATAATAGAAATGGCACAAAGCAATGCTTCCACCTCTTCATTCTTTCTTGAGAGTTCATCTGCAACAACATTAAGCTTCCCTTTTTTGTAGATTATTTCAAAGTCATAACCCAACATCTTTGTGACCCATTTTTGCTGCTCTTCTAAAGATAGTCTTTGTTCCAAAAAGTGTTTAAGACTATCATGATCAGTTTTTACCTTGAAGTGTCTTCCCATTAGGTAGGTTCGCCATTTCTTTAGTGCATGCAGTATTGCTAACATTTCCTTCTCATAAATAGGTTTCTGTAAATACTTTCCTTTGATTGGACGACTTTCAAAAGCAATGGGTCTTCCTTCCTGCATTAAAACAACACCAATTCCATTTCCTGAGGCATCACATTCCACAATAAAGGTTTTTGTGAAGTGTGGCGTAGCTAAGACCGGTGCTAGGCACATTGCCTCTTTAAGATGTTCAAAGGCCTTAGTTGCTTCAGGAGTCCATGAAAATGCATCTTTCTTCAATAATGTTGTTAGTGGTGCTGCTATTCTCCCATAATTCTTAACAAACTTGCGATAATACCCTGTTAACCCGAGAAATCCTCGCAACTTCTTTATGGTTGTGGGGACTTTCCATTCCTTAATGGCTTTAATTTTGTTAGGGTCTACTTTAACACCCTCGTGAGATACAATATGACCCAGATATTCCACCTCTTGTACTCCAAAGAAAAAATTGGATGTTTTTTCATATAATTGTTTCTCCTGCAATAGTTTGAGCACCCTGTCAACATGTTCAACATGATCCTTCCAAGACCTACTGTAGATTAGTATATCATCGAAAAATACTAGCACAAATTTTCTAAGGAAGGGTTTGAAAATGGAATTCATCAACCCTTGAAATGTAGAAGGTGCATTGGTAAGGCCAAAAGGCATGACCAAAAATTCATAATGACCCTCCTGAGTTCGAAATGCTGTTTTTGGAATATCTTCAGTCTTCATTCTTATTTGATGATATCCTGAACGAAGATCCAACTTGGTAAAATAAATTGCTCCATGTAATTCATCCAATAATTCATCAATCACAGGAATGGGAAATTTATCTTTAATGGTGAGCTTATTGAGCTCCCTATAATTCGGACACATGCGCCATGATCTATCCTTATTGTGTGTTGGGGGCTCGTGTTTTGATAGTTTGGAAAATCAAAAGACAAGGCAACATCAGAACCAATATTTAGAGTCTCGGGATCTAGTCCTCCTGTTCTCAGAGAGGGATCTATCAAATGTTTGTTTGCAAAGGTTTATCTTGTGTGCTTAGAATATAGATTTTAGACTAGTTATTAAGTGCAGGTGTTTGTTTGTTTGTTTGGTTGGATTGATACAGCAGAACATGAAAGGCCTCAGAAATATATATAGAATGGAGAAACATCTGGTTCAATGGGCAATGGAGTGAAAAAGAGGTCATGACATACTCATCAATGGATATGGGATATCAGAGGGAAAATCTAACTTGGCCGCAGGATCCTTTGGTTTTGGAATGAGATGGACATCAATGATTTGGAAAGAGAAATTTGATTCTCAATGAAGGGAATTTGAAAACACAACTTGAACAATAAAGAGCTATTTGGTACCGTGAATTCTACAAATCACACCTTTAAGCAAATAATGATTTCAAAAAAACTTTTAAAATGAAATCTAAGATTCAGGGAACACCCTATTTCCTCAAAGATTTTATTTCAAATGACTTAGAAAACATAAAAGATTCACTGATAATTACGATCATAGAAGAGGGAACACCTAAATACATCTATGATCACAACTATAAAGACCTTTAAGCCAATTGTTCAAGAAAGGACAAGGGGCAAGATCAGAACAGACCTACTTGACTTACTATAAACAAAATGACTTCAAAGGGAGACTTCAATAACAGTCTTTAAGTGGAAACAGACAAGTAGGGAGAACCATAAATCATGCTGAAACCAGTTGTTCGAACTATTAAGGAAATAAAAAAGCATGAAGACTAAAGAGAGAGGTTAAAGACTCTGAAATACTTCAGCAGAAGAAAACATGAAACAATGAAGGATGAACAGGTCTAAGGTGCTTCCAGGAGTCATTTCTTAGCCTAAAAATTTCAACCTACTGTAGTAAGAAATTATGGAACAAAATGAAAACAGGAGAAAACATTAAACAGTTCAGAATACTTCACCAACAGCCAAGCTCACGGATCCAATGATAGAGCCTTCTCAAGAACAGGCATGCAACAACATTATCAGGGCTTCCAAGACTTCAATTTCTTCTTCAACTTCAACAGACTATGTATTATTTCAGAGACTTTTAGTATTACAACTAGTGATCAACCAACAACCAACCAACATCTCATCTTCTTCAAAAGTATTCATAGAAGAAATGAGGAGGTGGAATGGGATAAAATATCTTCCAACTTCAATTAATACAGTTTACTGTCTCTCGGCCTTTAAGGGGCTTAATGGAGAACATTCTGATATTTTTCCTGTATTAATTGGTTTATATTAACTATCAAGCTTGCTAGAAAGAATTTGTTGACTTTAAGGCTCTTTGTTATCCTCATAATAACTTCTGCTGTTAGTTTACAATAAGTTCCTTTGGTTGAATTAACTGTTCAGCCGCATGGATGCGAATTCTCCTGGTCCGGTCATAACTCGGCCTCCTTTTGATTACTTTGAGGCTGTAGGTGGCTCTGTGGTAGCTGGGGGATTCAATTTTCCCTTGATGTGGCAGCGTAGGTTTTTTGAACTGATAGATATTATTATTTTAACCTAAAACACCTTTAATATACTTGAATCCTGTGTTTTAGGCTGAATGAAACCTAATCTCTGTCTTCTGGTCTTCAAACTTTCTTTAATTGTGAATCAGGTCTTTGATTTAGTCGAATAAATGGCCTAATCACTCCAAACTGTGTTAACAGTTTTCAAATATTTTTCCACTTTGATTCCATGTTGTCGGTCTGATACTCTTTGATTATATTAATCTTCACAGTGTCTTGTTGATGTGTAGATCCGCCGAGGTTTCTTATGGTATCAGCGCTTTATGATGCGCTGACGAAGCGTGGCGTTGAAAGCTTTTAAATGGATACCCTTTAATAAACAAGGCTTGAAGGATCGTCGTCCTTTGGCTTAAATTTTCCTTTTAAAATATTAGAAATCCATTAGATCCTGCAAAAGAATGAACAAATATTATAAAATCCTGGGAAAACTGCTTCAGAGGGCGTCGGGAGAGAGCATGGCCGTTGGATGGCTTCATCCAACGGTGTAGATCTATTTTGCAGAATCAAAAGGAGAGTTGGGTAGAGAATAAGTCAGATCCGTCGATCTACAGAGATCGACGATTAGGTTTTAATTGGGAGGAGATAAAGCGAAGGGGTTATTTTTAAAGAAATGGCGAAATTTTTTTAAGAAATAAGGCTAAAAACCTTTATTGGAGGAAGAAACGAATTAAAGATCAAGTGGGTTTTTGGGATAAATATGAGTCGTTGGATGTGACTAGACCCACAAAGATCGACGGTGGATATTAAAATGGGAGATCGGCGATCGGGGCGAACAAACAAATGCGCCCGATGAAACTTGTGATGCGATCAGCGCGATCGGAGAAGGGTCGATGCGATTTGCGTGATCAGGCTATCACAATCGGGGGTGGGGAAAACATTAAAACACATCCAAATGAAAACTTCCGATGTGATAGGCGCCCGGTTGCGGGGCCTGGTCTATATGGAACCTTAATAGGCACGGGGCTTATGTATATATGGGCTAATCGGGATCGGGCCTTTCGGGCTTGGGATTTTCAATCAACCCATTCAAAACTTCCGATGCGATATTCTATCCATCGTTGATCGGTTCGTAAGATCAACGGTTCTCTTTATGTAATAACACGAATCGACAGGTTTAAAGTAAAACATAGGAAAAAGTGGCTTTAATGTTTTACAAAGGAAAAATGCATCGGGGATGGTTTATTATAAGGTTTAAGTGCCGGATGCGGGCCAGAGGGTTATATGAAGTGGTGATTAGATCGGGGCTTTAGTACTCAGGCCTTAATGGCATCAGATCCTCCATGAAACATAAAGACTTGCGCTCGTTGATTCATTCCATTGCAATAAGCGCTGGTGGGACTAACACTTGGTTCTTAGCATCGAGGCACGTGTAGGGAAGTGGTTAGGGGGCTTTAGACGAAGGGGGCTAAAGCCTAAAACATAAAACATGGATTTTTTATGGATTTTCAATGTTTTCAAAGGGATTCGAGGGTTTCGACAGAGTAAAAAAGAGAAGTTTTAAACTGTGTAGAGGGGATTTCATGAAAGGTGAACGGGGGAAAATGAAAAATAGAGGAATTTATGGGAGTGAAAAAAAGGGTAAAAGTGAAGGTTAGTTTTGTGGTGGAAGGAAGGAAAAAGGGTCTTTTCAGCACTATTTTCACTTATGGAAACAACAGAATTTTAGAGTATGAAATGGAAACAAGAGTGAAGATTTAAGACTAATGACCAGATGCCTTCATGAGTCTTCAAAAGATAACACTTTTTGCAATAAAATATGTTCCTTGAAGGCTCCAAAATCATTTAGCCATCATTTGGTATGAAAATTTTTATTAGTGGCTAACAGTGGCTCCACTTGGGGATGGTGCCTTCTTGAAGGTATCAAGAACTTCAGACTTGGATTCTTTGGGAGGCTGATCAGTGCCTAATCCATTGGGCTGCCCTTTATTGAATGATCTTCTTTTGCTCTAGAAATGATAACAACCATGGAAAACAATGGATATTTCATCAAAAAGCTTTCTACCTACCCAATCCTACTGATCTAACATTTTTTCTTCCTTAGAGTGCACTTGGATTGGAAAACTCTCTTACAACATTTTATTCTTTTGAAAACAGGAAAGCTAATCTATTTCTACTCCTTGTTTCTCCATGGAATCAGATTAAATAGTTGAGCCCATATGATTCTCTACCTAATCTACTAATATGTTAGGATTAAATAGTCTAACATATTTTTATTCTCTAATTGCTAAAGCAGAAATTAAAAATCATACAAGTCAGGATTGAACAGTCTAACTTGATGCTGATCTATGGCATAAAAACAAGCTGCACATAGATTATTATTTGCAGAAAATTAAATCAAAATGATGAAGGCTTAATATCTGAAAATTCAAAGCACTTCCTTCATCCTTTTACAACTCTGATTTTACTCTTATTTGAACTGTTTCTTCCTTGCTCTCTGGTTCAGATTTTGAGCTGTTTTAGAACCAGATTTTAACATCCTTTGACTCAGAAATTGAAACAAATTTGAGTCATTATCGCTTTGAAATTTTAGGTTCAGTTTTTGAGCATGTTCAAAACTTTAATTTCTATCCTAATCTATCTACTGACAAGCCAAGATTAAACAATTTGGCAGATCAAATTTACTATCCTATTAGCAGAAAATTTAAAACTAGTTAGTCAAGATTAGGCTGTTTGACTAACTAGAAGTGTGTTTTGCAGGACTGGCATTTGAGCTTGCACACTTTCAGAATTTGTTTCTCTTTTTTGGTATGGGGCTATACTTTTATTGTTTTTACAATTTTCCCTCTTTTCTTTCTTTCATTGTTTTTGTATTTTTGATTTTTCTGACTTTGAATGCAATGGTTAGACTATGATATTTACAATGAAAAATAAAATGCTTTGAAACTCAAGATTCTTGGCAGAAGTAATGCTTTAGCATCCTGCCATTGACAGGACCCCCATATATATCTTCTCCATTCCATTCTTTCAGGAAAAATTCATTGTGACCCCTCTTAGCATGAATAATATAGGGCCCTTTCCATAAGTTCTCAAATTTGCCATGTTTTCCCTTCTCTTCTCTTCTTGAATCCCACTTAAGAATAGCATTTCCAGATTGGAAATTGTCTACCTTGGTTCTCTTATCAAATAGTTTCTTCATATTCTCTTGAACCAACTGTATTCTCTCATAAAATTCTTCTCTGGTCTGCTGTAGATGGATGGTTTGATTTATTCTCCTCTGCATATCATTCTCTTCAATCTGCACTTCTTGAAGGAGTTTCATGACTGGAACTCCTAATGAGGTGGGAAAAACTGTGTCCATACCATAGAATAGTTGATATGGGGACATATTTATTGAATTCTTTGTGGTTAATCTATCAGCCCATAAGGCATGAACTAGCTTACTGTGCCATGATTTTTGATTTTGTTCCAATAGTTTTTTGATGATATTGATAAGACTCTTGATTGAAGATTTAGCTAATCCATTTCCTTGGGGATAGTAAGTAGTGGAATGGCCCAAGGTTATGTGGTATTTGTAACAGAAATCAACCATCTTCTTAGATTTAAAAGTAGCAGCATTATTTGTTATGATTTTTCTGGGGTAACCAAATCTGGATAGGATATTGGTTTCAAGAAACTTGATAATGACAGAGTCATTAGCATTCCTGGAAGGTATAGCTTCTATCCACTTGGTAAAGAATTCAGTGGCTGTGAGGATCCACTTATGTTGAGCTGAGGAGGATGGATAAATTTCCCCAATGAAGTCTAAACCCCATTGCTGAAAAGGTGCCTCAACTCTGATAGGATGTAAGGGTAAGGGAAGAAGTTTTCTCTTGCCATAAAAAATTTGACACTTATGGCAAGACATGACCAAATTTTGAGTGTCTGGGAAAAGGGTAGGCCAATAGTGACCAGATCTAAGAATTTTGTTCGCTATGGCCTTCTAGTAGAGGTGTCCTCCACATTCTCCATCATGCAATTCATGCATGATTTTCCCTGCATCATCTTTAAGTAAACATTTAAGCAAAATTCCAACAACATTTTTCCAATATAATGCCCCATCTAAGATGCAAAAACTCAAAGCCTTTTGTTTCAAAAATCTAGCTTTAGTTTTAGATAAAGAAGGGGGGGCATTTAAATATAAAAACACATAAATAATGTCAGCATACCAAGGAGAATTCAGAAATGTTTCTTCAATAAAAGGAGCAGTAGATTCTTCTATTTCTTCCAACACATCTACCATATTCATGTCTAGTGGTTGGAAGTTAGACTCAGCCATAAGTTTTGCTAATCCTTGCCCCTTAACTAGCTTGGTGGGCCTAATTTCTAAGTCATATTAAAGAATAGTTGCAATCCCTTTTCCCCTTTTACCATCAGGGTCTTGACTTAGAATGTCCTTGACAACAGTATGTGGAACAAAAGCAATTACGTGAGAGTGTAAAATATAGACCCTAAAGTCTTTTAAAGATTTCACTAATGCTAAGGCTTGCTTCTCCATGATGTTATATTTGAGGGGAGCATCTCTTAAGGCCCTACTAAAGAAGGATATTGGTTGCTCTTGCCCCAAATAATTCTTTTGAAGTAAAACTGCAGCTATTGTATGCTCGGATGCAAAAGAAAATATATAAAAGTCTTTGGTAAAATCTAGACTAATTAGGACTGGTTTTCGAGTAAGAGCTTGTTTGACCAGTTCGAATGATTGTTTAGCTGGTAAAGTCCATTTTACACCGACATCTTTCTTAAGCATGTTTGTAATGTTTTTTAATAGCTCAGCAAGGTTGGGGATGAACCTCCTCAGAAAATTTATCTTTCCAATGAAAGATTGCAATTCTTTGAGGCTTCTTGGATGGATGATCTGAAATATGCCATCTATCCTTGTAGGGTCTATTTTGATTCCCTCTTCCAAAATTATATGGCCAAGAAGTTTTACCTTCTTGGAGACCAAAGAGTGTCTTCTTGGGATTCAATGACAAGCCAAATTTCCTACATTTCTCAAAAACTTTTCTTAGGTGAATCAAATGTTCTTCATCGGTTTTTGAGAAATCGGTTATGTCATCAAGGTAAATGATTATGAAATAGCCAATATCTTCAGAGAAGGCTATGTCCATGGCCATTTGGAAGGTGGCCCCTGCATTCATTAGTCCGAAAGGCATTTTGACATACATAAAGGTGCCCCAAGGTGTGGTAAAAGCAGTTTTGATTTGATCGCTTGGGAGCATTAACACTTGGTTGTAACCTGAGAACCCATCTAAGAGTGATATCCTTTTTGACCCAACTACCCTATGAAGTATGTGGTCCATCTTGGGTAAGGGGTAGTTGTATTTTAAAGAGGCTCTATTTAAATTTCTGAAGTTGATACAGAGCTTGATTTCTCCAGTCTTTTTTCTAACAGAAACTAAGTTTGATACCCACTCTGAAAATCTAATGGGTACTATGATTCCAGCATCGTGCATCTTTTCAATTTATACCTTAACTAGGGGTAATAAAACAAGGTTGATTCTCCTTAGTTTTTTTTTTAATGGCTTTTGATTTTCCTTCAGGGGAATCTTGTGCTGAATGATGCTGGTATCATAAGACTTCAGATCTGTGTATGCCCAAGCAAACACATCTTTAAACTCTATGAACAGCTCTATGTATTGCGATTTTATGCAAGCTGCGAGAGTACTGGAAAGTTTGATCATCTTGGGTTCTGCTAGAATGCCTATGTTATGCTCTTCTACGTTGGTTTCCACAGGCTCCATTCTCGGTTCTTTGGCTACATCGTTAAAATCGAAAAGGTGTTCTAAAGGTGTGAGGCCTCTTGGAATTTGAACATTTTTTCATTGTAAAACTTCCAAGTCTTCTTGGTCTATGTTATCAGTTATCTCTTCTTCAAAAGGATTCTCATAATGATTTATATCAGCAGAATATGTCATTTCAACTTCTGGGATTTGCTCAATATACAAATTGTTTCCTTTATGGCTGGTTTTTTATATCGGTATGCTGAAATCGTTTTCTGACTTTAAGAAATCATCTATGTGTTTGTAAGATTCAAACACTTTCCAGTGATCTTCGTTATCAGGCACATCGGGCCGGTGTTTTACCTTTACACGGAATTTTTCATTTATCTCTGGTATTTGGCAGTTGTTGGCATTGAAGGAGAGTTCATTTTCTAGATGATTTAGTGCTCTAAGAATGAAAATAAGTTCATATTTTTCAAAGGTTTTCAATAAATCGAGGGCAGCGTTCCGATATTCCCTAAGCCTTGGATTTGTGGCTGATTATTCTCCTTTGATTTGTTTTATGATAAGTTCAGAATCTCCTAAGATTGTTATCTTTTGGGCTTCTAATCATTTAAGCAATTGTAAACCTAGGAGAAGTGCTTCGTACTCAGCAATATTGTTAGTGCATGGGAAATTTAATTTATAAGAAAAACTTTGATTCATATTCTGGATCCATACACCTGCCCCTGCACTTGTTGGATTACAGGATCCATCAAAGTTTATTGTCCAAAGTACGTCTGACTCATTTTCGTTTTCTTATTGCTGTTGATTGTCAATGTTTTGAAGTTGATTCGAGGGAAGATTTGATTTTTTTGGTGAATCAATTGGGTCTATGTTCTCTTTATCTTGTTGAGTAATTTCATATTCGTTACATAAGATAAAGGAATCTAAACTTGACTGAATAGAATATATTGGAGAGTTGTTTGGTTTGTCTATATTGCTTACCATGTAATTCATGTGAGATTCCCTGTATAGCCTTCTGTTTTGGTTGAAAACAGGGATGGTGGCGTACGACATGTCCATTTGAAGGCTTCCCTGAAGTTTGGCTCCCCAAGATCTTGATAAGAGCATGCCATAATTAGGGGGAATGTCAGCTACAACTATGTCCATGACTAAATTTTTAGTAGGGATTTGGGATAAGTTAACACACAAATCGTTGATTAAACCCAAACATTTGACTCTGATTGAGTCAAAGGAATAAAAATGTTTGTATGGTTTAGTAATTTCTAAGCCTAAGCTTTCCATTACCACCTTGGGCATTAGATTGTGTGAAGCTCCCAAATCTAACATGGCATTGTGTAAAATTTTCTCGTGTATGTTCAAGCTAACATAGAAGGGAGGGACAACCCCTTCTTGGTATTTTCCTTCAACTTATGGACCAAACAACAACTCAGGTTTGTCATTTGTCAAGTTCAAGGTGTCAGTATCACTGACTAGGTTCAAAGCTTTCAAAACTTGGTTTTTGTACATCTCTTGGGTTACTAGTTCAGCTAGGGGGATGGCAATTTTTATCTTAGAAATTTCTCCCTCAAGGCTGAAAGGAATAATTGACTTGTTGATATTTACATCTATTTTTTCAATTGAATTATTTTCAGCAACTTTGATTTGCTGAACCTTGTTTGGACCGGTAATTGGGACAGTTTTGTTAGGACTACTAGCTGAAGTGCTAGGGGTACTTTGCTCAACATCTGGCTGGACACCTTTGTCTTTGTTTATGTCTAGTTTCTTAGCCAAAATGTTGGTTTTCTCTGCTGTCTTTTTGGGCTGGTTGTCTGCGTTTTTCTTGACAGAAGTGCTAGTGTTCGTATCCTTTGAATTATCTATGCTTCCCTTACTCCTAAGATCATACTGTTTGTGTACCTCCATAATTGCATTTTCAAAACCCAATCTATAGTCATCAGAATCTTCATAGGTGTTTGTATTTTGATCATAAGAGAAGAAACCTTGTTCTTCCTCAGTGAGGAAAACATCATCCCCATTGTCTGATCCAATCAAGTTTACATGATATTCTTCCAACCTTTCCAACTCCCTATCTTCCTCATATTGATCTACATAGTTCTGTTGGAAGGGAGGTATAATCTTTTGGTTGCTTTCCTTTTGCTTGTCTTGATTGTTTTCTCTTCTATAATTCTGATTTCTATTTCTCTTTTGATTGTTTTGAGGTTCTCTTGGTGGCAGTCTCTCATTTAAGTTGACCTTTTCAAGCATCCTCTCCATCACCTTGACTAGGTTGTCAATTTTTGTGTCAGAAGCTAAAGTTGAGGGTAGTAGATCATCTTTATAAGTTACCCTCTTCTCTAATCTCAACCTATTTCTTTTCTCGATTATGTTTGCTTCTACACTCAAGGCTCCTTTCTGCATGTCTTCTAAGGTTAAGTAATCCCTCCCCCTTAACTCATAAGTCATTTCAGCATCAAAGCCTTCAGGATACCTTACCAAGGCCATGCCTTGAGGAGGTTTCATGTGAGGTGGGAGAGCATTGTAAACACTGTTTAACCTAGTAGAGTAATCATGAACACTCTCCCCTGGATTTCTATTGAGGCTGCTATACTCTGCTAGTATTTGGAGAGGATTCTTTTTGAGTTCCCATTTGTTGATGAATGTTTGATGCAAGGCAGGGAGATCGTTTATGCTGTTAGGAGGTAAGTTTTTAAACCATCTCTTTACATCTCCTCCTAAACTTTGGGCGAAGATCCTCATCTTCACAGTTTCCTCTTCTATCTCCATGTAATCAAACACATCCTCCATACTATCTACATGTTGTTGAGATATTGTGGGCTCTTTTCCAGTGAAGTGAGGGATTTTGGATTGGTAATCATTTGTTAAGGGAAGTAGAGGTTGTGGTAACACTAATGGGGCATACTATGTTGCCATGGCTGGAAGTATGGGTAGATTTACAAGAGGTGGATTTACGAAAGGGAAAATTGGTTGTAATGAAGTAGTTTGGACAGTGGATGTTGGATGGACAAATGTGGATGTACCAGGGATAGATTGTTGAGCTGATCTTGGATGAGAGACACCTAAATTGAGAAGGAAATGTAAATCAGGTGGTGTGGTTTCTCTACTACCAGGCTATTCAATTTGTTATGGAGATGAAAGTGAGGACTCAGAGTCTATCCAAATTATATCATCAAGCGCCCTAGTTCTAAAAGGATTTCTTAAGTCGACTTGTGATTGGTGTATAGCTGCAAGATTTTCAGGGGCTGAATTAGCTCTTAAGGGTGATATGAAAACAGTTGAAAATTTAATCTTAGGAGACTCCCTAAGTATACTTTCAGGGTTGTCAACTACTTCTGGTGGGTTTGGGTCAGGGTAGGCTCTAGTATGAATCTTTCTAGGAGCCACTATGCTATGTTTTTCAGACCCAGCTAAAAGAAAAGTTTAACCAGATGTGACAATCTTTAAGAGGCTAACTGATTTTTTCAAAAGAAGGAAAATTTAATATTAAAGCCTTCTAACTGAATTCGTATGATGTTATAAATACTTGGGGTCTTCCCAGTGGAGTCTTAAGGTCTGTTTTTAGGATTGTGGAGTCACCAGGTGGAAATTTTTAGCTCTTTTCGAGGTAAAAGGTTTTTTTGGTCCACCACCTGTTTATTATGAAGCCAAACTGAAATGTTTTTCGGTTTTCTGAGTTATTTCAGTCTTATAGGTTAAGAGAGTGTTCTAAGTCTAATTTTTCACTTAGCTAAGGTGTTCAAACAAACAGAGTTTACTCTTATGGCTAGGTAACTAGTTCCTTCAAGGTTTGATAAGGGCTAACGGGAATCCTAAGGGTTACTTAGTTTGTCACTGATTTTATTAAGTCCTATCATGATTACCATTTGTTAAGTAGTGCTTGAAGAAGGTTAATTATGTTATACTAGGCCTAAAAAGTTTGAAAAAGGGTTTTCAAACGACTGTATTCTCAGTAGGTCCCATCGTGATCTCCATTATGTTGGGGACCCGTGTTTTGATAGTTTGGAAAATCAAAAGACAAGGAAAAATCAGAACCAATCTTTAGAGTCTCGGGATCTAGTCCTCCTGTTCTCAGAGAGGGATCTATCAAATGTTTGTTTGCAAAGATTTATTTTGTGTGCTTAGAATATAGATTTTAGACTAGTTATTAAGTGCAGGTGTTTGTTTGTTCTTCAGAAGTATTTATATAAGAAATGAGGAGGTGGAATGGGATAAAATATCTTCCAAGTTCAATTAATATAGTTTACTATCTCTGGCCTTTGAGTGGCTTAATGGAGAACATTCTGATATTTTTCCTGTATTAATTGGTTTATATTAACTATCAAGCTTGCTGGAAATAATTTTTTGACTTTAAGGCTCTTTGTTATCCTCATAATAACTTCTGCTGTCATTTTACAATAAGTTCCTTTGGTTTAATTAATTGTTGAGCCGCATGGATGTGAATTCTCCTGGTCTTGTCATAACTCGGCCTCATTTTGATTACTTTGAGGCTGTAGGTGGCTCTGTGGTAGCCGGGGGATTCAATTTGCCCCTGATGTGGTAGCGTAGGTTTTTTGAACTGATAGATATTATTATTTTAACCTAAAACACCTTTAATATACTTGAATCCTATGTTTTAGGCTTAACGAAACCTAATCTCTGTCTTCTGGTCTTCTAAATTTCTTTAATTGTGAATCAGGTCTTTGATTTAGTCGAATAAATGGCCTAATCCCTCCAAAATGTGTTAACAGTCTTCAAATATTTTTCCACTTTGATTCTATGTTGTTGGTCTGATACTCTTTGATTATATTAATCTTCATTGTGTCTTGTTGATGTGTAGATCCGCGGAGGTTTCTTATGGTATCAACGCTTTATGATGCGTCGACGAAGCGTGGCGTTGAAACCTTTTAAATGGATACCCTTTATTAAACAAGGCCTGAAGGATCGTCATCCTTTGGCTTAAATTTTCCTTTTAAAATGTTAGAAATCCATTAGATCCTGCAAAATAACACACAAATATTATAAAATCCTGCGTTTACTGGGAAAACTGCTTCAGAGGGCGTCGGGAGAGAGCATGGCCGTTGGATGGCTTCATCCAATGGTGTAGATCTATTTTGCGGAATCAAAAGGAGAGTCGGGGAGAGAATAAGTCAGATCCATCGATTTGCAGAGATTTATGGTTATGTTTTAATTGGGAGGAGATAAAGTGAAGGGGTCATTTTTAAAGAAATGGCGAATTTTTTTTAAGAAATAAGGTTAAAAACCTTTATCGGAGGAAGAAATGAATTAAAGATCAAGTGGGTTTTCGGGATAAATATGAGCCATTGGATGCAACTAGACCCACAAATATTGACGGTGGATATTAAAATGGGAGATCGATGATCAGGGCGAACAAACAAACGTGCCCGATGAAACTTGCGATGCGATCAGTGCGATCGTAGAAGGGCTGATGCGATTTGCGTGATCGGGCTATCACAATCGTGGGTGGGGAAAACATTAAAACACATCCAAAACAAAACTTCCGATGCGATGGGCGCCCAGTTGCGGGGCCTGATATATATGGAACCTTAGTAGGCACGGGGATTATGTATATATGGGCTAATTGGGATTGGGCCTTTCGGGCTTGGGCTTTTCAATCAACCCATTCAAAACTTCCGATGTGATATTCTATCCATCGTTGATCGGTTCCTAAGATCAACGGTTCTCTTTATGTAATAACACGAACCGGTGGGTTTAAAGTAAAACATAGGAAAAAGTGGGTTTAATTTTTTAAAAAGGGAAAAATGCATCGGGGATGGTTTATTATAAGGTTTAAGCGTCGGATGCGGGCCCGAGGTTTATATGAAGCGGTGATTAGATCAGGGCTTTAATACTCAGGGCTTAATCACATCGAATCCTTCGTGAAACATAAAGACTTGCGCTCATTGATTCATTCTGATGCGATAAGCGCTGGTGGGACTAGCGCTTGGTTCTTAGCGTTGGGGCATGTGTGGGGAAGTGGTTAGGGGGCTTTAGCTGAAGGGGGATAAAGCCTAAAACACAAAACATGGATTTTTTATGGATTTTCAATGTTTTCAAAGGGATTCGAGGGTTTCGACAGAGTAAAAAAGAGAAGTTTTAAACTGTGTAAAGGGGATTTCATGAAAGGTGAATGGGGGAAAATGAAAAATAGAGGAATTTATGTGAGTGAAAAAAAAAGGGTAAAAGTGAAGGTTAGTTTTGTGGTGGAAGGAAGGAAAAAGGGTCTTTGCAGTAGTATTTTCACTTATGGAAACAACAGAATTTCAGAGTATGAAATGGAAACAACAGTGAACATTTAAGACTAATGACCAGATGCCTTCATGAGTGTTCAAGAGATAACAATTTTTGCAATAAAATATGTTCCTTGAAGGCTCCAAAATCATTTAGCCATCATTTGGTATGACAAATTTTATTGGTGGCTAACATTGTGTACCAATACCACTGGAGTAGAGAAAGAACTTTGACTAGGTTGAATTATACCCGCCTCTAACATTTCTGCAATCATACGTTCAATTTCGCTCTTTTGGACATAAGGATATCTATAAGGCCTGATGTTTGGAGGAAAATTTACTAGAATCAAATGAATAGAATGATCATGATCATGAATAGGTGGGAGTCCTTTGGGAGTTTCAAACACATTGGAATGATTGTCCAATACTTTTTGGAGATCTGCAGAAATAGATGATTTTTATGTTGGAACTTCTAGTGAGCATAATTGTGCAATTACGCCTCGTTGTTATTTCTTTAGAAGATTTGTCATGACATTAGAGCTT
The DNA here is from genome assembly GCA_034641835.2 of Pinus albicaulis. Classification (NCBI taxonomy): domain Eukaryota; kingdom Viridiplantae; phylum Streptophyta; class Pinopsida; order Pinales; family Pinaceae; genus Pinus; species Pinus albicaulis. The sequence continues at coordinate 310,686,272 of CM076583.1, forward strand.
ATTATCTTTCCCGACTTCCCTGCAATACCCCGTAATTCGACTTCCTTTCCTTCTAAGAAAAATTTCAAGAAAAGTTCTTGAAAATTAAAAGCTACTATCCCCAAAGATTGTAACCATTGTACTCCTAGTACAACATCAACACCTCCCATATGAATGGAAAGAATTGGAATATTCAATACATATTCCCCCATGGTTAGCTTGCTGTTATGGCATTTTCCAAAGAAATTTATATTTCCTCCATTTGCAACCATCTCTTGACATTTTGGTGCTGGGTATAGGAAACAATTCAATTCGTTGGCTACCTTACAATGAATAAAATTATGGGTATTACCTGAATCAATCAACACTATTACCTTTTTCTTCTTGATATAACCTTCTATCTTGAGATTTTGAGGAGTGGTAATTCTTGCCAATGCATTACACGATATGGTGGGACTCATTTCTTCCTCTTCTAGGGCTGGTTCCTGATGTATATCCTCTTCCTTTGAAGATTCTTGTTAATTTTCTTCTTCCTCTTCACAATTTATGTAAAATAATTTCTTCTCAACACACTTATGACCTTTAGTGTATTTTCCATTACAACTGTAGCAAAGCCCTTTTTCTATTTTTTCTTCTAATTGTTGTGGTGTCAACCTTGTAGGTTGTGGAAATCTAGGAGTAGCAACACTTCCATATTTATAGAAGTGATTGGTAGGCTTCCTTGTCGCCATAATTTTACATTCAATTTTTCTTGCCTACTTGAATGCCTTCTCCAATGAATCAGGTTCCAAAACGCGAACTTCATGTTGGATGTTATCCTTTAAAGTACCTATGATGAGATCAATCATGTGTTCCTCTAGAAAATTAGCTACCCTTATATTCAATTTTTGGAAGTCCTCAATGTGCTCCCCCACTGAACACTTTTGTTTGAGATTTATCAATTGGCTAAAGAAAGTGTTGCTCTTTGTATCCTCATAATGTGCTATCATTTCCTTCGTAAAAATTGACCAAGTGACAATTTTTTAAGGTATCAGAGCCATCGATACCATACAAATATATTTTGTTCTAAATGTAAAGTTGCAATGCATACCTTTTGTGTGTTTTGCACATTATTTAGATCAAAATATTTCTCCATCTGTAGTATCCATGTTAGAGGATCCTTTCCATCAAGCTTCCTCATATCCATTTTTGGAATATGGTGGTTCTTCCCTCCAACATTAGAGTTTGTGAAATCATGATAAAAATTTATTTTGTTCTCATCATGAGTTTCCTCTACTATCTTTTTACCATTAGGAAACATTTCTTGTATCAACTTTTTCAAACCTTCCATGTCTGATTTTAGATCATTCTTCATGTTTTCCATCTTCGCTTCCATGTCATCCATCTTAGATTCCATGACAACTTCCATGCCATCCATCTTAGCTTCCATGTCATTCTTCAAACCATCCATCTTAGATTCCACGCCTTTCTTCAAACCATCCATCTTATTTTCCATGCCTTTCTTCAAAACTTCCATGTCATTTATTATTTCTCTTTGTGAGAGCGAAATTTTTTGCACTTGCTCTTGTAATTTGGATATGTCATGTTACCATTCTTCATATTCATGAGTCATAGTAGAGCCTTATAAAGGCTTGATGGGTGTTGAATTCTTTTTAGGGGCCATTTTAGAATCCAATATTTATATTTATTCTACAATATTCCCTTGGAATAAATTCAACTTGATTCTTCAAACAAGACTTATGCAATTTGGAAAAAAAAAATGCACACCATTTACTTGGTTTTGAGGAGCTCGATATTGAAATTGAATTATCTCTATAATTGCAGATCTTAAATATCTAAAATTTGGACTTGTCGTAGCCCTCTGAAGCTTCTTTCAAATGCCATGGGTCTAAACTGATTTGGATTCTTCAAGGAAAAGCTATGTCTAGTCTCCCACAATGACCCAATTATGGACTAGTTCAGTAGAGAGAAATTGTACGACTTGCCACGTGTCACTGTTTCCTCCTTTGGCTCTGAAATTTATATACAGGAAACTACAGTCCATGTACTTGTAGCCACTTTTTACAGCATTCCAATCCAATGCTCAGAGAGAGAGTTATGAATATTTTCCCATGATCACCTCTTTGAGATGAAATTTGGGAGCCTGAAAAATACCTAACTTCCACATACCGTATCTCCGAAAATATTTCAAACAAAGCTCTGAAATTTTGTGAAAATGTTCCTTAGGATTTCGGCTTTGTGCTCTAAAATAGCAGCTTCTGAACCTTCGTAGCAAAAAAATTATATCGAAGATACCATGATGACCTGTTTAGGTTAAATTGAGGAGTCTTCAAAAAGCCCTAACTTCCACAGATCATATCTCCGAAAATATTGTGAACCAAGCTCTGAAATTTTGGGAAGCTTTTCCTTAGGATTTTTTCTTCGCGCTCTAAAAATTTCCACTTATGAACCATCGTAGAAAAAAATTTATAGCAAAATTCCATGATGACCTATTTGGAGCAGCGAAACCCTAGAATCCAAAGCTCTGATATCAAATGTTGTGAAACCAGCTCTAAAAATAGAAGAAAAGAGATATCAACGCCTTATAAATAAGCCACTTTGAGGGGGCAACCTCCAATACATTACATGATTGAAAAATTCTTGGTTGATACAAATTACAAAACCTCCTTTCTATATATAGGAGTCCATGGGGCCACAATGTAATCCTAGTGGGGCCACAATGTAATCCTAGCCGACCTAACAATAATAATTTAAGGGCACAATAATAAAAATATGGAGGTTACAGGGGTACAAGAATAACAATAAAGGGGTTACACTAACAACAATAAGGGACTATACTAGTAATATAGGGACCTAACACTCCTCACATGAAACGTGTGACCTTTCAACTTCATTTTCTCTTAATTTCCATTATTTTCATAAATAAAATTCAAATTATTGCCAATTTTACTTTCGAAATCCTTTTCCATTTCCTTTACCAATTTCCTTAGCCATAATAACTGAAATGAACACCAAAAATAGGATTATTTTCCTAAAATTTAGCTTGGAATAAGTTTCCTATAACCGTGGTTATTATTTATGGGAATAAGTGTCCCATAACTTTTATTACATGGAGTTTTCACGAGGGTTTGTATAGAACCCTCCCCCTTGGGGGACATCATCCTTGGTGTTCAACCACACCTATACATTATAGAAACCATTGAAAATCAAACATAATACCCATGGAGATTTATATATTAGTTCGATGTAGTATTTACAGTGATCACCCTACTGCTAAGAAAACCAACATGAAAAAATAGTGACATGATAACTACAATGACACGACACCCACCTCGCTTATTGGAGATTTATAACATATATCATGGTGGTATTTACATCGATACACATATGTACATATACCATAAGATCACAACAAAGCATATGCCAAAACATATACCAAAATATCATACCAAAAATTCTTTTCCTCAACCAACAAACAATGAAGGATACATAGCCCACATCTAATCCTCCATCTCCTATGTAGCTTCACCGGGCCCGAAGTGATTCTATTTCAGTTTAACCTTCTTGATTTCTCGATTCAAGAGCATGAGCATATTTATATTCAATATACACTGTGGTTCTTGCTATAATTCTCCTTCTGTCTCCACCTGCAATATATACTATTCAATCACATGATCAACATCCTTAACATGCTTTTTAAGAAATGATACATGGAAAACATCATGTACTTTCACTATTGGAGGAAGTGAAAGTATATAGGATATTTTCCCAACCCTTTCAAGAATATTTAAATGTAAAAAAAACCAAGGTTCAAGCTTGGCACAGGATCCAATACGCAAGGAGATCTTCTTTGGCTTGATGCGCAAGTAAAATTATTCCCCAACCTGAAACTCCTTAAACAACTTGTTTTGATTTGCATATATTTTCTTCCTATCGTGTGTTGCTTTAATATTATTCTTGAATACCTACATTTACTATTCCATTTCTACCAACATGTATGGGCCAATCATTACCTTGTTTTCCAAATCACTCTAATTGATGGGAGTGTTACAACTCTTCCCATACAATGCCTTAAATGGACTCATCCTCAAATATTCATGATACCTGTTGTTGTAAGTGAACTATACCACTGGAAGATACTCTTCCCACTTTAATTTTCAATGCATAACATACATCCTCAACATATCCTCTAATATCCTATCGACCCTCTCAGTCTATCTATTTTTCTATGGATGATAAGTTGTATTGAAGGAAAACTATGTACCTAATCTTGTAAACAAAAAATTCCAAAATTTGGAAGTGAAAATTTCATCCTGTTGAAGCCTCGAAAATCGTTGCTTCAAACATTGGGGGAAAACCACCTGGTCCGAACCTTAGGACAACTCCTTTTCCATTTGGTGTGGTGGCTTCGACTGGATTTATAGGACTAGTTTCCTAATAATAAATGGATTGGTGATGGAGTGTTTGTGCAAGTGGATAAATGGAACTAACTAACTAAGCTAATCTATCTAACTTAATCTATAACTTGCAAATAATTCTAAAACTAACCCGGGTATTAAATATGAATATGACTTAAAGATTGTTTCAATTAAACAAATAACCATGAAAATGTATTATTATTCAATAGAAAGATGTAGTATCATACAATGATAACTCTGTTTAAGAAATTAAACAAAGTTAGAATAGCACATCGCATTCATAATTCTATATATCATTGCACATACTATGATAGATGAATATTTCTATATCTTCAGAAATGATATGATAAAGAAATATTTGAGAAACGAGCATATATAAATGATAGCAAATTTCAAAGAGAATACTTCATTACATACCGAAAATAACAGTAAATCAATAGAAATACCAGATTCATTAAGATATTTTCTTGATGAAATTTGATATCCAGATCCTGTGATTTAACTTAGAACAATCTTCAAGGTACAGAAATGCAACTCTAAAAAAAAATTCACCATGAAGTCACAAGATATGATCCTTTATAAAAATAATATAGTCAAGGAGTACAGAAATGTATTGTCCAAGGCCAAAATATTACAAATTTAGGACTCCTTTATAAATTCTTGAAAGGGGTTTAAATAGGAAATTAACAAAACAAATTAACTATAACTTATGCTAGAAACTATCATTGGATATTTGGGAAAAGACTTGCAATATCAAATAAAATAGACTCACTGAATTTATTCTGTATTCAATGTGCCGAGGTGGCAGATTTTAAGCATATATTTAACTTTGGTTGGATGACTCAGCCTCGAATGCAACTAACTAGTGTATGTGGCATCATATAGCTCTGGAATGATGTAATTGATGGCATTAGAAAGGCATTTGATTGCCATCTGCTAACTGTGTGGTTTGATCAAATATGTCCATAGTACATCCCATGTAATTTCCTATATTTTGCTGCTCTTTTGATTCTTATTGAATAATTCCTGCTTCCAACTGGTATCAATTTCTTTTACCCTTGAAAATTTACCTGGAGTACAATCTGAAATTAAATTAGTAGCATATAAAATATCATTAAATAATTGTGTTATATTGTTCATTATGGCTCTGTCCCATGATGTAGCACGTTCTTCTTTAATCAACTGTGTTTTCCATTCAACAAACAAAATTTCCTTATGCCTTTCTTCGATCCTGGGAAGTTTTGCACTCTTTCCTTGTTCTGAGTCCTACCATGAAATAAATTCTAAAATCTTATCATCTACATTTTCAAATTCAATTCTGGTGCTGACTTATTCATCAATAAGAGATGATGTTATTTCACATAAAGTTTCAGCTTGTGCAATTTTTTGACACAGATCATCCAACTGCTGAGACAATAGCTTACTTTTTTCTAGAGCTTCTGTTCTAAATTGGTCAATTTTAGGATAATCCTTAAATTTATCCAATCCTGCTTGAAAAAAATTTTCTCGCTCTTATTTGGCAATTTTCTCATTTTGCAGCAAGTTTTGTAATTTGGATACCTCTTGAGACAATTGTTGTTGTTTATTCAAATCTTGTTAATCAAGCTTCTTCTTTTCAATACTCATTTTTTCTTCCAATTGTTTGGCTCTGAGTCTTTCTTCTTCCAACTGCTGCTCCAACTGCAATATCTTTTGTTGATCACCTGTTGTTTTCTCCTCTAGCAATGCTATCTGTAAGTCTTTCTATTTTATCATTTGATTGACATCAGTAGCTTTATCTATAGTGGTTGCACTATAGGCACCTGCATATTGTGCTAATTTGGTAAGATCCTCTAAAGGATTTACCTTAGTGTTCTTCCAAACAACATTCATTAATTCAACTTGTGAAGTTGCAAGTGGTCCTTGATCTATCCTCCTTCTTTTCCTTTGTTTTCTGACAACAACCCTATGCTTAGGACTATAAAATATATCCAAAGGAGGGATGTCTTCAACTCTCAACACAATTTCTTCTGATGGATGTTCAGGAATGATCTCCATATCTTGATTATTCATATTATCAACTTCAGGAATATTTTTTTCCCCTATTTGCTGAGCGAATTGTTCATACTATTGTAGCAAATGGGGAGTAATAATCACTTCAACATAATTTCCCTCTTTCTACGTGGTCTTTTCTCTTTCAAGTTGATCATTGGGCTTATTACCTGTATCTTCTTTTCCAAACTGCACATTAGCCTTGCTACCAGTATTCTCCTTTTCTGTTTTCACATCCATTTTGCTAGTAGTAACTTCTTTTTCTATTTTGCTGGGTGTATCTTCCTTTTTCTTCTGTTCTATTTCAATATTTTCATTTGCTTGTAAAGGAATCATTAGTTGGTCAAGGGGAACTTTAAGTAATCTCTGGCTTCTGAACTGCATAAATTTGTTCATATCTTCTACTTGAAACTTGGATTTAGCTAGATCATAAACTCAGGAAAAATTCTCAATTGAGACAAATAAATCATCAAAGATATCAGGCTCATGCTCAAACTTAGCAATTTGGACTAAAGTTGTGAAATCAAAAGCCACTTTATTTGGATCATATTGTCTGCCTGGAATGGTTGCAAGCTTAATATTTGTTATCTTAAGGGTTTCTTTTTCAGCATGCTTAAAATCATTAAGATTATAGGTTCCACAATGGAAAGGAAAAGTAGGCCACATCAATTTTTTGGAGTTCTTTAAACACCTGGACATCCGTCTTTCTGTCAACTGGTAAGAAGTTTTTTGAGCTAAGAGTTTATCAGGGACATATAGAGGTAAGACATGAGGTTCAAAAATGCTTCCAAAAACCTTAATATAGGTAAAATTTTCTTCTCCAAACAAATTTCCGATTAGGGATATATCAAGCTTCACATTTTCAGAGAGCCGAGGAGCAAATTGGTTAAAAATGGTTTGATAGACAGGTAACATGAAGTCGTGGTAAATTCTATATACATGATTCTTGGAATGATCCTTCCATAAATGTTTATGGTAAATGTGAATCGGGACAGGTTCCTGTGAAGTCCATTTCCAGCCTAGAATAGGGAATTCAGAATTAAAACACAAAGCATCTAAGATATAGGCAAATAAATGAAACGGGGTTGTATTTACAGTATTTTTATTCTTTCTATAGTCCAGAATTATGTTAGCTATCTTATAAAAAAGAATAACTGACCAATCCATAATCTTAGAGTTTATAGCAGCATGAATTAGGGGTACCATCTTAATTGAAAACCTTGCAGAATTATCATTCCCAAAAAGTCTACACATCAATGCAGCAACATAGAAATACAGGGGTGCAAGAGAATCTATGGAATACATACCTGAGGTCTCATTCTTATGATTTTCTGCAGCTCATCTCCATTCTCTAATTGGGTCTGATTCAATTTCATTTCTTGAGGTAAAATTTTCTATGAAGGCTTTGTTATAGGTCTTTTGAGGATCTGGCAGATGGTACATTGCTTTGATGTCTTCTTCTCTAAAGGACCCAAAAATCTTTCCCCCAACTATCATGAATGTTCTGTTTGTGATGGTGGTGTTGTCTATCACCCATTGTATTATGTCATAATGTGGGAATACATTCGCCCGAGCTACAATTCTATGAAGAAAAGAATTTGCGAGTTCATTAAGGGGATTGTCATCTGAATCTGATTCTTCATCTGGCACTGTTGCCTTTACCTCTGTAACTGTAGGGTTTTATTTTTCAAGAAAATTATAGAACTCTTCCCAGGAAATTTCCCCGAGACCTTGGCATGCAATATCTGTAACCAGCTTGATTTTAGCTGGTTTTTATTTTGGCATTGTGGTAGTGGAAACGGTCTTTGAGGCGGTAGCAATTCTTGATTTCTTAAGTTTCTTAGAAATCTTCTTTTGGTATTGTTTCACTATTTCAGTGAAAAAAAGGGCTAGATGTTATATAGCTCTACAAATGAGACAAAACTTTCAAACGTGGGAGGAAATGAAGTTAGGAGAACAACTATGCGAAAAGATTTTTATTAATTATCCCAAATTGATTAACCACGTATTAAAAATGAATGCCTTAAAGAAAAGTCACATTCATGCATTGATATGGGAATCAATTACCATAATTCATTTGATTTTCCAATTAATGATGCTCGTACAATCGAAGATGAGCGATATTGAAATGTTAATGTAAAAATTTTCCCTTTGAATTTTCCGACTACGATTGACTGATAAATATATGCTCGGCGCAAAATAACGATTAATAAAGACTAACAATTCATCGCATCAGAGTTTTTGAAAGGAAAACGAAAGATATCTCATATTTTCCACCAATTTGCGATTAGCGGTAAAGGTATATCACATTGGATGTTTTCAAAAGGATTGAGTTGTTCATGATTTTCACTGAAATGCAATTGTGATGATGGTGGAACCCATTGCATTGGAACTTTTATAAAATAAGTAATCTTTGCTTTTACAAAATTCGATTGCGATATGTTGTATCGCATTGGAGTTTATAAAATAGACCGAATGAAGGATAACCTTTTAGAAATGTGATTGTGATAAGTTACATCGCATCAGAGTTTTGCAAAACAAATGTGAAACCTTAAGATTCTACCGATTTGCGATTGCGATTTACTTTATCGCATCGGATTTTTTAACATGTTACTTTTATACTTTGTGCCGATGCGATATAAGACTTATAGTTGATCGGATTGGAATAATTTCAATATCACTTTTGTTCATTTGAATTTGATATATGCGATATGTGATACATGATTTTCTAAAAAATGAATTTTTTATTGTTTTATTTAAAATATTCGGATTTCCTCAAAGTATTTTATTTCTATCTAAAAAGAAAGGGGACCTATTTCTAAACGAATTTTATTCTAAAATTAAGAAATGGGGAGGGTTGTTGTACCATACAATACATCTCTGTATGAAACGATTTTATTTGGAACACCATGTGATATTACCACATCCCTGATGAACACTTGTGCCACATCACTAGTTGAATGAATAGTCTTAACTAGAATGAAGTGTGCTACCTTAGTTAGCCTGTCCCAACAACCATGTTGGAATCATGTTGTCCATATGTCCTGGGAAAACCTGTGATGAAATCCATTGAAATGACCTCTCATTTACACTCTGGAAACATAATCAGTTGTGTCAATCCACTTGTATGTTTACACTCGACCTTTACGTGCTTACAGTACAAACACCTAGCCACAATAGCTACCACATATTTTTTTAGATTTGACCAATAATAAAACTTCTTTACTGCCATCAGTGTCTTCTAGTAGCCTAGGTGACCTGAATACGATTTCACATGAAACTTCCCCAAGATCACCTTCTTGAGCTCAATACTCTCGGGAACATATATTTTGTCTCTAAACCTGACCAATCCATTTGTTGTGAGACAATAGTTCACATCCTGTGCACTTATAACTACACCTCTACCTGTACATGTACCTGTACCACTACTTGTACCTGTACATGTACTCTATTGTAACCTGTGTCTAAGATCCATGTACCTGACATCCTGTTGACCCACTTGCAAGATCCTATCCTACAAGTTTTTCCCATAAGAACTCATAGCTGATATATGATTCACATGTAACTGCCTGCTAAGGGCATCTGCCACCATGTTCACTTTACCCTTGATGCACCTAAATTCAAAATGAAACTCTTTAATCATGGAAAAACATATATATTTCCTAGAATTCAATTTCAGTTGCTCAAATATATACCTCAAACCACGGTGATCACTCATTAGTACAATCCTCTTTCCAATAATATAGTGCCTCCACATCTTCAACGCATGTATGATCGCTACCAACTCAAGATCACATGTCAGATAGTTTTTATTCTGTTCATTTAGTTTATTTCACTCATAAAATACCACCTATCCTTCCTACATAAGGAATCCATAAATCCCTCTCTTGCAAGCATCTGTACATACCACAAAATATTTGTTTGGATCTGTGATCTTTAACACTGGAGCATTTTTCAAAAAATGTCTTAACTTTTCAAAGTTGGTTGTGCATTCCTCTGTCCATTCAAATTTATTACCTTTCATTTGCAATGGTGTAATAGGATAATCAATACGAGAGAGTTTCATGATGAACCTCCTATAGTAACATGCTAACCCCATGAAGGACCTCACCTCATAAAAATTTCTAGGATCTATCCATTCCATGATAGCTCGTATCTTTTTTGTATGTACTACTATGCCTTCCTTGGAGATCACATGCCCCAAGTAATGTGCATATGCATGAAAGAAACTACATTTAATGAGCTTAGCATACAAATGATGCTATCTTAGCAATATCAGCACTGTTGCTAAGTTCTTTGAATGTTCTTCCTCATTTGTATAATATACCAATATATCATCAATGAATACAATAACAAACTTGTCCATATAAGGACACAATATGCAATTCATCAAGAAAATAAAAGTAGTTGGAGCATTAGTCAAACTGAATGGGACTACAACAAACTCATAATGCCCATACCTAGTCCAAAAATTTTCCTTCAAAATTTCCTCTTCCTTAATGCACACTTGATGATATCCATATTTGAGATCAATCTTCAAGAAAAATACTTCTCCCTTCAACTGATCAAACAAGTAATCAATCCTCGACAATGGATACCTATTGTAGATGCTCACTTTGTTCAACTTCCTGTAATCAATTCATATCCTAAGAGTACCATCCTTTTTCTTCCCAAAAATTACTGGTTGGTGAGGTGCATCATTATGTATATTTTAAGGGGTTATAGTGCCACCTTTTAGCTTATTTACTCTCTCTCTCTCTCTCTCTCTCTCTCTCACACACACACACACACACATACACAGTTGATTACATTTTTTCATATTTTTGTTAGTGAGAATGGTGTAAGAGTATTTTCATGACTTGAAGCCTAACATTTTTTAATTGAATAAAATAAAGGAAATACAACTATATTTAAGTGAGATTCCATGTGAGGTCTCAGAGTAGACGACAAGGAGAAATCGTAGGAAGTTTTCCCACCTTCTTAACTTCCACAATAAACCCAATATCTCCTAAGATCCTTCTTCAAAATTTGGAAATTCAAAGGCAACCGAGCAAGTGAATGATAAGAGGGAGCCAAGCCCCACACCTCTTGAAGATCAAGGAGACAACTTCCTACTTTTTAGGGAGATGTTGGTAGCTGCCCATCATTATAAATAAACAAGAGAAAGAGCTCATTAGGATTCAATTTTCATAGGTAGCTAGGGAACTCTTGACTTTGTATCAGAGATATTGTGACTGTTATTTTGATTTAAGAAACTTTCTATGTAATGAGAATGAGAAGTTGGTTTGCCTCTCATTTATTTGATTTCAGAGGACTAAAGTTTATGGGTTAGGGCCCAATCCATGGGATGTAGTATCTATTGCTTATATTTATGTTTCCTTTATGATTCGTTATTTTAGTTGATGTCATTGCATTTTAGTAGGCTACATTTGAAAACCATTAACATTGTGTTGGAAGCCTCTCTCTTTCACCTCTTCCATTGGAGCTTGAGGAGAAAGGTATCCAACCATAGAACAAAAATATTCAGTTTATGATTTATTGAAAAGGATAAAGTATTTTTCACTCTTTTTATTATGAATATGTTGTATATTAGAGGTTATATCCATTTTTTAGATGCATGTTAGCTTAAGTTAAATTCAACTCATCTTTTCCATTGTTTTTCATGATAATTTGTAAATGATCAACCCATGAGTGAATGTATTGGTTGAGGGACTGGCTTCAACATCAAATAAGGACCTCCTTTAAACAATGTCACTTTTGAGTTCAACCCCCCTTCAGTTTCTCTTCCATCCTACTACCCACAACCCTATTTTGAAGACCATCTTCACAACCACCGAGAGAAAAATTCTTGGTGCAAGACAAGCATTCTGAAGGTTCTAAGCTTGGCCAAGGGAGTTGGTGATCCCCCATCCACTTAGATCCACCTTTCCCTCAAATTTTCTAGCCTCTATTCCACCATTCCTAGCCTGAAAACCCTCTTGGCCTAGTTCTTGTAGCATTACATGACTTCCTGTAGCAAAACATGAATCTTATAGAAGCTTCCTATAGTAGCATTGGGAGCCACCTCATTCACTCTAGAATCACTCCTCTGCCTCACCTAAGCTTAGTATAGGCCTTAGTGGACCCAAAAATTTGAATGTCTAGTTAGAAGACACCCCTCGGACACCCAAACTCCTTATTCTCTTGTTGCAAAACATAGTATTTTAGTGTGTTATTCCATCATAGAATACATCATTAGCACAACAAATAGCATGCATTAGATAGAAGTTAATTCATAATTGATACAATGTGTGTGTGTGTGTGAAGGTAGATTAGTTCCCTTATTGCAAGTTGATTGAGTACTTAGGAGAATAAATGCAATCTGGTTTAATTTCAGTTCTTGTAATTAGAATAAGTGCTAGTATTTTTCATTGCAAAAGTAGAGGTTAACTAGATGAATGAGTGCAATCTAGTATAGCTTCTTTTCTTGTAGACAAAATAGTGCTCATGATTTTTTTTTAGTATTGAGTTGCGATTATAAGTGTGAAAAAATTTCTCCCTTAGAATAACAATATTTCCCAACACCTCAGGTTAGTATAACTAAGATGAGGATTGCATGAGTAGAGCTCATCTATTGTGCATATAAAACTGTCACCTCCAAGTTTGTACGAAACACTTGTTTATAATTAAATTTGAGTTTCCTCTCATAGTTGCAACAATCTTGGTGCAATACCAAGGCTCACTACTTTTTGGCTCCGTTTTCGGGGATGTGTCTAAGTAGACTTTTGTTTCTTCTTAAGCATTATTTTATGTTTTTTATTTTGAATTCAGTTTTAGAATATTGAAAAAACACAAAAAATTTAATTTCGTGCCTCATAGGAGTAGGGACACCCATGGATAGTTCTTACCAAAAACCCCCACATCCCCACATAGTCACCCTTCACTCTTATTCAATGACTATGCTATCGAACACCCTCTAGGTGAGCAACCTAAAAAATTTGAGGAACCTATTGGGGAAGAAGAGGAGCTTGCTTCACTAAAGGAACCTAATTCACCTATTCATGCTATGGCTGAAAATTGAATTCTAGGAGTATTTCCCATAATAGAAACCAATGGAGAAACTAAAATGAGTAAAATCAACCCTTCAACCCTTCCACACTTCCATGGATTAGCTTCTGAGGACCCTGACACTTTCTTGTTTGAGTTTGCTGTCATCTGTGGGACTTATGAATATGCCTCATATGAACAAAATTTGAATTTGTTCCCATATACGCTCAAGTATGCAGCCTTGTGTTGGTTCATGGGTCTACCTAGGAACAACATCACCACCTGGGCCCAAATGAAAGAGTCCTTCAATAAAATGTATAAATACTACTATAGTTCTAAAGAAACCAAGGAAGAAATATTTAGGATGACCCTAGGGTCTGATGAATCTCTAGAGGATTAAGAGGAGTGATTTAAACTCAACTACAAAAAGGCTAGCTACATCCTTGATCCTGGATCACTCAAGTTAGTTCTTCTCCGAGGAATCAGGGACGAAGTGGTAAAAACCATTAATATGCTATCTGGAGGAGATATCTATCAGCTACCTTATGAGGATATCATGTTTGTATTCATAAATCACTCTAGGGTAGCTAGGAAAAAAGGTAGAGCTAGTCAAATTCTGATCAACACCCCATTGTTACACAACATTTTTTCACTATGCCTACAATCCCCATCTCGCACATTGGAGGGTCATTTTTGTGACTAATAAGAAGTGTCATGCCTTGCAAAGACCATCAATGCATCCCTTTACATGAGAGAAATATTCCTTCTGTTGACAATTCCCTGACCAGAGCTTCAGAAACACGTGTTTTTGCCTTGGCGCGAGTAGCTAGTTTTGCCCTTGCGCCAATGAGGAAAATTAACGGTGGGCCCTGCACCAGTGGGCACTCTGTCCTAGTTAGCCACCCATGTTGAGCTGTTTATGGAATGTTTTTTAAAATAGAGGTGAATATTCCACTCTAGCGACTTCGAGGATGAGTCATTAGGAGTGATTGGACTGAATAACCATGGAATCCCTCCTTTAGTTTATGGTTTCCACCTCTTGTGGGAACATCCTAAAGGATAGGTCTCCCTTCCACCTTTGTAGGGATCCCAACCTCCTCCTTTTCCTCTATAAAAAGAATATATCTCTCCTTGCATAAGCTAGCTAAACATGGAGAACTGAGTATACTATAGTTGAACTATTGAAGAGATAGAATAAGAAGGAACTTCGTTGAGAGAGCTTAAGTCCACGCCCTCATCCCATCCAAATCCCCTGATGAGTATCTAAGGCGTGCTTCGGCTAAACCTCGCTGGAGGAGACTGTGATGTCAATGCTTCGGTTGTAACTCTTCCTTCTATCAATACATATACGTGACTATTGTTTGGTTCCCATTTTGTGTTATGTTATTTGTTTAATGCAATATTCTTAGCCCTCTTTGACTGGCTAGTAGTTATGAATGGAGTTATTATGTCATATGTTGTTCTTGATTTCTGTTCTATGTGCAGGTATCCGAGCATGGCTACAGAAGGATTGTGACTTGCCGAGGCAGGAGCAAGAGGTTACCACCACTACAGCCGCAACGACAACATTGGAATCCAAGTAGGTCAATCTACCGTGTTCTCTTTTCATTCAGTAATTAGGAACCTACACTCTAGCATGTCTCTTTTCTTCTAGACCCACTCTAGGGCTAGAGGGATCGTCTTTGTCCGTAGAGGGGATTTACTTGCTTAAAAAATTGGTGACAATACTGGGGATCAGTGTGAGGTTTTCATTTCATCTTGTTGGGTCGACTTCGGTCATTGACTTGCTTATATGTCTTTTTCTAGTTTTCTTGCTTGTTTTAACTCCTCTGTTCAGCTCCAGAGTGTCAAGATTGACTCTACTCATTTTTTTTCCCCTTTTCCCATAGTTATCTAGCTTGGCGCACTTTTCACTTGAATAGTCGAGCTGATTGGTGTAGGTTGATTTTGTTGCAGTTGCGCCAACCCCTGTTTGGCATGGATTACCGCCTTATAGTCACGCCGAATCCTATAGGATTTGGTTTTACCTCCTTGATGAGTCTTTTGGTCAATTGTGCTTGACTCAGGGTTGTTTTTTGTGTGTAATTGAGCTTTTGGGACTATTTTGACTATTGTAGGCTTTTTTTTCTCTATTGTTTGTGTATTTTCTTATCAGTGTAGTTTAAGGACTTAGGGTTTCTGATTGTCTTGGTGCACCAAGCCTTTTGTTTGGAAATCAAGTCTTTTTTATAGTTGTTAGTCTCATTCCCGAGTTGATTGCGCTAAGTTTTCTTGATCCTTTTGAGTGTAAAACACATTGGATGATCATTTCATTTTTCGTTTGATTCTTCTCCTTCTTTCTCCAAGTATAGATTACATTGTTTGTTTGGGTCGCTTTGAAAACTTTCGTTTGGTTTGGAAGATTGCAACATTAGTTTGAGTGCTTTCTTGTGTTTGTTTTGCGTTGATTGAGTCATTCAATTTCAGTTCCTACATTCGCAATACTCAAGCTAATGTTTGTTTTGTTTTTCATGTAATTAGTGAATTGTGTGCTTCATTTCATTGGAAAATCAAAAATTTTGCATTCTTTCCTTTGCATAAAAAATGAAACGTTCTTTTTCATAACTAGCATTTGATAGTCTAGGAAAGAGTTTTTCATTTTCGTTTGATTGCATTAGATGCATGAGTGGATTTCTTCGCATATTCTCATTTTTTTCTATTGTTTGAAAGATCTCCATGCTTCTCATCATTATAATTAATTGAATGGAAGATGGTGTTCTTTTGCATATAGCTTGCATTTAGGAAATTTGAGATTCAAATTTGGTAGGGCCTTGAAACTAAAACATAATCCAAGATAAAATTTAAAATTCATTCAATTAACCTAAGGAAACATTGGAACCTAATGCAACATCTTTAGTGGTCTAGGCTAGAGACATGTTCTGGCATCTTAAAACATAGTAGCTGTCGTTCGCCATTTGGTTTTAGACAATGCTAGTATGGACTTGTGCTCCCCATACTGTCAAGTATATAAAGGGACACCCCTCTAGGTTGTAATCCTTTTATCCATAGGAAAGCAAGTCTGCCGCCTTGTAACCATGATACACCTAACACATCATTCAGGGAGACTCGTACGTTAATTCCTTGGTCATTTCTCTTTCATTTGATCACCAAGGTGTATATGAAAGTTCACGAAAACTTGGTACACCCTCTTGCTTAGAGTACCTGAGTAGTCATTTTGATATTTTCCTGACTCCTTAAAAAGATAAGAGATCATCAAGCACTAGTCATTTCATGCTTGTTTCAACCTGAAAGTGATAGAGTCACCTTTTCCTGTTTCTCGACTCTTAAAATATGAAATGACAGAGTTTTGTTTCAATGTATTAAAAAATTAACTGCCCACGGAATATTCCTAGTTAAAATTATATTCCTTAGCATTTTTTTTTAAGGTTGTTTCCAATGGAAACTTTTCCGGAGTTTACCAACGAAGGAATCCCCTCCGAAGGGAATCCTGTTCGTTTTCCTACCTTTGGTAATGTTAATTCTCCTTTTATGGCAACATTGTCCCTTCCTGGGTTCACTGCCAGTTTGCCTGTGTGGTTATTCTCGACCTTGGTGGTCTCGGGTGTTTTGACCTCTATTCAACCATCTCCTCCACTTGAAAAAATCATGTTTATTCTAAGGTGGACCTCTCCTCTTCTTCACCTGCTTCTTCATACTCCTCTTATACTTCACTTGGTGAAATTATGGATTCTAGTAACCAGGTGGCTAAGAAAAAGAAGAAGAAGACAAAGAAGAAGAAGTCAGCTAAGAGAGAGGCTAGCCCTACAGCTATTGTGCCTCAGACCCTTCCATTGAAAAACCATCCAACCTTCCATGGAAAGTCAAATTCCCTTGCATGTTGTGCAAAGGTGACCATCTTCTTCGAGACTACCCTAACATTCCTAAGGTACTTGAAGCATGGTCCGATGGTTGTCCGTCATTGCCTTTGGCTTCTGAAAGTCATATTGGTGGCACATCTTTGACTAGCCTTGATAAGACTCATAAGAAATAGGGTAAGATTACGATTCCCTATAAGTTGTGTGAAGGGCATCACCCCATTCACCTTTGTCCGTACATGGATGAAGCCATGAGAGTGTTGGACAACCCTATTGTTTTAGGACATCGCCTTCCAGTTGGTTACCAGAAAATTTCTTCAAGTCCTCTGCTGGTTGATTCCACGATTGGTCAAGAGTCATCCTTGGTCGATCCCGCCTCCCTCGGAAATTCAAATTTAGGAATCCATCCCTGACCAACCATTGGTTGTGGAATCGGTCGACCTGATCCCACCTATGGTTCATCGAGTTTTTTCCGTTGAGAGTGGATCTCATTCCCCCCACATTCTTCTTGTTTCTTTAGATTCCTCAGACTTGGAGAAAGATCCTCCCGTCCCTGTGACTCAAGGAGTTGTACCTCCTGCTCCCATGATGGAGGTCTAGGAGGATGCTCCTCTTTCTCTAGTTACACGAGGGGATGACCATCTCAGTTCAATGGCACCCCCTCCAAGTAGTTTGATTGCTTCCTTCGATTGGAGTCGATTTACAGGATACCACCTTCCTTCTTATTTGCCTTTTGAGATCACGGTACAGACCTTTGATGTGGTTGTACCCAGCACCATTATAGATGAAGGTGTGTCTGTTAGTATTCTATCTTCCACTACTTGGAAAGCTTTTGGTTCTCCACCACTTGTGCTTGTTGGCTTTTAACAAAGGAACCAGTCAACCATTAGGGATCCTTCCGAAGTTGCGAATTACTTTTGGAGGAAAAACCGTTTATATAGACGTGATGGTGGTCCAAGGTCCCTTGGATTTTAATTTACTCTTGGGACGCGAATATGCTTATGCCAGGGCCACAGTTGTCTCTTCCCTCTTTCATGTGATCTATTTTCCACACAAGGGTCAGATTGTGGCCATTGATTAGCTTTCATTCTTTGGTCCTGATATGGAAACTAACCCACCGTCATCTCTTCCAGATCTTTATCCTCTAGTTGTATCTTCCCCTTCGTAGGTTAATTATGTGGCTACCTAACCCATGCCCACATTCCATGATATTGCCGTTTTGCATCATGTGCTAGGGTTGTTGTATCCTGATTTCCGAGATGTTTTTCTCCCATTAGATGAGAACCTATTGGAAACCATGACCTCTTATTCGTTATGGAAAAACCCCTTCGGAGCACAGTTCGTTTTCTTTTGTCAATCTCATTAAAAAATGAAGCAAGTTGTCAAAGCACATTTCATTTTCTTGTGTCAAACTCCTTAAGAAATGAAACAAGTTGTCGGAGCATAGTTCATTTTCTTGTGTCAAGCTCCTTAAAAAATGAAACAAGATGTCAAAGAAAAGTTCATTTTCTTGTGTCAAGCTCCTTAAAAAATGAAACAAGCTCATCGGAGCATAGTTCATTTTCTTGTATCAAGCTCCTTAAACTATGAAACAAGATGTCATGAGGATAGTTCTTTTAATGTGTCAAACTCGTTAAAACAATGAAGCATGTTCATGTTCAATTCGAGTCTTTGATACGATCTCGTAAAATCCCAGTCGAGTATTTCTCTTGATCTTGTAATTTGAACCTTCGCTCCATCTTCCTTCCAGCTGGATTGGAGCTTGGGGGGAATGTACCTTGAATTGAGTCACCATGCTGGGGGCATACCCACCTTTTCAAGCATAGTTTGTTTCCATTTCAAGCTTGTGTAAAAATGAAACTTGTTTCAAGCATAGTTTATCTTTGTTTCAAGCTTGTGTAAAAATGAAACCAACTTCAAGCAAAGTTTCCTGATTTCAAGCTTGTGTAAAAAGGAAACCATTCTTATTTTACATCTCGTGATTGTCATTTTATCATAATATTTTTCTAGATGAACCTTGGTTTTCTCCTTCCATCGTCACCATCTTCTTGGCCGATCATATGCTTTCACTTGATTGTTCTCCTAATCCCGAGGAACCGCTGCAATGAGTGGTATTTTTAGCCAGCCTGTTGACCTTTATTTTTTTTGAGAAGTTCTACCATCACTGGAACTAGTTGCTACTCGTAATACCACTCATTCCTCCAAGATGAGTCATCTTTCAGCTCTTTTTTGACTCTCTAAAACTGAAAAGATTGTCATTTTGAACTCGTTAAATGGCTACGAAACAATATCTATCCAGTATATGTTTACCCCTTTTTCGGGCTGGGATAGATTATTTATGAGAAAGGAATACCTTAGCCTTTCGCGACTAAGAGGCTCTCTTAGATATTGTTTTCTACCTTTTCGGATCTATGGGACTACTTACGAAAAGGGACTTGCTAGAGTTTTCTTTTCCGCTTCTTTTCAAACTCTCTAAACATGAAAAAATGTTGATTTATTCCTTTGTCAGACTTGTTAAAACTTAAATGACATCGGGAATCGTCACCATGACGTAACCAAGTTCCTCCTTCCTAGGGCTCGTAAAATGTACTAGGATGGATTTTTCCAAAGGAAAAACTTATATGACAAGAATATGCTATCCTCTTCAATCCTGTATAAAAATAAAGAGGTCCTCGCTAGAAATGGTGGGGGAAAATGGAACTAGTTTTTAGTTATGTTGGCAGTATGTCACTGTTGAACATGGCACTTGTCTGCATTCGTGTCAGTTTGGGGACATCTCATTTCATCATTTTTGCCTCCATGGGTTTGGGTAACCTCTTTTTACCTCTCATTTTCTCTTTGCCATGTCATCATGACCTCAGATCCCTTGATGTCAAATACTGCCAAATCTAGTGTCATGTCGCTGATATGTTCAAGAGAAGTTTGCCTCTGCATTTTTCAATCTCCCTCTGATTCTCTGTTAGTCCTGATTCACTATCATCATGGTCCTCTATCTCATGTCGATGATGTGGGAAACATTATGGCCTTCCTTCAACTAGGTCACTTCATGTCGAATTCATCTCATTATGCAGGAATCTGATCTAGAGACTCCCTACCAGTACCTTGGAGCCTGCATGCCTCAATGGAAGGTTCTTCGCATTTGATGATAGGTCCACATCATTGGCCTTCGATCAAGTGATTCTGTGGGTGTTCGACGCCAGATCACTGTTCACATTCCATGGACTGTACCTCTTGTACCTTAAGGGCCATTGTCATTATTGGTGGTTTCTCTCATGCGTGTTAACAACTTTCATCATTGGCTAGTAATCAGGTGATCTTATTGCATGTTTGACTTCAGCTCACATATTCGCATGCTTGAATTTGTACTTGTTCGGGTTGAGATGGAGCGCAAGACCTTTGATTTTGTCTAATAAAATCCAGGTTGTGGGTTCTTGTGGATTATCATGACTTATTGCATGACTCTTTTAATTGGATGGTTGCGACCATACCTGAGTCTATTTGTTGATCCTTACTGCTGGATGGCTGCGTCCATACCTCGGATCTCAGTTTATGTACTCTATTATGGATGGCTGCGCCCATCCCACATGTTCATGTATCAGGGATATCAGTTGTATTTGTAATTTCAAGTTTTTCGACAACGGTGTTTAGTTCGAATGCGTCCTCGTAAAGCATTTCGCCCCTCCCTCTCCCTTAGACCTCATGCTTTAGGGGGCATATGTTACACAAAATTTTGTCACTATCCCTGCAATCCCCATCTCGTACATTGGAGGGTCCTTTATGTGACTAATAAGAATTTTCATGCATTGTAAAGACCATCGTTGCATCCCTTTACATGAGAGAAATATTCCTTCTGTTGATAATTCCCTGAACAGAGCTTCAGAAACCCCTGTTTTTACCTTGGAGCGAGTAGCCAGTTATGCCCTCGCGCCAATGAGGAAAATTAACACTGAGCCCCGTGCAAGTGGGTGCTCTATTCCAGTTATCCACTCGGGTTGAGCTGTTTATGGAATGTATTTTAAAAATAGAGGCGGAGATTCCACTCTAACAACTTCGAGGATGAGTCATTAGGAGTGGTTGGACTGAATAACCATAGACTCTGTCCTTTAGTTTATGGTCACCACCTCTTGTGGGAACCTCCTAAAGGATTGGTGTCCCTTCCACCATTATAGGGATCCCAACCTCCTCTTTTTCCTCTATAAAAATAAGCTATCTCTCCTTGCATAAGCTAGTTGAACATGGAGAACTGAGTATACTATAGCTGAACTATTGAAGAGATAGAATAAGAATGAAATTCGTTGAGAGAGCTTAATTCCATGCCCTCATCTCATCTGAATCCCCTGATGAGTATCTGAGACGCGCTTCAGTTGAACCCCGCTGGATGAGACTGCGACGTCAAAGCTTTGGTTGTAACTCTTCCTTCTATCAATACATATACGTGACTATTGTTTACTTCCCATTTTGTGTTATGTTATTTTTTTAATGCAATATGCTTAGCCCTATTTGACTGGATAGTATTTATGAATGAATTTATTATGTTGTATGATGTTCTTGTTTGCTGATCTATGTGCAGGTATCTGAGCATGACTGCAGAAGGATTGTGACTTGTTGAGGCAGGAGCGAGAGGTCACCACCACTACAGCTGAAACGACAACATTGGACTCCATGTAGGTCGATCTACGGTGTCCTCTTTTCATTTAATAATTAGGAACCTAAACTCTAGCATGTCTCTTTGTTTCTAGACCCACTCTAGGGCTAGAGGGATCGTCTCTTTCCACAGAGAGGATTTACTTGCTCAACACCCTTCCTCTTCAACCTCCATTAAGCATCAGATTGGAAAATGTTTGAGGATTTTAAAAGTGAGACGTTGCAAAAATTTCCTTTGAAAATGGACACAATGTAGACCAAAAGAAAGTAAGAGGAGGCTAAAAGAGACCTAGCTATATTTCCCTCTAGATGCACTAGAAAAATCTCTAGGAATGAATGTCATAGAGGTTTTCTCAGTTTCTGAAGAGAACCATGAAACAAAAAAATGACCTAAATTATATACCAAGGGGTGAAAGCTGGACCTGAGCAACTTTGCTTAATAAATAAAATAATGCTTCAAGGACCTCAACCATACCAATAGGGCATGTAAGGCATGACTTATTCTTACTATCATTCAAACTAGAATGAACCCTTGTAGCCTTGGTATTCTTCCACTCATCCATCATGGACCACACCTTCTTATTAGCCTTATTCCCTTCCATATCATCCTCAGCCGATCAATCAACCATTTCAGTAATATGTTCCTTAGTCACCTCAATGGAGAACACCATCACAAGGGTGGAGGCCCCAACTCAACCAACCTCCTTATTTTTTGTCTCCACCCCAAACTCAACCTCAACTCACTCATACTTCTCCCCCTAAGCTACCTTATATGCCTTCCAAACCAAATCCAAACCTAAAAAATAAGTAGGCACAACAGGTCTACAATGGAGAGACATGTTACCCTACCTATATTGTGGATATCCATGAGATTAACCTTATGTTTGGGAGAGTGCTCCCAGAAAATCACCCACCATATCAACATAAAGAGGTTGAAGAGGAAAAGGATGAGAGCGCCCCTCAAATAAATACACCTCCTTTTCCTGAGCAACTGATCCACCTAGCTAGCACACCCTAGAAGAGATTGAACTTCTGGGAGAATTGACAAATTTGTGCGTAAATATACCCCTTCTCCGAGCTATTAAGGATGTTGTTGGCTTAAGTGGTCTTGACCCAGGTTTGGAATATTCTACAAAACCAACAAAACCCCCCAACTACTAGCTCTTTCGGCAATGATATGTTTGTGCAGACCAAAGTCTCACTCGAAGCAGTATGGGGGGCGTTGGAACTAGGTTTTTGCACCCTAAGGGAGTGTTTGATGTGTTTTTTACCCTCAATTAATGCTTATCTATCTGTGCAGAACTTCCCAATAAACCAGCTCTAAGAGTGGATAAAACCCTTAACAAATATGCACTAACATATATGTGTCACATATTATATTTCAATCAGATCTAACCCTTCACAGAAACTAGATCTACTTGCAGCTAAACCCTTAAATAGTAAAACACACTTAAAAATTTCTCATTCATAGATCTTTACAGAATTAACCCTTACTTCAATCTAGACTTGCATAGAACAAATCTCTATGCTCAATTCAGATATAACAGTTAAAGTGGAATAATTCTTGCGCATAAATGTAGTTCAATTCGACTTATCATCTACTGAAATAAATACGCATTCAATAGCACATATCCAAATCTAGAATTGTAGTAAGCAACAAATAGCACACATAAAAACTCTATGACAATTAACCACAAAAATCATATAAAATTCTTAGTTCACCAAAATTGCCTTCTTTATTAAGAGATCCTCAAATCAGTACAATATTTCCTCTTTTGTGCACACATCAAAAAATTCTATGCACACAACTCAGGATTAAGTCTCCACGCACACATCCAGAAAGAGCCTTTCTACCCAGAAAAAATGACCCAAACTTAGATCAAGAAATAAACATAAATATCCATACATTCATTGATATAATATATCTATCCTTCTCGACTCTTACATATTTATATCTTTCCAAACATGCACATACCATGGTTTGAGACTCATAGTTTTACCTTTTACCCGTTTCAATATTTAAGGTACTTTGACCCACCCCAAAGCCCCTTTACATCTGTGCGTAGCGCGTACAAACAAAAACTTAACCAAAAATACTCAAAATTTCTTTACTCCATGGGACCCTACTCCAACAAGCCCCCAACAAAATCTAGTGACTTGTCTCGAGTCACTCTCGTATAGTTGCCTACATGTTGTCTTTGAGCGCTTGCATGGAACTTTGAAATGGAAAGAGGACCTCAGTACTTTGTGCTACAACATTCAACACTTCACCAATTTCCTATAGTTGGTCCTTCATCGACCAAGATGATGCTTCTCTGGGTCCTCTACTATGCAATTTTCTTGTGGATGATATGGTGTACTCTTCTGATGGTGCATCGTAAACTCCATTTTGAATGCTTGGATATCAAAAAAGTGTGTACCCTAGTCATTCATTAAGATTTTAGGACACCCAAACCTTGTTAAGATATTCTCAAAAATAAAGTGCGTAGCTGTCTCCACATTACAATCTTTCATAATCTTAGCTTCTTCCCACCTTGTCAAATAATCCATTGTAGTAATGATATAGCACGTGCCAGTATTCTTTCTGGGAGGATTGATTGGTCCTAAAAATTCAATGGCCCACTTATCAAAAACCTGCAATGTCACTTGTGGTTACAGTGGAATTTCATCTTTGCGCGACAATTTTCCTATTCTCTGACATTCATCACAAGCATGAAAATACTCCTTTGCATCATTGTGTACCATAGGCCACCACAACCCATCCCTCAAAATTTTCTACGTCGTTGGTTTTCCTGCATAGTGACCTCCTACAACCCCTGCATGTGCTTTGACTAGGATGCTTTGTCTTTTAAACTACAACACATAACGTCTCAATATCTCATCAACACCCATCTTATAAAACTTGACAGCAATCAAAGTAAAGTCAGCTGCATGCAAGACCACTTATTTCTTCTGCTTGACTGTATACTCCGTAGGTGCACTACCAGTGGTCAAAAAGTGAATAATATTTGCGAAGTGGTCATCGACTACTTTGATGGAAAATAGTTGCGTGTCTGGTAATCTGTCCTCCAAACTAGTTAGCTTATCTCCACTTTTGATGTGTGAAAGGTGATCTGGACTTGCATTCAACCTCCCTGGTTTCATAGTTACTTCAAAGTCACAATCTTGAAATAATAAAATCCATCTGCAGATCTTTCCCCCAAACACAGGCTTGTTGTCTAGGTAATTCAAAGTAGAGTGATCAATAAACATCTTAAAATGACCTCCCAACAAATAGTGACCAAACGTTTGTAGTGCATAGACCATAGGTAAGCCTTCTCTCTCTGTTTCAAGTAGTTATGTTCAACACTTGACAATTTCATTCTCACAAATGCAATTGGGTGATCAATATCTCCAGCTCCTGGCTGCATGAGTATAGTGCCTAGTGCGATATGTGAAGCATACACATGTACATGGAATTTGTTGGTCCAGTTTGGGAATACCAATATAGGCATGGTTACCATTTTCTCCTTAAGTAGCTCAAAACTCTTCTGAAAATCCTCATCCCAGCAAAAAGAGGCATCTTTCATTATTAACTTCTCCATTGGCACAGTAATCAGTGCATAGCCTTGAATGAACTTCCTGTAATATCCAGTACACCCCAAAATTGAGCGTAGTTATTTTACGTTTTCTCAAACCTCCAGGTTAATAATAACAGAAATTTTAGTTGGATCCATCATCAATCCCTACTGACACACAATATGACCTAGCAAAATCTCAAAGGGGACATAGAATATGCACTTCTTCAGATTCAGTGAGATTTGATGCTTCCGACAAGTATCCAACATTAAGCGTAGATTTGAAACATGTTTCTATACTAGGCCAATTGCAATCTAGTCATCAAAATATACTTCTAATCATTTATGTATATAATCCTTAAATGCAACTACCACCATGCACGAGAATATTGTTAGAGAATACTTCAAACCAAATGGCATTACTCTGTATTGGAATGATCCTCATTCTGTCACAAAGGTTGTCTTACTTATGTCCTTAGGCATGATTCTTATTTGGTGGTATCGAAAAAATCAATAAGTGAATGAGTAGGAATCCTTCCCTCCCACATTGTCCAATATTTCATCAGAAAATAGAGTTGGAAAAGGGTCATGCACACAGGCACCATTTAAATTGCATAGATCCACACATATCCTAATTTCTCCTTTGGTCTTCTTTTCTGGGACCACCATGGGGCTGACTCAATCCAATTCTTCGACTAGTTCAATGATCCCTACAGTAACCATTTTCTCCAACTCCTCTTTAACCTTCTTCTTGTATTTTGGATTTAACCTTACACTGCTTGACAGGTCACACATATGTTTTCAGTGTGATCTTCATTACACATATATCCCAAACAATACCTTTCAAGTCAGAAAAATTTGTGGGAAATAAGTCTTGATATTCAGTAAGCAGATTCGCAACCTTAGCTACTCTATATTCGTCCCAATAATCCCCAATTTTTGTAATATTAGTTTTCTCTTCTTTTCCTTTGTTGGCTTGCCTAATATTCATGGGTTCAGTCACATTTGGCACTGCAAGAAACGACCCAGCAACTACGTGTGGTCCTTCAGACTCTGGAATATTGATGTACCTTTGGTATTATTCATTATCTTAAATAGTCACATTCTGAAAGTCGATGATATCCTTCATATTTGCATCCCATGCTGGCATGGTCCGTGCTTCTGGTGTCTTCGTCATCTCAAAGACCACAACATGGATCACGTGTAAGGTGGTACTGATGCATGGCAATCCACTCTCAAAAATAAATGTTAATATAAATATTTCTCATGGCGCAGCCCATTCCATCATGCCTCATCGCAGATCAACCTCTAGGGACCAGTTCATATGAATCTAACTTAAAGTATGGATGAATGTATACACCCACCATCGTTGTGGTTCTTCTCCCCAAGCTATAGTCCACCTGGCTAAATGTATGCACATATATTCTGTGACTACAAGGTTCCTTCCAAGCAGGTATTGGGTGGTCCAAAGCACAATTGCATCATATGGATACATTCTTCACAATTCTCCAAGTTGTCCTTGTGTGTCTCCCACCAATGTGCTGGAGTTGAGCACAGATATAAGTCAAGCACATGGAACTGTTGTGCCTCTAGAACAACATTTTTGAACTCATATAAGAAAAAAGTGATACTACCTATACCATCATAATAAGGTAGTTTCCGTACTTTAGATGATATGCATCGTAGAGATATGGTGGCTCGGTTGGAGCACAGCGTAGAGACTTCATGCAAATGGTTCTACTAATTCTCCAATTCTTCATCTGAGTTTGATTGGCATGAACTATCTCGTTCCTAGCCAAGCCATCCATCTATTGTGGGATCGATCAAATCTTAATCTCACACAGTCAGTTTGTATATATGATCAATTTCCTCTTCTCAGCACACCCGTTCTGTATATATTTCTCCTTCTGTTGGATCTAGTGGGACCACAACCCTGGTTCCATTACTTTCAAATACCATACTTCTGTGCTTGAGATTGATGGTAACTTCCATGTCAATATCCCAATCCAGACCCAAAAATAGAGGGTGTGGATCTGTATCATCAAAAATCTAAATAACTTAAAAATCAACCAGTGCCTTAACTCCTTCAATATCAACTATGACCCTAGAAATCCTACCCATTGGGATAATCTTCTGCTGATTCGACATGCACAGTTGTATTTAAGACCATTCTAGCTTAGGTTCTCCCATTTTCTACCAAGTTTGTCTTGGAATCACATTTTCATTAGAGCCCAGATCCAAAATGACCTGGTCCATATCAAATTCTCTTATCTGAGCAGTGAGGTACATCTCTTGACCAATTCTTCTTTTGTTCTTGTAGATCTTATTGAGATCCTTTTGATCCATCTGTGGTTGTTTTTTTTCTCCACAGCTGTTAATTAAATCTTGAAGGTTCCCAATGACCTTCTTATTACACTGAAGCTTGATACATTCCAGCAAAAACAGTTTCATCTATGCTGGCTCATCCCCTTCGTCGATAGGATCTGTGAAGTCCTTCTTTGTTGTGACAAAGGTTTCCTTTTCCATTTGTAAATTGAATCCTTCCTTTTTCTCATGATATATCCAGTTCCAAACATCAGTGACAAGTCACTTATCTTATGCTTTATATTATCCAGTTATTACGCCACTTCTAGTTACAATATTTATGCTGTAGTAAATAGTGCGCAATTCCGCTCTCATAATTTAAACATTCTATGTAGGTGTCTACGGTTTCCTCTCCTACATTTTTGAAAATAGTAAAAGGAAATCCTCAATGATAAAATTTCCTACAATATATGAAATTTTTTTGTGTTGGGTTCGAGAAGTCACATGCATAATGGAAAACCTCCCCACAGTTATAACAAATGAGTTGTCCCCTTCCATGACTAACTCCTCCACCCCTTCCTCATCCTTTTCCTAGAAATCCACCATGCCCAGATGGTGATGTAGGAGATTCGGTCCTCTACCCTTAGCTTGTAATCTATACTAAGCAGCCTAGTCAATTATCAGATCGAAGCTGGGACAATTCTTGTCATCATTTCCCACTGATCGAAAAAATGTGCAGAAAGGTTGGTGTATATTTGAAATATATTTACCAAGCCTAGGGAAGAAGTCTGTCGTATGCATTACATTTTTTTGGAAAATCATGGACCATAGTTTGGGAACGTCACTAGGCCCCAGTCCATTCTTAATCATACTTAGCCCTCCAGCTGCCAGCTAGTTGGCATATACATGGAACTGATCCCTGTGATGTCCCTCCAATTTACAACATGTGCACCATACTTCTACGCACACATCCTTTTCCTTCTCCTTTCACAATATTTGTATCTCTAAGTGCAACGCAACTAACTAAATTTTGATTTTTTGATCCCCAATCTATGTGGCAGGCATAGGTGAGGCTTCTAGCTTCATGCAATATCCACAACTTCAACATATGTCAGAATATTCTGTTGATTTAAATATTGGCACAGATGTGGTAGGAGCATAAAAATGAACCATTCTTTTTAGTGCATGTCATCGATAGTAAATCCTCCATCTATGATGGTGCACTTCAATCATTGATCTGCCTCCCATATAGATTCATTAACTTCTTAGTGGATCTCCTTTAATTCAATCACACATTAAGAGTAGGATTTTGGCTTTTTGAACTTCTCCTTCAATGCAGTCTTAAGATCGTCAATCATGGAATTAGGATTGGTT
Source organism: Pinus albicaulis (assembly GCA_034641835.2). Lineage (NCBI taxonomy): Eukaryota > Viridiplantae > Streptophyta > Pinopsida > Pinales > Pinaceae > Pinus > Pinus albicaulis. Next base: position 310,715,459 of record CM076583.1, read on the forward strand.
GCCATATACCTCATGTACCAATCCAATGCGCATTCTTAAAATGCAGTAGGCAGTTGCACTTTATTAACATTATCATTATTGATTTGGTGCAATGTCCATACAACTTCTACGATGAACCAAAATTGATCAACATCTTCATTTCCAACACCCTTGAAACTTTGCAACTTAATGGAAGTAGCCATGTCATATTCTAGAGGTGGAGGTGGAGGTGGAGTGGATGGATTATTAGAGTGAGACGAATTTGGGAGTGGAGTGGATGGGATTTGAACTGTGGCCAATGACCCTAGAATATTCTGATCTTGCAATCCCTCTTGTTTTGAGTGCACAAATTCACTGAGGCTACTTGCTTCAAACTCATAGTTGTTATCAGAATTACCTTAGAGAGGGATATAAAAAAACCCTCTTCTAGATCTACTCAAAAAATTATTCTATTGTGTGTTAGGTCCCTATATTACTAGTATAGTCCCTTATTGTTGTTAGTGTAACCCCCTTATTTTTATTATTGTACCCTTGTAATCCCCATTTTGTTATTATTGTGCCCTTAAATTATTATTGTTAGGTCGGCTAGGATTACATTGTGGCCCACTAGGATTACATTATGGCCCCATGGACTCCTATATATAGAAAGGAGGTTTTGTAAATTGTATCATCCAAGAATTGTTCATTTATGTAATGTGTTGGAGGTTTCCCCCTCAAAGTGGCTTATTTCTAAGGCGTTGATATCTCTTTTCTTCTATTCTTGGAGTTGGTTACACAACATTTGGTATCAGAGCTTTGGATTCTAGGGTTTTGCTACTCGAAACAGGTCATCGTGGAATTTTTGCTATAAATTGTTTCCTACGAAGTTTTAGAAGTTTCAGAAGCCGAAATCCTGAGGAAGCTCATCTAAGAATTTCAGATCTTGGTTCGCAATATTTTCGGAGATATGGTTTGTGGAAGTTAGGTCTTTTTTCAGGCTCCTAAACAGGTCATCGTGGAATTTGCGCTATAATTTTTTTTCTACGAAGGTTCAGAATCTGAAATTTTTAGGATGCGAAGCCAAAATCCTGAGGAAACTCGTCAAAAGAGCTTGGCTCACAATATTTTCAGAGATATGATCTGTGGAAGATAGTGCTTTTTCAGGCTCCCAAATTTCATCTCAAAGAGGTGATCGTGGGAAAAGATTCATAACTCTCTCTTTGAGCATAGGATTGGAGTGCCGTAAAAATTGGTCACAAGTACACAGATTGTAATTTATTGGATATCAATTTCAGAGCTGAAGGATGAAACAATGACACGTGGAAAGTCATACAAGTTCGCTCTACTGAACCAATCCATAATTAGGTCATTGTGGGAGATTGGACACAACTTTGTCTTGGAGAATCCAAATCAGGTCAGACCTGTGGCATTAGAAAGACAATTCAGAGTGCTACATTGGTACTGAAATTCAAATATTTAAGTGCTGCAATAAAAGATATAATCCAATTTCTATATCGAGCTCCTCAAAATCAAGTAAAAGGTTTGTATTTTTTTTCTGAATTGCATAAGTCTTGTTTGAAGAATCAATTTGAATTTATTCCAAGGGCATATTGTAGAATAGATATCAGTATTGCGTTATAAAATATGCCCTGTAAAAATAATTCAACACCCAGTAATCCTTCAGAAGGCTCTACTATGACTCATGAAGATGAAGAATTGCAACATGATCTATCAAAATTACAAGAGAAAGTGCACCAAATTTTGCTCTCGCAAAGGGCAACAAAAAATGAAGTGGAAGTTTTGAAGAAAGGCATGGAAGCTAAGATGGATGGCATGGAAGCTAGCATGGAAGCTAAGATGGATGACATGAAAGACAACATGGAAAACATGAAGAATGATCTAAAAGCAGACATAGAAGGTTTGACAAAGTTGATACAAGAAATGTTTCATAATGGTGAAAAGATAGTAGAAGAAACTCATGATGAGAACAAAAGAAATGTTAATCATGATTTCATAAAATCTAATGTTGGTGGGAAGAACCACCATATTCCAAAAATGGAGATGAGGAATTTTTGATGGAAAGGATCCAGTAACATGGATACTACAGATGGAGAAATATTTTGATCTCCATTAACCACAAAAATCATACAAAATTTTGAGTTCACCAAAATTTCCTTCTTTATTAAGAGATATTCAGTTCAATACAATCTTTTTCCTTCTGCACATACAACAATAGAGTCCATGCACACATCTCAGGACTAGGTCTCCACGCACACAGTGATCACAAGCCTTTCTACCCATACAAACCAACCCAAACTCAGATGAAAAGATAAACATAAACATCCATACATTCATCTATATGACATATCTATCCTTCTCGACTCTTACATATTTATATCTTTCCAAATGCACACATACCATGGTATCAAACCATGGTTTGAGACTCGTGATTTTCCATTTTACCTATTACAATAATTAAGGGACTTTGACCCACCCCAAATCCCCTTAACATCGGCACGTAATGCATACAAACAAAAACTTAGCCAAAAATAATCAAACTTTCTTTACCCTAGGGGACCCTGCTCCAATAGATGTTCCCATCTACAATAATATTATCAAAGAATAATGTGTCAAAAATCCTGAGAGAAAGAAGAGGGACACCCCCACCATCATGTTGTAGGTAAATTATTTGATTTGATGCTAGGGAGAGTAATTTTCTCGAAGTATCTTGACCTTGGGAGTACAATAGATTATGTACACATTGATGCTATCATTTTCCTCCATACATTGATCGATCTTGGGGCTGCCATCAATATGATGACCAAAGAAACCATGTTGAGGAATACCACTACAATTCTATAACTTGCAGATAGATCCACATTAGCTCCCAAGGGAGTTTTTGAGGATGTTGTGGTCTCCATTATGTCCTGGGAATATCCCATTGACTTCCTAGTACTACAACCCAAAACCAAGTGACAATGGTTATCCTCTCATTCTAGGAAGACCTTGGTTGGCCACTCTTGATGCTTATATCAGGTATAGGGCTCGAAAAATGACTATAAAGAATGGGCCCTTGTCAAAACAAATGGTATTATATTCTCTTGCCAAACCTTCTATTGAGCATGACCTACCTTTATGGATGGAGGATGATGAAGAATATGAAGTATACCATGCCACGCCCTACCCTATTTTTACTTTAGATGTTGTTATAACTGGGGGAAAACCTATTGAACATGACTTCATTGACCATATCTGTGAAGGCAAAACCGTCATTACCATTCCAATTGATGATCTGGTAAAATAATCTGAAAGTATCTCTTGGATTGAGCTATGCTCAGTTGAATCATCCCCTAAACCTGACAAGATTATAGAATTTGGCCCATCTAGATCCCTAAAGATCAACCCCTCTCTCTCGGCCATAGAGGAAGAGGAATTGTGCCAACTGCTGAAGCATAAATTAGATGATTTTTCTTAGAATTACAAAGACATGAAAGGGGTGCATCCCTCAATCTACACACATCATATTTACATCAAAGAAGGATGAAAGCATGTGCGCCAGCCCTAGAGGATAATGAACCCAACCTTAAAGGGAATAGTAAAGGATGAATTATAGAAGTTTCTAGATGCATGGTTCATATATAGTGAATGGGTGTCTCCTCTTGTCCTAGTCCCAAAGAAGAATAGGAGTGCAGGAACTGTGTTGGCTATAGATAATTGAACAAATCCACTAAGAAAGACCATTTCCCTTTTCCCTTCATTGACCAAGTCTTGCATGGTATTTCCAGAAAGAAGTTCTTCTCTTTCCTAGATGGATTCAGTGGTTACAATAAAATTTAGATCAACCCTGAGGACCAAGACAATACCACATTCACATGTTCTTGTGGCAAATTTTATTATAGAGTTCTTCCCTTTGGCCTATGAAATGTCCCTGCCACTTTTCAGAGAGAATTCTTGAGAATTTTTGTTGAGATATTCCATGATTATGAGGAAATATAAATGGATGATTTCAATCCCTATGGAAATGATTTCAAAGAGGCTCTGTCCAATATGGAAAAAGTCCTGAGGAGATGCAATGAAATGTATCTCTCTTTGTGTCCTCAGAAGTGTTGAATTTTGAAGAAGGAAGGGATTTTTCTTGGCCACTCCATATCTTAGGTAGAGATACAAGTAGATCCAAAAAGAAATTCCATCATAAAATGGGTGCCTATTCCTAAGAACCAGAGATATGTCAGGATTTCTTAGGCTTGACTAGGTAGTATATAATATTCATCAAGGATTTTAGCAAGGTGGCTTCACCATTGTTCGGATTACTAGCCAAGGATTCTGAATTCTGTTGGTGAAGTATTTTTCAATAGGCCTTTGATATCATAAACAAAAATTTAACCACTACACCTATACTTAGAGGTCCCAACCGAGCTTTGTCTTTACATATCCATATTGATGATTTATATAATTTTGTGGGGGTATCCTTAGGGAAAATGGAGGATAAGTTTCCCTATACCATTTATTTCATCAACAAAAATATGTTTAAGGCTGAAAGAAACTACAATTTCATTGAGAAAGAGCTTTTAGTTGTTGCTCATTGCTTGAATAAGTTTAGACATTATATCACCGGGTATCAAAATTTTATGCATATTGACCATGCAACAATTAAATACTTAATGAAAAAACTTGATGTGAATGCTAGAATCATTAGATGGTTATTATTGTTGCAACAATTTGATTTGACCATTATTGATAAGCCATGGAAAGAAAATTTTGTTGAAGAATTTCTGCCTAGACTCACTTTGCCTGTAGATGATGAAGGGATTATTGATGATCATCTTCTAGATGAGCACTTGTTTGCTATCTCAATACTTTACCCCTAATTTTTTGACATAGGAAATTACCTGGTTACTCGAAGGTTTCCTCCAAACCTTTCATCCAAATAAAAGAGTAGAATTGTAAGAAAGAGCGCCCATTTCACTTGGATTGGTGGAAATATTTTTAAATTGGGACTAGATAAAATCCTCAAGAGATGTTTTAGGGAGAGGAAGTCTTTGAAATCCTCTCAACATGCCATGATGGGCCCTGTGGGGGTCATTTTTCTTCTAAGTGGACAAATTTCAAAGCCTTTCAATTTGGCTAATATTGGCGTACTCTCTGTTAGGATGCCAGGAGATACACTAGTAGATGTGTTCAATTTCATAGGATGGGGAGCCCTACACTAAGGGATGAAATGCCTCTACAACCTCAGATGGTCTTGGATCCATTTGATAAGTGGGTAATGGACTTCATTGGACCCATTTATCCACCATTTGGACAAAAGAGATACATCATAGTGTGCACTAATTATTTGACCAAGTTTGCTAGAACAAAGGATGTCAAGGTATAAACAGAAGAGAAGGTGGCTAAATTTTTGAGAGAGAATGTATTCTACAATTTTGGGTATCCCACAGAGATAATTATTGATCAGAGGGCTCAATTCACATCCCATATGATTTAGAGTCTAATGAGGCAGCACAATATCAAACACAAGACTTCTACTTCCTATCACCCTCAAGAAAATGGGCAGGTGGAAGTGACCAATAGGGAATTATAGAACATACTTACCAAAGTTGTGAGCAGTAGAAAAAAATATTATTCAGACAAATTGGTAGAGGCCACTTGGGCCTACAACACCACCTGGAAGACAACTACTAGGTTTACTCCCTATGATTTAGTTTATGGGAAGAAAAATTTGCTTTCTATTGAGTATGAGTATAACACCATCAAAATGGCAGGTCAATTGGATTTGGATGTCACTAGGGGAAAAATTAAAGATTGCTTCAACTAAATGGGTTGTATGAATTTATGATGCAGGACCTCCTTCACACATAAGTACGACAGCTACAAATGAAAGTCTAGCATGAGATGCACATCAAAGAGAATGAATTTTATGAAGGAGATTGGGCTTTTCTCTATGACTCCAAATTTAAGGACTTCAAGGGGAAGTTAATGAACATATGGATAGGCCTTTATTGGATAGAGATATTCCATGACAATGGATATGTTCAAATCAGAACCATAGATGAGGAGGGGATTCCTCTACTTGTCAATGGTTACAGACTAAAAATGTATAAGAGGCCCATCTCCAAGGAAGAATTTATCAACACAATCAATAGAGAGGTGAATGTAATTTGGAGCCTCATAGCTTCCAGTCCATCACCCTCCTAGAGAGACAAAAAAAGATAAAAATAAAGAGGTCAGGGTGAAAACCTTTTTGAGGCATCCAAGGCCAACTCCAGGATTGAAAACCTCCCCAAGGCAATCGTGGAGCAAAAAAAAGGAAAAAATAAATAAAATATCCTTGGGTGAAAACGTTTTTGAGGTGACTAAGCAAGGCTTGTGGGTTGAAAACCTCTTCTGAGGTAGCCCACCTGTCTTTAAAAAAAAGAGAGAGAGAAAATAAGGAAAAAACCAAACATCAAAAAGAAAATAAAAGATGGAATAACACCAAGGCAACTAACCTATATTTTTTTTACAGGATGGTGAACAATGGCATATTATGGACAAATTTGCAGCATTCCTTCATATCTCTTCCTTTCCTCTATCCATTCACTCCATGTCCAACTCCATAACTCATCCCACCACCAAATTCCACCACCCTATGAGCTTGAAAAAATTAAATTTCATCTTATCTTTGTATTGCTATAGGATCTCCTAGAAAGATATAGGAAATCTTGTAGTGCTATAGGAAATACTGAGCACATACAGGAACAAATGCCGAGGAAAAAATCAATCATACATGACTCTCTAACCCTAAGGAAAAGCATTAAAAAATGTCCCCCTACCTATTCCTTCCACCCTTTATCACGATACCATTCAATGCATGGAGATTCCCTTCTCTAATCCTCTATCCTGCCACTGTGGTAAAAATTGTTTTTTCACAAACACGGGGCCTTTTTCTGCATTTTTCTCCTAAACCACACCACTACCTTAGCATCCTAGCAACACCTCCAAGTTTCCCACAGCATTCCATCACTGCCTTATGTCATTTTGGGTTCCAGAATCTACAAAAAGGGGACTGCTACAGGAATATGATCTCTTCTTATTGCACACATATGCAAACAAAATAATAATGCAACAATGGCTTCGCACATTCATATAAGTAGAGAAAGATTGAAGATTTGATCCTGAATTAAACCATATCACTTCAAGGAGGATTAACCATCAGTAGCATTAGCTTGAATCCTCCATAAGGTACCTGCAAAAACATAACAAAAAAACACAGTAAGCACCTCAAACAAGAAATGAAGACACAATAAGAATTAATAATAAAGGAAGTTCCTATGATGATTGCTCTGGTGCTCCAACTCTCTGCATGTAGGACCCTAAAACCATTTGGAAATGAGGTAAGTCTCAGGTATGACCATTTCAGCCTCTCACTATGCATATTTGACGAAATGAATTAATGCCGAGGAGAGGAGGTTTAATAAGCTAAAAGGTGGCCAGTTAACTTGGCCACCTTCGGTAGTGAAACTAAAATAACTTGTTAGAGTTGGCATGCAACTTGGAGTTGTCACATCAGTGGAAATGATATCACAAATATTTGGTGTTGATTACGAGGTTGAAGGTAATGATCACTTTGAGTGGGGCCAATGGTCCAAATGAGGAAATATTATGCGAGGGACACCTTGACACAACGCTCTAGGTCCATTTGAAATGGCATATAACATACGTCAGTTCACTTCCCCTGACATTTATGGTCATTTTAAAAACATTTAAGAAAAGGAAGAAGTTGGTAAGCCACAAATGAGGTTCAATTATTGGACAATTGTGCCTGCAACAAGTGCTACAAGAACACCTGCAATTGATACAGGAATATTCAATGAGTGATATAGGGTGTTGATAAGATGCATGAAAGCCACCAAAGGGTCAATTACAAATAAAAAACACCACTCTCTATTCTAGAACATATATTCATAGAGTTAAGTAAGCATCAACTCTATCAATTTCACAAAAATTCTCCATAACAGTCTGCATGCAGTAGTGTCATAATTGATGAAATTGAGGAATTTGTGTGAAGATTTAGGGGATAAGACATTCATTTTGAAGTGTTAAGAGTATTGTAACCCCTATCACTAGAAATATTAACACCAAGGCCATAGAAGAATACCTTTTTAACCCAAGTCATCCAAAACAAAGATAAATGGGGGGAGGGTTTAATAGAAGAGAACCTATAGATACAATGATAATTCAATTACACCCTCTTGTAACATAAATTTTTAGGAAGCATCAATGGTTGGGTTTCTTTGAGATCCTAAGGGGATATGATGATAAAATAGCTTGATAATTTGCAATGGCCCTACAATCTCAAGTAGATGTCAGTGCCACTACTTTTGTAAGGGGACTAGCCATAACCATCAAACTTGAATTGATCAGTAGAATAACAACACTACCCCTAGTAATAAAGTGGAATAGAGAAGACAAGGTCATTAGTGCCACTGCCAGGAGAAACTTATTTTTGACCAATGAGAAGCACATAGAAGATAAAAATGGGGTTATAAGGGAGAGTTTACCTTACCCATGGGATGACGTATCCTACCAAATCCTCAAGTACATTTCTTATGAAGACAGATTGAGTGTAGTTTATGGATACCATTTCATATTTTTGCATGAGCTTAGGTTTAAGGAGGTTTTGCCTTTGGAACAGAGGCTAAACATACCCTATTTCCTCATCCACTCCATCATAACATGAGCAAAAAATTTAGATAAGGAAAACAACAACACGTGGCTCACCATCATTTGATTAAAATGATAGTGGGGGATGCCCTTAATAAGCTCAAAATTCTCGTGTTATGGTCCAATTTCATTGACATGGAAAAAGAGACTCTAATAGGGACCCAAAATATCACTCCTGGGGATAACTATGCCTTTAGCCTTGGATATAGTGATACTAGAACATATTAGGAATAGATTGAAGAAGAAGAGATGGAGACAGAGGAAGGAAAAATAGAGGATGGAATGAGTAGAGCTCATATGTTGTGCGCATATCACTATTATCTCCAATTTTATATGAACCCTAAGTTGATAATTAAAGTTGAGTAGCCTCTGGGAGTTTCAACACTCTTGGTGCAATACACAGGCTCACCACTGGTGCACCCCAAGGTGATAAACTCGGCCTGATGTATCTCTTGTCAAGAAAATCCTTCAAATGAAACTTTAAATCTACCAACTAGATGTGCTCATTCTATAGGGTGACAACTCTAAAATTTCCACTAGAAATACATTCTGAAACTATTGTAACATCAACTACCTACTCAATATCTCTGCATCCTCATCCTCCTTACCTTTATCATTATAAATGAAAAATGAAAATAAGGCACACACTTTTCTGCAACCATGTTTTTCATGTATAGTTGTCACCATCCTAACTGATGTTTCTTTCTTCTTACCTTATAAGATTCTCTGATCTCCATTATAATCCAAGCACTCAATGGCATTTTCATAAAAATCCACTTTGGTCCTATGAAGATACAACCAATCCATATGCAAAATTATACTATATGACCCCAATGGTAATACATTCAAATGTGTTGAAGTAGGCATATCACTCAACTCAAATGCACAAGATGTTACCTAATGGTGAACTCCCTTCTTGGTACTTGTATCCAACTACACTAACCAATATTTAGCATGCAATTATTTATTTAAAACCAAACTTATCCACTAAGTCAGGGTTAACATAACTATAATTAGATATAGGGTCAATCAAAATAGAAACAAATTGATCACAAATCTTATCATCCATGTCAATGATATATTCTTGAACATCTACCTACCTATTATCCAACACTACATAGATATGAGGAATGCTCTACCCAATATCTCCAAAATTTTGTGCCTCTTGTGCAGTAAATGTCTGAGGCCTACCACCCTGATTCTATAGAGAATATCTCTTAAGATGTTATTTTCCACATGTCCAACACTCCAAATATCCTATACCATCACCTCTATGCTACTGTTGTGACCCATGTCCTTATCTGGATATATTGAAATTCTTGTATGGTGCCACATTCTCTTTCTCTTCTGCATTCTGAGGCCTTGTTCTTTTTGGCTACCATTTACCTTTGTCCTTCAATTTCCATCCTTGGAGAGATTCATTAGGACCTTTTTACTACTTGTAACAATGCTTCAATTTCCCAATAACTTCCTCAAGTGACCAAGGCTTATCATACTCAATGTGATCTCGAAATGCTAATGGAAATACAATAACAAATTATTGTACTTTATCCATCTCATATTTAATATATGGTACATACCTCAATAGCTCCAGGAAATTAGTCATATACTCCTCATCTATCATGATCCCATTTTAAGCTCATAGAATTCTTTGGCCTTACTATCGTAGTAGCTCTCTGACAAGTACTTCCTCCTTAAAAGCCTCTTGAACTCATGCCAACTCAAGTCCTCTGCCCTGATGTATCTAACCCGCTTCACATCTTCCCACTATATATTTTCTTTACCTTTCAGGCTGAAGATAAATACTCTAGCCTTCATATTTTTTGTTTAATTATGAAACTCAAAGAACTTCTTCATCCCAAGTATCCAATCGTATGCACCTTCTATCTCCTTCTAGTCTCCATAAAAAGCATGTGGATTTTATTTCTTAAACTAATATGGTATGTATCCCCTAACGCTCCTCCTATAAGGATGATAATGATGACGATCATAATTCCTATCATAACCAGAACTAGAATAGTACTTGTGCCCATCACCTCTCCTATCTAGAGTATCCAAAAACCTTCCATCTCTCATTGTGTCATCTTTATATTACCTGTTCAAACCATGATGTCTAATACCATATGCCCCATTATTTATGTCCTCCCGCCCATCGATGATTTGAAGTGGCCTTTGTTGCTGCTATTATGACAAACTCTAAAGGATTAATGCATTAACCTCTACTTGTTTCTTTTATGCCTACGTGATTTTGTCATTGTCTGCCTTATAACTCCTTATTTCTGCCTCCAATCTTCTTAATGTCTTTGCCAAGTCAGAAGTGTTCGCAAAACCACGCTACTCATATGACCCATAAGGAGAATATTGTGAACTGTAATATACCAGTTTGTTATTAATCTTGACCTCTTTCCTATAAGGCATCATGTGTCAGCTAAACCAAATCACAATAAAACCTCATACCTTAGCATAATTTGGGGAAGATATCTCATCTACAAGATCAACAAAATTAGTGTAATACGTGTATAAAAATAATCACAACATCATATAGATGTATAAAATATAGACATATCAACATATAAACATAATTCTATCCAGACTCTAGTCATCAATGCATGACCATATCAATCACATACCGTGACCTCATGCATGACAACAACAACCATATCAATATACACTAAAAACATGTAAGAAATAACATGCCTAAAAAGGAATAACCAATCATACACTCATGACAACACTTTCCACAACAACACCATCAACCTTTACATGGTGACATCACTACAACCATGACAAACACCACGCATATGCAACAAGAATATAGCCCACAAGCATAAGGAACACATATGCAACCAACCTGAATGCATGAAAAACGCATAGCCCATCGAGTTCAAGGGGTGAAACATGCTCTAATACCACTTTGTAATGCCCTATTCCCAGATTTACCCAAGCTACTCGGTCCACTGGGGTGAACATGTGACAAGAAGCTACTATGATCCGATTCAACCTCCTACGTCACCTTAAGGAATTGGACCCGACACCACACAACTACACAAACCTTCTACACCTGCTACAGGACCCCCAGGAGCCATCTAAACCTTCCAGGTGGTTAGCCCCTAAGAAAATATGAATTTTTTGTGCATCAATCCCCCAACTACTCCATTGATATGGGAAAGAGTGTTCTTGAAACCCTCTACTCATTTGCAAAACATGGGAATGCATGTGGACGGGGATTTTTCTAGGTAGTTTTGAGCCTGCGACCCTAATTCTTATGCCACATTTTCATGACTAGGGCTCAAGTGACTGCCCATAAATCCATGGCACTTTAAGAATGTAATATCCCAAAATTGGGACAGCTTAGTAAGCCTACTGAAATAACACACTTATGAGAATTTTGTGCATAGAAATGAGTTTGTAGCTCCTGGATCCCTTTGATCATCTCATCTAAGATCTAAATCCAAAAGGAGAGTAAAAACAAATCAGACTAGCTGGGTTAAACAGATCTCCCACAGACTAGTCTAGTTGAAAATCACCCAAAGAGAGGGGCTGCAGATATATGCAAAGGATTGCTTCAAAAATAATGCAGATCCACTGAAGCACATTAGGAGGCTGATATGGAGGTTCAGATAGTATTATAACATAAAATCAGATTTACATTACAACCCATACATTGTACAAGAGAAAGAATCAGATTATACAACAAAAATCCTCAAAAATGAGGTGCTACAACCATAAGAAAAGACTGCATAACCATGACAGCATCATTTTCAGGGGCTGAAGCAGCAGTTTATTAATCTTCAGATCTAGAGTAGATATGTACATAAAAGGTTAGATCTATTATAGATATGTGTATAAGAACTGCTGATCTATACATTCCCCTTGGGGTTTTATTCAAAACATGAAGCACCGAGAGTAGATCTGAGATCTAAGGTTGCAGATTTACAGAATGATTCAGAAATTTCTGAATTATTCAATGGTATAGTAGATCAGATCTGAAACAAACATGGATTGGATGGCCAATGTATAAATTTGAATAATTGATATATTATTCACTGAGATTCTCCTGATCACACACTATTTTAACTTCATGCACAATACAAAATCTCTTCCACCATTGATCATTAATTGTGGAAATAAAAACAATCGCATGCGCAAATTAAAACCATAAACAATCACACATATGAACAGAGTATTTTATGAGAAATCTTAAAGCTGAAAACCCCCAACTATCTGTATATTATATTTCATAGAGATCATGTAACAATCATTATACAAAGTTCCTTACAAAGCTCTTAGTACAATCTCCAATTGCTACACACTAATCAAGCCTGATCTAGCAAATCACATGCTCCAATCTCAGCCACCTGATAAGCCTGCCTCTACTGTGCAATCACTACTGAAGAATGACTCTGAATGAACTTAAATTGGTCTAGCCTTGCTCATGCAATCCTCATTGGCATCTCCAATCATTGGTTGTTGCAAATCATGCAACAGTATAGTCACAACTGATAGTCACACTGCTCGTTCACCTACCTCTTCACTGGTCTCCACTGAAACTGTCATGCACTGTAGTTAACTGATGTATTATTTAGTTGATTAATGAGTTAATAATTAGTGAATTAATTAATAATTAATTCACACCAGTCTCACTAGTGTATCAATCAGTTAGACTAGATACAACTAGCTCAACTATGTTTAACTCAGTTAAACTGAACACAACTCCATCAAATAGCTCAATAACTCCACCAAACTATGTCACATAAGTTCTAACTGAAGTATCCATGCAATAGCTCCACTTAACCCTCAGGAATAGCGTAATTCCTTCTATTAGCTCCTGTGCCACATCTGTGCACTTAATTGAAGTGCTCCAAGAGAATAAGATATTTTTTATAGTCCAAATATTATTAAGAGCTAATAATATTCGACATATCTATTTTTAGACTGGCAATCTAAAAATAGATTCCACCCAATATGTCTAAAAATAGAAGTCCATCTATTTTTTTCGACTTGACCAACCATCCACAAATAGCATCCTGCAACTCATAGAACATGATCGACATGTCTAAAAATAGACATAGTCTAGAAATAGACTTGCGCCAAAAATAGCCTGCGGGCCCACTTAGTGAAGGCGACTTCTTTCCACTAAGCCCATCATATTGTTGCAATATCAACACTCCCTCTCAACAATAAAAGGATTATCTACCACCCCTATCCTACCTCTGCGGTCTTTGAATTTGCTCCTGGTGAGCGCCTTCATCAAGCTATCAGTATCCTGATCCTCCGTGGGAATGTATGAAAGTAACATGATCTTCCGTTGCACACAATATCTGATATGATGATACCGGATGTCAATGTGTTTAGATCTATCATGAAATAATGGATTAACCGAGATTTTGATGCAACTCTGATTATCACAATATATCACAGTAGGATCTAAGTGTGAATCGAACAACCCGACCAGGATATTCTTCATCCATATAGCCTCGCATGCAGCCAAACTCGCTGCCATATACTCAACCTCTGCTGAACTCAGTGCCACGGATCTCTACTTCCTGCTGTAATAAGAAACTACTGTCGACCCGATACTAAAAATCCCTCCAGATGTGCTCTTTCTGTCCGTTGGGCTCCTTGCCCAATCTGCATCCATGAAGCCACATAGTCTCACCTCATCCAACTGTTTGTACCATAATCCATATCCCGATGTGCCTCTGAGATATCTCAATAAATGCTTTCCTGCCTTCCAGTAGAGCTTGGTAGGCTTAACCATAGCTTGTGAAAGTTGGTTAACAACATTGCATATGTCGGGTCATGTATTGACCAGATACATAAGCAACCCCACCAACTGTCGATAAACAATGGCATCCACTACCTCTGCCAATGTAGCATCCTCTTTCCTCCATCCACCAGGAAGAGGAGTGTCGATAGGCTTGCAGCCATGCATGTTGAACTTCTCCAGTATCTCCCGGGCATACTTGCCTTGAGACACAAACAGTCCATCACTGCGTTGCCAAATTTCCAATCCTAGTAAATAATGAAGGAGGCCCAAGTCCTTCATCTCAAACTCTTTTGCAAGATCAGCCTTGCATGAGAGTATCAACAGTTCATCACCCGTCAAAATCAAATCATCTACATAAAGTACAATGATCAACAACTTACCCTCCACCACAATATGGTATAGGTTCAGATCCGCCTCACTCTTGGAGAATCCAAGTCCGGTGAAATAACTGTCTATCCATGTGTACCAAGCACGAGGTTCTTGTTTCAACCCATACAATGCTCTCTTGAGCCCGCACACATGCGACTCACTGCTGAAGATCTCGAAACCTTCGGGCTGCTCTATATACACCTCCTCCTCAATCACTCCGTTGAGGAACACAGTCTTCACATCCATCTAATGAATGTGCCACCCCATTTGCGCTGAGAGAGAAAGAATCATCTCTATGGAAGAATACCTTGCGATAGGTGCAAAGGTTTCCTCATAATCGATCCCCTCAATCTCTGAGAAGCCTCGAGAACAAATCTTGCCTTGTACTTCTCCACACTCCCGTCAACTGCTTGCTTCACTTTGTAGATCCATTTCGAACCCACCACTGATTTCCCTTCCAGCCTTGGGACAATCTCCCATGCACTATTTTTGACAATCGAATCATACTCTTCCACCATAGCATCTACCCATGCGGGATCCTCCACAGCTTCCTCGAAAGAGGACGACTCTGTGATGATACAATTTCTCATAAGAGCCATGTATCCAATGTACTGATCAGGTGACTATCTTTGTCTGCGCTGTGATGTAGGTGCTCCTACAATCCTCTCTGCATCTTGAGCCAGTCGCTCAACTTCTATAGTGTGCTTCCGCCCTCTGATGGTTGGCATTGCATGAGTGGTCTCTTCCACTCCATGAACTTCCTCTTGTGGCTGATCTACATCCTGAAGCTCATCCTTAGGAACTAATAGCTCCTCATCTGCATGCAAGTGTGTCTCCCTCTCAAGCGAACACTTCATGGCTTTCTCCTCATGAAATTTGATATCCCGTCGCACAACAATCTTGCGACTATCTGGAAAATACACACGATAGTTGTGGGGTGTATCAGTGTACCCCACAAATATCCCAACCTCTGCTGTTAGCTCCATCTTCTTCCTGGCATCCTTAGTCACATGAATGTAAACAAGTGAACCAAAAATCCTCAAATGGGAAATATCAGGCTTCTTACCAGAAAATGCCTCCTCAGGTGTACTCATGCCAAGTATCCTGTGAGGAAAATGGTTCTACACATATAATGCAGTATTGCATGCCTCAGCCCAAAAATGTATGGGAAGGCCCTGATCATGCAACATCGCCCGTGCAACACCCATGATCATTATGTTCTTTCACTCAGTAACCCCATTCTGCTATGGGTTATGAGGTGTTATGAGCTCTCTTCGAATTCCTTCTGCGCTGCAAAAGTCCTTGAATTTGCAGAGATGAATTCACCACCATTGTCACTCCTAAGAGCCTTCACCTGCTTCCCCAATTATTTCTCAACCAGTGCCTTGAACTCACAGAAATTTGAGTATGTCTCGCTCTTCTTCTGCATGAAGAAGATCCAGCACTTCCGAGAAAAATCATCAACAAATATCACATAGAACCTGTGCTTTGTTGTCGAAGCTACTGAGAAAGGTCCACACACGTCTATGTGAATTCTCTCAAGGATCATCGTGGTGTGACTATCCTTCTCGTGAAAGGTGGCTTTCACAAATTTTCCCAAGTTACGTCCCTTGCACTAATCTAACTGCGCAAGAGTGCCCTTAGGAAGCCTAGTAGAAATCTAATGAAGTATCTTCAAAGCTCCCTGGTGAAGGTGGCCCAATATTTGGTGCCACAGCTCGCCATCATCCCAGTTCACCACTCCTTCTGCCTTGCCTGCCATTTCTACGCATCCATCTACTTGCAATCGATAAAGTTTCTTAACTCGAACCCCTATCCTTCGGGTTTCACCAGTTGCGTAACTGTGCAGGAAAGCCTTTCCTTCACTAAAGACAACATCATCTCCCTTGTCTTCTAACATGGCCACTGAGATCATATTCTTCTTCAATCCTGGAACATGCATCAATTCCTTCAATACAAAGGGTTTACCAAAATCCCTCTCAAAGGAAATGGTATCGATACCGGTCACACTATATCTACCATCATCGCCCATCTCGATGTGTACTCCAAGATCTTTCTCTTCTAGATCAGTAAATAAATCTTTGTCTCTGGTCATATGAAAATACGCACCATTGTCAAGAAACCATACTGAACCCATCACAGTTGAGACCAAGCATGCGATCAGTGAAAAATCCAGCTCAAAATGTGAGGCTAAGGCCTCTCCAGCTGCAGATCCAGCAACCTACTTATTTTTCTTCTTCTGTGGACAATTAGTGTCGTAATGTCCGTGTTGGTGACAGTGAAAGCACTTCACCTTGGACATGTCCTGCTTCTTGCCTTTCGCACCAGATTGAGAAGAATTCTTCTTGCTCTTCCCCTTCCTTACTTTGGCAGCCAAAGCGCAATTTTCTTCATCTGAGTTCTTTGATGAAGATCCGTCCCTGGTACTTCGCCTTATCTCCTTTTACACAAGATCTTACCAAAGTCGCTCCCATCCTGGCAATTTCTCTCGACCATTGACAGAGTCTTGATAGGAATTCCAACTCTTCGGAAACCCAAGGAGAGCCAATCTCACCAAGTGCTCATCATCTACAGTCACCCCGACACTTCCCAGCTCATCCCTGCATTGGATGAACTTCGTGAGGTACTTGGGCATACTGTCGCCTTTCTCCATTTTTATGTTCCTGAGTTTATCCTTGAGCGCCAACTTCCTCTGGTCACTCTTGCTTTGGAATAATTCTGTCAATGCTTTCTACATCAAGAATGGAGAAGCCTTTCCATGAAGGTTAGACACTATGTGATCCTTTACACCTTCCAACAGAATTCTTCGACACTTTGCTTTCTTCTTTTGCCATGCGTCAAGTGTGGCAGCATCGCTAGAAGCAGGTTTTGGAATTTTTGCATCTATGAACTCCTTCAACTCATTGTCATCCAACATTGCCTCCATCCTGTCCTTCCATGCAATATAATTCGAGCTACCTTCAAGGGCATACTCCAATCGCAATCCGTTGAAAGACATCTCAATTTCGACACCAAGAAAACACTGCTGCAAATTTGAATTCCACCAGCACAAAACTCAACCGCTTCAATGTTTTGCAATTGCTCCAATGATCAATATTGATTTGATACCATGTAGAAATTTGAATAAATAATGTATTATTCATCAAGATTCTCCTGATCACACACTATTTTAACTTCATGCACAATAAAGAATCTCTTCCACTATTGATCATTAATTGCGGAAATAAAAACAATCGCATGCGCACATTAAAACCATAAACAATCATACATATGAACACAATATTTTATGGGAAAGCTTAAAGCTGAAAACCCCCAACTATCTGTATATTATATGCCATAGAGATAATGTAACAATCATTATACAAATCTCCTCACAAATCTCTCAGTACAATCTCCAATTGCTACACACTAATCAAGCCTGATCTAGCAAATCACATGCTCCAATCTCTACCACCTGATAGCCTGCCTCTACTGCACAATCACTGATAAAGAATGGATCTAAATGAAATTTAATTGGTCTTGCCTTTCTCATGCAATCCTCATTGGCATCTCCAATCACTGGTTGTTGCAAATCATGCAACAATATAATCACAACTGATAGTCACACTGCTCTTTCACCTACCTCTTCACCTGTCTCCACTGAAACTGTCCATGCACTTTAGTTAACTGATGTATTATTTATTTTATTAATGATTTAATAATTAGTGAATTAATTAATAATTAATTCACACCAGTCTCACTAGTTTATCAATCACTTAGACTAGATACAACTAGCTCAACTATGTTTAACTCAGTTAAACTGAACACAACTCCATCAAGTAGCTCAATAACTCCACCAAACTTTGTCACATGAGTTCTAACTAAAGTATCCATGAAATAGCTCCACTTAACCCTCAGGAATAGTGTAATTCCTTCTGTCATCTCCTGTGCCACATCTGCGCACTTAACCTAAGTGCTCCAAGAGAATAAGATAATGTTTATAGTCCAAATATTATTAAGAGATAATAATATTCGACATATCTCTTTTTAGACTGGCAATATAAAAATAGATTCCACCCAATATGTCTAAAAATAGAAGTCCATCTATTTTTTCTGACTTGACCAACCATCCACAAATAGCATCCTGCAACTCATAGAACATGACCGACATGTCTAAAAATAGACATAGTCTAGAAATAGACTTGTGCCAAAAATAGCATGCGGGCCCACTTAGTGAAGGCGAATTCTTTCCACTAAGCTCATCATCTTGTTGCAATCTCTAGCCAATCCATGGATCACCACAGTGGAAGCAAGATTCCTAGTAGTGGAGATCTCTCCTCCAAAATGCAGACAAAACACCCAGTAGCTGCAAATCTACAAATAACGCTGTCCAGGGAGAGAAACAACACTGTAGCCTCTGAGAATGATTTGGCCAGATGCCAAGATGTAGATCTGAAGCACAATCAGCTAATGAACTCTTCTATGAGGTTAAAATACACACTCACTAAGAAGAGCCACTAGTATAAGCTAGATCTGAGCAGATATAGTGTCTTCCACTACTGCAACTCACAAGGACAACCCAACCCTCAACAGGATCAACACTATAGGTGTGAGGTGAAGCTTGGACTTAAAGCCTAATGTGGAAAATATAGCAAAAGTCTCCTCCAAGAGTTTCTCAAGGAAGGAGGTGGGATTCCTGAACAAGAAGACCCAACAAGGGATGTCTGAGCAGAAAATACCTTCAGAAAATGATAATATTCAACAACCCTCTCTTATTTCTCTCCTCCTCCTTTTATAATATTAGAGTCATGGAAAAACCCTAAACCACTTTATTAGTTTATCACCTTTCACATTTAGAGTCTCCTTCTAGAACTGCGCTGTCCCTCAAGGAGGTTCAATGCATTTAGATTGCACTATTGACTTGGTCAAAGGTGACTCTCTCTTGTGATTTAGACCCATTGACACCTGGAGGAGTTTATTTACATAGCCCAGATATGTCTTTGTTCACATGGGAATTGATTCATTCTTGGTTTTTAGGAGTTTTACATGTCATCCTTTACAATTTATTCATCAATCATGAAATGCAAAATAAACAAGGAAAAATTAATATTCCTATTAGCTGCAACTAAATTAGGAATATTACAATCTCCCCCTCGCAAAGGTTGCTTGTCCTCAAGCGACTGCAAGGGTGCTGCAAAATATCCCCTTCTCCTTTTTGGGTGCTAAAAGGTGCCTTTTAAAACTCCTATTTATCTCAAATTAATTATCAACTCGAGCAAGTCCTCTTATTTCAAGAGTGTACACAATATGTGCACGCTATAATCCTAGAGAGTAGTGTTTCTTAAAATTTAGTATAGATCTTTCAAATACAAGAATAAACAGATGATTTTAATAAATCCCAATTGCACCTAAAGGAAACTAAATGCTCTAAAACTAAATCATTCATTCAACAAAGTAACAACAATTACCAGTCGAGGATACAGTAGTAATAACTCATTCCTCTTTTAACTAATGTAAACTAATCAAGCATAAATAAGATCCTCAATCTGAGAGCTTTGACAGCAATAGACAATGTTCTTTACAATTTTTTATCTCACACACAACAAACTAAATAAC
The DNA here is from genome assembly GCA_034641835.2 of Pinus albicaulis. Taxonomy (NCBI): domain Eukaryota; kingdom Viridiplantae; phylum Streptophyta; class Pinopsida; order Pinales; family Pinaceae; genus Pinus; species Pinus albicaulis. Next base: position 310,735,854 of record CM076583.1, read on the forward strand.
CAATAGGAAATGGCAATGAATTAAATCAATAATGCCACTGCAACTGATGGAAATGAGATAATTATGCTAATTGTAAGAATGCTAAAAGGAAAAACTAAATGATTGCAGAAAGTAAATGAGCAGCAACGCTATATAATAGAAATAGACAGCAACGCTTATGTGACTGTAATGAAAAACAAAACTAAGTTACTGAAATGAACAATGAAGCTCTGTAATTAGAATAAGCAATACAAGAATATACTTGTAGAAATCAATGATCTTGTTATGAGGGAAAAGAACAACAACATAATTGAATTGCAGAAAGTAATCATTAAACAAACCACACTTGCAGAAATCAGAAATAAGGAAAACCACACTGTATGGTACAGGAATAGTAAGTAGATCCACTAGGAGATAGGCCCTTAGCCGTCGGTGAATACCACCAGATTACTTCAGGAGATGCGAAGGAACTGCAACTGTTTTTATATATTAATTATTGCATAATCGTTACAGCAAGTTCGTGCTCTGCTTCAATAGCGAGAGTCGATGATCAAAGTTAAAATTTCAATAGTAATTCTCCCATTCCTCCTATCCTACCCTATCTATATCTAATTTAATAATCCATCTAATTCTATCTCTAATCATCCATCACGAATCCCCATAATAACCCCCCCTTCTCTGATCTCTGTTCTCATTTAAATACACATGCAGAAAAGAGAAGTTACAACCGATATGATTAAAAATGATTCCTATTACAAAACTGGATTGTTGAGAACCAATTTATCAGCAAGATCATATCTGAAATATCCTTCCATCACTCATTTAACAGGAACAGGTCGAATTTGGTATTGCAACTAGAAGAATTTGGAAAACGGCCACAACAGCGAATCTGGGAAATTTTTCCTCAGAGAACCTTTTGTTTCTCTCAATACAAGCCGAATTTCGGCAAAATGTTCCTCTAAAAAGTTAATTCAGTCCGTTTTGGACAAAACCCATGTTTCAGATTTTCCAGATTCTTCTCCATTTGCCCAATATGTCCAATGAAAAATTGTCACTTCTTATTCCAACGAATTTTCGAGTTGGCATATTTAACAATGAGCTGGATAACAACTCTGCAATTTGGAAAATATCTTGGAGGCTAAAATGGTGAGTGATGTTACAAAAAATTTATTAATAAACCATAATTGGTAAAATCAAGCATAATCATCAATTTATTAAAAATAAAGGAGAAGAAATAATATTTATCCGTAAGAGTATAAATAATTATAAAATGGAATTATATGATAAATTATGATAAATGACATGATAAAGAAGAGTAGAAATGGATGAAATAGGTGTTAAAAAGTGATAATAATAATAACATATTAGTGGCCCAACACTCCTCTTGTGGCCTCTTCATCCAATAGTCTCCACCATTGCTTTGAATTTTTTGCAATAGTTCTGTCTTCCAATGGTCCTTCCTTAATGTGCAAGTTGGCCCTTGGTGAGTAAACCCAATGGCTCTCATCATGAAATAATGGAAGGTTGTTATGGAAACCTTCTTGCTGATCCATGGCCTCCTCAATATAGAAGTGAAGACAATCATGGGGATTTTCATGATTCATGTTGTGTAACCAGCTCCAAAAATAGAAGAAAAGAGATATGGACGCCTTAGAAATAAGCCACTTCGAGGGGGCAACCTCCAATACATTACATAAATGAACAATTCTTGGATGATACAATTTACAAAACCTCCTTTCTATATATAGGAGTCCATGGGGCCATAATGTAATCCTAGTGGCCACAATGTAATCCTAGCCGACCTAACAATAATAATTTAAGGGCACAATAATAACAAAATGGGGGTTACAAGGGTACAATAATAACAATAAGGGGTTTACACTAACAATAATAAGGGGCTATACTAGTGATATAGGGACCTAACATGCCCCTCTCCTTCAAAAAAAGTGTTGTCATCAACACTTGAGTAGCTCCGGGTGCTTCTGTATAAAATTCTCATCCTCCCATGTAGAATCTTCAGTGGGTAAGTTCTTCCACTTGATGAGATACTCTGAAATTGATCGATTCCATAATTTTCGAGTTCTTGTTTCCGTGACCGCTTCAGGTTCCAATATCATTTTTCCTTCCTCATCAAGTTCTGGCAATATTGTTTGAACTTGAAGATTTTCACCTATAACCTTCTTTAAGCATGAAACATGGAAAACTGGATGTACTCGCGAAGAAGCAGGAAGCTCCAATTTGTATGCCATAGTACCAATCTTTTTCAACACTTTGTAAGGACCATAGTACTTTGGTGATAATTTATTATCCTTCTTAGCTTGCTTGAGGGACATTTGTTTGTATGGTTGTAGCCGTAAAAATATCCAATCTCCTACATCAAAACTTCTCTCGCTGCGATGTTGATCTGCCTGTTGTTTCATTCGATTTTGTGCCAAATTCAGGTTATCCTTTAAGAGTTGGAGAACTTCTTGCTGATGCTCGATGTGATCTTCCACCGCTTGAACCTTCGAATTTTCCCTTAAAGATGATGTGATGGATGGTGGATGATATCCATAAAGTGCCATAAATGGGGTCATTTTTGCTGCAGTATGGAAGGAAGTGTTATACCACCATTCAAAGAGAGGTAACCACTTGACCCATTGTGTTTGTTTATCAGATACAAAACAACGAAGATATCCTTCCAAACATTTATTTACTATCTCAGTTTGACCATCAGATTGAGGATGATAAGATGAGCTATGAGCTAAATGAGTACCCAAACAAGAAAATAACTCCGTCCAAAAATTTCCCGGAAAAATGGGATCTCTATCGCTCACAATAACCCTTGGGCTTCCATGTAGCTTTTGAATTCTGTCCACAAATGTAGTAGCAACTGTACTTGCTTTAAATGGATGAGATAATGCACAAAAGTGTGCATACTTGGTAAGTCTATCAACTACCACCACGATGACATTCTTTCCTTCAGACTTAGGTAAACCTGTGATAAAATCCATTGAAATCTCCTCCCAACGCTGACTTGGAATGGATAAAGGTTGTAGAAGTCCCGTGGTCTTAATTGTCTCCACTTTATTCTGCTGGCAAACCAAACATTCCGCCACAAACTTTTGAATATCAGATTTAAGGCCATCCCAAAAAAATTCTTTCTTCACCCTGTGGTAAGTTTTTAAAAATCCTGAGTGTCCTCCTAAAGGAGAAGTGTGCAATTCCAGAAGAATCTTTTGTTTTAGTTGGAAATTATTACAAATATTTAAGCGATCTTTGTACCGTAAGGAATCATTTTTCCAACTAAATGTATCAGATGTACTAGGATCTTGCTGCAACTTTGAATGAGTATCCATACATCTTTGTCCTTCTTCCATTCATCTCTTGCTTCAGTTATCCAATCTGGTTGGATAATAGAAATGGCACAAAGCAATGCTTCCACCTCTTCATTCTTGCTTGAGAGTGCATCTGCAACAACATTAAGCTTTCCTTTTTTGTAGATTATTTCAAAGTCATAACCCAACATCTTTGTGACCCATTTTTGCTGCTCTTCTGAAGATAGTCTTTGTTCCAAAAAGTGTTTCAGACTATCATGATCAGTTTTTACCTTGAAGTCTCTTCCCATTAGGTAAGTTCTCCATTTCTTTAGTGCATGCAGTATTGCTAACATTTCCTTCTCATAAATAGGTTTCTGTAAATACTTTCCTTTGATTGGACGACTTTCAAAAGCAATGGGTCTTCCTTCTTGCATTAAAACAGCACCAATTCCATTTCCTGAGGCATCACATTCCACAATAAAGGTTTTTGTGAAATTTGGCGTAGCTAAGACCGGTGTTATGCACATTGCTTCTTTAAGATGTTCAAAGGCCTTAGTTGCTTCAGGAGTCCATGAAAATGCATCTTTCTTCAATAATGTTGTTAGAGGTGCTGCTATTCTCCCATAATTCTTAACAAACTTGCGATAATACCGTGTTAACCCGAGAAATCCTCGCAACTTCTTTATGGTTGTGGGGACTTTCCATTCCTTAATGGCTTTAATTTTGTTAGGGTCTACTTTAACACCCTCGTGAGATACAATATGACCCAGATATTCCACCTCTTGTACTCCAAAGAAACATTTGGATTTTTTTGCATATAATTGTTTCTCCTGCAATAGTTTGAGCACCCTGTCAACATGTTCAACATGATCCTTCCAAGACCTGCTGTAGATTAGTATATCATCAAAAAATACTAGCACAAATTTTCTAAGGAAGGGTTTGAAAATGGACTTGATCAACCCTTGAAATGTAGAAGGTGCATTGGTAAGGCCAAAAGGCATGACCAAAAATTCATAATGACCCTCATGAGTTCGAAATGCTGTTTTTGGAATATCTTCAGTCTTCATTCTAATTTGATGATATCCTGAACGAAGATCCACCTTGGTAAAATAAATTGCTCCATGTAATTCATCCAATAATTCATCAATCACAGGAATGGGAAATTTGTCTTTAATGGTGAGCTTATTGAGTTCCCTATAATCCGGACACATTCGCCATGATCCATCCTTCTTGTGTACCAATACTACAGGAGCAGAGAAAGAACTTTGACTAGGTTGAATTATACCCGCCTCTAACATTTCTTCAATCATACGTTCAATTTCGCTCTTTTGGAAGTAAGGATATCTATAAGGCCTGATGTTTGGAGGAACACTTCCTGGAATCAAATGAATAGCATGATCATGATCACAAATTGGTGGGAGTCCTTTGGGAGTTTCAAACACCATGGAATGATTGTCCAAGACTTGTTGGAGATCTGCAGAAATAGATGATTTTGATGTCGGAACTTCTAGTGAGCATAATTGTGCAATTATGCCTCATTGTTCTTTCTGTAGAAGCTTAGTCATGACATTAGAGCTTATTATCCTTCCCGAATTACCTTCAATACCCCGTAATTCGACTTCCTTTCCTTTTGAAAAAAATTTCAAGAAAAGTTCTTGAAAATTAAAAGCTACCGTCCCCAAAGATTGTAACCATTGTACTCCTAGTACAACATCAGCACCTCCCATAGGAATGGAAATCATTGGACTATTCAATACATATTCCCCCATGGTTAGCTTGATATTATGACATTTTCCAGAGCAATTTATAGTTCCTCCATTTGCAACCATCACTTGACATTCTGGTGTTGGGTATAGGAAACAATTCAATTCCTTGGCTACCTTACAATGAATAAAATTATGGGTGCTACCCGAATCAATCAACACTATTACCTTTTTCTTCTTGATATGTCCTTCTATCTTGAGAGTTTGAGGAGTGGTAATTCCTGCCAATGCATTACACGATATGGTCAGACTCATTTCTTCCTCTTCTAGGATTGGTTCCTGGTGTATATCCTCTTCTTGTTCATTTTCTTCTTCCTCTTCACAATCTATGTAAAATAATTTCTTCTCAGCACACTTATGACCTTTAGTGTATTTGCTATCACAACTGTAGCAAAGCCCTTTGCTCTTTTTTCTTCCAATTGTTGTGGTGTCAACCTTGTAGGTTGTGGAAATCTAGGCGTAGCAACACTTCCTTCTTTATAGAATTGAGTGGTAGGCTTCCTTGTCGCCATAATTTTACATTCAACTTTTCTTGCCAACCCGAATGCCTTCTCCAATGAATCAGGTTCCAAAACGCGAACTTCATGTTGGATGTTATCCTTTAAAGTGCCTAGGAAGAGATCAATCCTGTGTTCCTCTGTAAGATCACTTACCCTTATATTCAATTTTTGGAAGTCCTCAATGTGCTGCCCCACTAAACCCTTTTGTTTGAGATTTATCAATTGGGTAAAGAAGGTGTTGCTCTTTGTATCCTCATAATGTGCTATCATTTCCTCCGTAAAAATTGACCAAGTGACAATTTTTTTACGGGAACAAAGCCATCGATACCATACAAATGTATTTTGCTCTAAATGTAAAGTTGCAATGCGTACCTTTTGTGTGTTTTGCACGTTATGGAGATCAAAATATTGCTCCATCTGTAGTATCCATGTTACAGGATCCTTTCCATCAAACTTCCTCGTATCCATTTTTGGAATATGGTGGTTCTTCCCGCCAACATTAGAGTTTATGAAATCACGATTAACATTTATTTTGTTCTCATCATGAGGTTATTCTACTATATTTTCACCATTAGGAATCATTTTTGGTTTTAAACTTGTCATCAAGCCTTCCATGTATGCTTTTAGATCATTATTCATGTTTTCCATGTTGTCTTTCATGTCATCCATCTTAGCTTCCATGCCCACTTCCATGCCATCCATCTTAGCTTCCAAACCATTCATCTTAGCTTCCACGCCTTTCTTCAAACCATCCATCTTAGTTTCCACGCCTTTCTTCAAAACTTCCATTTCATTTTTTGTTGTTCTTTGTGAGAGCGAAATTTGTTGCATTTGCTCTTGTAATTTTGATATGTCATGTCGCCATTCTTCATCTTCATGAGTCATACTAGAGCCTTCTAAAGGCTTAATGGGTGTTGAATTCTTTTTAGGGGCCATTTTAGAATCTAATACTGATATCTATTCTACAATATGCCCTTGGGATCAATTTAACTTGATTATTCAAACAAGACTTAAGAAATTTGGAAAAAAAATACACACCTTTTTCTTGCTTTTGAGGAGCTCGATATTGAAATTGGATTATCTATGTGATTGAAGCACCTAAATATCTAAATTTTGGAATCGATGTATCCCTCTAAATTATGTTTCAAATGCCATAGGTCTGACCTGATTTGGATTCTCCAAGACAAAGTTGTGTCCAATCTCCCACAATGACCTAATTATGGATTGGTTCAGTAGTGTGAACTTGTATGACTTGCCACGTGTCAATGTTTCGTCCTTTATCTTTGAAATTTATATCCAAGAAACTACAGGTTGTGTACTTGCGACTATTTTTTACGGCACTCCAATCCGATGTCCAGAGAGAGAGTTATTGAACTTTTCCCACGATCACCTCTTTGAGATGAAATTCAGGAGCCTGAAAAAGCACTACCTTCCACAGATCATATCTCCAAAAAGATTGCGAACCAAGCTTTGAAATTTTTTGACGAATTTCCTCAGGATTTCAGCTTCGCACCATATGAATTTTAGACTCTGAACCTTCGTAAAAAAATTTTATAGCGCAAATTCCACGATGAATTGTTTAGGAGCCTGAAACAATACCTAACTTCCACAGAGGATATCTCCACAAATATTGTGAACCAAGCTCTGAAATGTTTATACGAGCTTCCTCAGGATTTCGGCTTCGCATCATAAAAATTTCAGCTTCTGAAACTTCGTAGAAAAAAAGTTATAGCGAAAATGCAATGATGCCCTGTTTGGAGCAGCGAAACCCTAGAATCCAAAGCTCTGATACCAAATGTTGTGTAACCAGCTCCAAAAATAGAAGAAAAGAGATATGAACGCCTTAGAAATAAGCCACTTCGAGGGGGAAACCTCCAATACATTACAAAAATGAACAATTCTTGGATGATACAATTCACAAAACCTCCTTTCTATATATAGGAGTCCATGGGGCCATAATGTAATCCTAGTGGGCCACAATGTAATCCTAGCCGACCTAACAATAATAATTTAAGGGCACAATAATAACAAAATGGGGGTTACAAGGGTACAATAATAACAATAAAGGGGTTACACTAAGAACAATAAGGTACTATACTAGTAATATAGGGACCTAACAATTCATGAAAGTATCCCATCTCCATGCTATCATCCAAATGAAGTGGATCACCTCCCAGCTTGGCAATCCATAGAAAAAATCCTCCCCAACACATATGAGAGGCATATTCCCATCAAAAATATGGCCCACTCCACAAAGAGGCAAGTGATCTATCATAGTGGCCATACCATATCACATGCTCCCTTGGAAGCACATAGTGCAAAAAGAGTGGGGAACACCTTCCCCCAAGGACACACCCCACCAATGTGCCTCTCCTCCAACCGTGTTTCAAAAAGTAAGAACATTTTCCTCATATGGAATCATGATTAGGATCATGCTAGCTGCCATGTATGATAAATGAGAAGGAAGATGTTCCCTCATGTGAAACTAGTGCAATTTTATCCTCAACTACCATAGAATAGGATATGACAAGTGCCTTTCCCAACACTTTTTTTCTGCCTCATCCCTTTTGAATGCTTGGAGATAATGCATCATAGTTGGTGTAAAAGAATCACACCTTATGGAATATACTAGCTTTCGAAGATCCCCAAAGGAATGGCTTGTATCAACATAGTTCATGGCCTTGAGTAGCCCATGAAACCCATCATAAATAGTGCCCCCTTTTGGAGCAATGTTCTACAAATGAGTGTTAGAAAAATATAAGCATATAGGAGATGCATGATAACATTCAGAAAGACAATTTCCTCTATATACTTGTTTTACATCAGTAGGGTAACTCATGAATGAGTTCCCTCTCACACTCAATGAGTATGGAGATGTGAATGATGGCTCTTCCTAAGAGCTATGTTATTCCTCCTCTAACAAGTAATCCATGCACATCTTCATATGAGAGTGCGCCTATTCCTTGAAAACTTCCCATATGAAACCACCCAAAAGAGTATCATATGCTCTTATGAAACCAGTGGGTTTGGAAAGCAGGATCTCATAAGTGGCATCTCATAGTCTCTCCTTGAGCTTGGAGTCTTTATTCAAAAGGATAAGATTATAGAAATAGATGACTCCTTCAACTACCTTGAACCTTTCATCCTTTACTTCCCCATCAAAAACCCCATATGTGAAAAGGTCGTTGGAGTATTCCATCATGAGTTGGGAATCCCAATAAGGATCCAAGATCTCCAAGATTGACAGCGCTGTAGAGGTCTGGAATGCAGCCTCTATCATATCATGGCTCCCTCCTTTGACATCCTTGATGTCAAAATCACATGTTGGAGCTTCATAATATCCCTTTTTCTATCCCATTTGCAGCTGATCTTGCTCAAGACAAGATTGAAGCATATGGAAATCAACTTCCCCTCAGAAAGTCCTTGTCTTCCAAAACTTCCTCATTTTGGCCCATGTATATAAGAGGGTTAGCATCCCCTTGCCATGTTCAGAAATCTTCTTTGTGAAGGAAGAAATCTTGGGCTACCCCAAAGTTATGGAGTTTCCATGTGTCTTCATGCTCATGCCATCATAGATCTATGATTTTTCCTCTCTCAGCACAGATAGCTGAATGGGAGTTAGCAATGCCCCTTTCAGGAAGTTTCTCATCTCTCTTCAGAATCCATGAGAGATTATTTGCGTTGTGCTAGCTTCTCCCAAGGCTCCCTCCTTGTCCAAGTATGAATATGTTGCCTGTAGCTGAGAGAACACTTTAGAATTCCTCCCATAAAGAGGTGCTCTTGGTAAAATACCTCTTTGCAAAGAGGTGTCAAGGCATAGAGTAGAATGTGGATGTAGGTAGATATATTTTCCCCCACCCTTATTTCATAGGCCCTCTTGCCTTATTCGTGCTTCCAAACCTTGAAATAGAGAAGGATCCATGTTCTTCATCTTGTGATGCCCTTCCTCCTTTCCTTCTTTTATCTCCAAGATCTCATCATTAGACAATGATGGTACATGCTGCTCATGTGTTATGCCAAGAGCTCTATGTGTGAGACCTTGTGGAACTCCTTGCAAGTGTCCAAGAATCTCTTTCCTTGGAGCAAGTGTTCCATCCTCCTCTTCATGAGGTGCTTGAGGTGCCATTGTCATGACTGCATTATCATCTCCTTCCTTCCCCTCCTCCTCTTCAAACTGAAATTTCTCCATCATCAACAAGAGACCTTAGATCTTGGTCATCTATTGAGGAAACTCCATGCTTTCCTTTTAAGAAACTCCATGCTTTCCATGGTCTTCCGAAATTTAGTTGGATTAATAGACCCTTCCAACTCATGAAAAATATTTGACTGATATGGTTTGATAGTGTCAACAAAAGATGTTACACATGGAGCTTCATCAAACCTCTCTATCAATATTGCAATAAACCTTGCATAAGTAAGTGTATTTGCATTTTTCAAGGAAAAATATTCAAACAACCACCAAACATATGATTTAATTTTAAAATGTAGCACTGCTAATTTGATGGCTTCAATCTCTGAAACTTGATGTTGTTGCACAAAGTTGTCTAGCTCCTCCACCCAAACCCTAACTGGAAATTTAGGTGATCCATCAAAGGTAGATAGATAGAATCTACTCATGCGTTGCTGCTCCTTCTTTGTGCCTTTTTTCTCCTTGATCTTTCAGAACACTTGGAAGTTCAAGGTCTCTTTGAACTCCTTGGATTGAGCCTCATACTCCTACAAATACTCTTTAAGAGTCTCCTTCTCGGGTACATCTCCTTTCTTCCTCTTCATGGGGAAATCACAGATAGAACTCTAAAGCTTTGGTGATATGGAGGAGTGCACATATACATAAGATGAGAATTCATAATTTTCCTCATGTATAGATCTTGTAGATCTTATCAGAAGATCTTCTTGCTCTTGAAGCCCTCTAGGAGTTTCACTTCTCCTTCTCTTTTCTTCTTGTTCAACCTCCCTGGAGAGGTTCTTACTGGATCTAAAAAGTGATGAGAGTAAAATCATATTATTAATCATTATGAGCTTAATCCTTGCTTTATATAAATTTGGCTTGAAGCCCACAGGCTGAGCCAAAGATCTTTCTTTGATACAACTGTAATATCCCAAAATCGGGACAGCTCAGCAAGCCTGCTGAATTAACGCACTTATGAGAATTCTGTGTATAGAAATGATTTTGAAGCTCCTGGATGCCTTATATCAGCTCATCTAAGATATAAATCCAAAAGGAGAGAAAAAAAAAATTAGACTAGGTGGGTTAAATAGATCTCCCACAAACTAGTCTAGCTGAAAATCACCCAAAGAGAGGGGTTGCAACTATATGCAAAGGACTGCTTCAGAAATAACGCAGATCCACTAAATCACATTAGGAGGCTGATATGGAGGTTCATAAATAATTATTATAAAAAAAAATCATATTTACATTACAGCCCATACATTGTACAAGAGAAATAATGAGATTATACACCAAAAATCCTCAGAAATGAGGTGCTACAACCATAAGAAAAGACTGCAAAACCATGAAAACGTTATTTTCAGGGGCTGAAGTAGTAGTTTATTTATCTTCAGATCTAGAGAATATCTGTAGATAAAAATTTAGATATATTATAGATCTGCATACAAGAAATGTTGATCCATACATTCCCCTTGGGGTTTTGTGCAAAACATGAAGCACCGAGAGTAGATATGAGATCTAAGGTTGCATATTTGCAGAATGATTCAGAAATTTATGAATAATACAATGTTACAGTAGATCAAATATGAAACAAACATGGATTGGATGGCCAATCCATGGATCACCACAGTGAAAGGAAGATTCCTAGCATCGGAGATCTCTCCTCCAAAATGCAGACAAAACACCCTGTAGCTGCAAATCTACAAATAACGTTGTCTAGGGAGAGAAATAGTGCTATAGCCTCTGAGAATTAATTTTCCTGATGCCAAGATGTATATTTGAAGCACAATCAGCTAATGAACTCTTCCAAGAGGTTAAAAGACACACTCACTGAGAAGAGCCACTAGTATAAGCTAGATCTGAACAAATCTAGTGTCTTCCACTGCTGCAACTCACAAGGACAACCCAACCCTCAACAGGATCAAAATTGTAGGTGTAAGGTGAATCTTGGCCTTAAATCCTAATGTGGAAAATATAGCACAAGTCTCCTCCAAGAGTTTCTCAAGGAAGGTGTTGAGATCCAACAAGATGATGAGGTTAGTGAAAAGAGTCGCCTTCACTAAGTGGGCCCGCAGGCTATTTTTGGCGCAAAGTCTATTTTTAGACATGTCGATCATATTCTATGAGTTGTAGGATGATATTTTTGGATGGTTGGTCAAGTTGGAAAAATAGACAGACTTCTATTTTTAGACATATTGAGCGGAGTCTATTTTTAGACTTCCAGTCTAAAAATAGATATGTCGAATATTATTAGCTCTTAATAATATTTGAACTCTAAACATTATCTTATTCTCTTGAAGCACTTCAGTTAAGTGCACAGATGTGGCACAGTAACTAACAGAAGGAATTACGCTATTCCTAAGGGTTTACTGGAACTATTGCATGGAGGACTTCAGTTAGAACTCATGTGACAAAGTTTGTTGGAGTTGGAGAAGTAGTTGGTGGAGTTGTATTTAGTTTAACTCAGTTAGACTCAGTTGAACTAGTTGTATCTAGTATAACTGATTGATACACTAGTGAGAGTGGAATGAATTAATTAGTTAATTAATTCACAAATAATAACTCATTAATCAACTGAAGAATACATCAGTTAACTACAGTGCATGGCAGTTTCAGTGGATACTAGTGGAGAGATAGGTGAAAGAGCAAGTGTGACTATCAGTTGTGACTATAGTGATGCATTGATTGCATCCAACACTCAGTGGATATTCCAATGAGGATTGCATGAGAAAGGCTGGAGTAATTCAAACTCATTCAGAGCAATTCTTTAGCAGGGATTGCGTAGTAGAGGTAGGCTAGCAGGTGGCAAAGATCGGTGCATAGATCTGGAAGATCGGGCCTGATTAGTGTGTAGTGATTGTATTGTACTGAGAGCTTGATATGATCATATTTGTATGAGGATTGTTAATTTATCTCTATGAAATATATTATATATAGATAGTTGGAGTTTTTATATTCAGGATTTCCCGTTAAACAACTGTGTTAATGTGTGTGAATTTTTATTGTTTCATGTATGCATTGCAATCTTGATTTAATTTCCACAAATGTTCAATGGTGGAATAGATTCTGTATTTTGCATGAAGCTAAAATAGTGTGAGATCAGGAGAATATTGGACATATAACACATAAGTTATATATAATTTCTACATGGTGTCAGAGGAGTTGATCATTGGAGGAGATTGCAATTATTGAAGTGGTTGAGTTTTGTGCTTGGTGAATTCGAATTTGCTGTAGTGTTTTCATGGTGTCGAAGTTGAGCATTCATTGGAATGTATTTCAATGGATTGCAATTGGAGTATGCCCTTGATGGGAGCTCAAATTAAATAGCATGGAAGGACAGGATGGAGGCGGTGTTGGATGATAATGGGTTGAAGGAGTTCATAGATGCTGATATTCCGAAGCGTGCTTCTAGCGATGCAGCTGCACTTGACACATGGCAAAAGAAGCTAGCAAAGTGTCTAAGGATTCTGTTGGAATGTGTGAAGGAAAAAATTGTGTCTAGCCTTCATGGTAAAGCCACTCCATTCTTAATGTGGAAGGCTTTTACAGACTTGTTCCAAAGCAGAAGTGACCAGAGGAAGTTGGCTCTTAAAGACAAACTCAAAAAAATAAAAATGGAGAAAGGCGATAGTATACCAAAATACCTCACGAAGTTTTTCCATTGCAAGGATGAGATGGGAAGTGTGGGGGTTACTGTTGATGAAGAATAATTGGTGAGCTTGGCTCTCTTTGGGCTTCCAAAGAGTTGGCATAACTACGAAGACTCTATCAATGGACGGGAGAAACTGCTAGGATGGGAGCGACTTTGGTCAGATCTTGTGCAGGAGGAGATAAGGCGGGGTACCAGGGATGGATCTTCATCAAAGAATGAAGATGAAGAAAATTGTGCTTTGGCTGCCAAAGCAAGGAAAGGGAACGGGAAGAAAAATCCTTCTCAATCTGGTGCGAAAGGAAAGAAGAAGGATTTGTCCAAGGTGAAGTGTTTTCACTATCACCAGCACGGGCATTTCGCCACTAATTGTCCACAGAAGAAGAAGAATAAGCAGGCTATTGGATATGCAGCTGGAGAGGCCTTAGCTTCACAGTTTGAGCTAGATTTTTCTTTGATGGCATGCTTGTTTTCAAGTGTGATGGGATCAGTGTGGTTTCTTGACAGTGATGCGTCTTTCCATATGACTAGAGACAAAGATTTGCTTAGTGATCTGCAGGAAAAGGATCTTGAAGTGCACATCGAGATGGGCGATGAAATTTTCTTAGTGAGACTGGTATCGGGACCATTTCCTTTGAGAGGGAGTCTAGTAAACCTTTCATCTTGAAGGATGTCATGCATGTTCCAGGATTGAAGAAGAATTTGATCTCTGTGGCGATGTTGGAAGACAAGGGTTATGATGTTGTTTTCATTGAGGGAAAAGCTTTCCTTTGGCATAAAACAACTGGTGAAACTAGGAGGATAGGGATTCGAGTTAAGAATATTTATCAATTGCAGGTAGATGGCTGCGCAGTAATGGCAGGCAAAGCAGAAGGAGTGGTGAGCCGGGATGAGGGCGAATTGTGGCACAGGAGATTGGGCCATCTTCACCATGGCGCTTTGAAAATTTTGCAGCAGATTTCTATCGGGCTTCCCAAAGGTACACTTGCGCAATTAGATCAGTGCAAGGGATGTACTTTGGGGAAATTTCTAAAGACCACTTTTCATGAGAAGGATAGTCATGCCTCGATGATCCTTGAGAGAATTCACACAGATGTGTGTGGACCTTTCTCGGTTTCTTCAACAACAAAGCACAGGTATTATGTGATATGTGTTGATGACTTTTCTCGTAAGTGCTGGATATTCTTCATGCAGAAGAAGAGAGAGACATACTCAAAGTTCTATGAGTTCAAGGTGTTGGTTGAGAAAGAGTCAGGGAAGTAGGTGAAAGATCTAAGGAGTGATAATGGTGGTGAATACATCTTTGGTGAATTCAAATACTTTTGTAGCAAAGAAGGAATTCGAAGAGAAATGATAGCGCATCATAACATGTTGGGGTTCCCATGTTTTGGCCAAATTGGCAAGACCAAAAGATGAGACAACATCAGAACCACTTTAGGACCTTAGGATCTAGCCCTCCTAGGTCCAGAGAGGGATCTCTCTATACAAGTCAAAGGATATATCTTTGAAACTCTAAGTTATGATTTTAGGCTAGTTGTAGGCTCAGGGTTGTTGGTTTGATTGAGTTTGGTTGGAGGGAATCAGGAAAAGAAGGACCAATATAAGACAAGGATGAGCAAAGAGGAAGCTTAGGTAGAGACAGAGTACTCAGAGAACATCAAAGCGATTGGGCTATGTAGTCAAGAAAGGATTTATTTGTAATCAATGTGCAAGATTTCATTTGGGCTAGTCATCTAGAGCATTAGGATCTTAAGGGATGATTGGTGGAATGGGACATTAAGGACAGAAAATGAAAGGAGGAGAACCAACCAACTCTGTCTATAGACTAGGTCAGAGGTAATTTAACTCCAGACCTGCTTGGACAAAATTAGAGGCGAGACAAGGGATCTTGGAAAGGTTAACTGGTCATGCAAGGATCCTAGTGGACAGGGCTAACACTAATCCCCAGTGTTCCCAAACCTTCCCGCTAAATCCTACCAAGAACATCTAAAGATGGACTTCATCAATTCATACATCAGAGAGCAGGCAATAACATCCACTACATTGGTTAAATCAATCGAAATCAATATTCAGATACACATATAAGAAAAAAACATTGAGGCAGGGAGAGCAGGAAACATAGGACACCTAACAAGGGTGAATCCTATGTTATACTTCTGTTGCCTACTAGTAGAAATGAAATGAAATGTAGCATGCAACGAGAGCAAGGCAATCACAAATACAAAGAATGAGGAAACATCACTAGCTACTTTAGATCAGGATCCAAAGAAACATGCTTGTCATATTAAAAACAACACCAATCAGGTACATCATAGCCCATAGCTTGAACATTCAGCCTGAATACATCTATTCTCAGTCTATCTTACAATATTGCACAGAGAACTTGTCTCAAGAGGAACAATGCTTGAATTTCACTGATATCTCATCAACAACCATTCCAATAATTTCTTTCTGAGTTTATAGCAGAGGATGGGCCGAGGGGGTAGGTGGAACACTGAATGAAGCATTAAACACAGAAAGAAGGAGTGGGCTGAAACCCATCCTGCTTGAATGCTGAGTATTTAATCCCTGTCATTCTCTGGGTGTTAGGATGATCTTCTTTAGATTTCCGATTACTCTGATATGACCTTGAACGCACTCTGGCCACGGGACTTTGCTGTACTTGCAGGAAATAAACCAATGGTAAGCAACTGCTGAGAAGTCCACTTACATAAATGCTCCGGTGGCTCTGAACTATTGTTAGGGTGGGAATTCCTTCAGGGACATTGTGCATAATGAAGACTGTATGGGCGCCCTGTACCTGATGAAGAAAAACATTTCCGTTGATATGAAAACCCTGATACTCTGATCTCTCATGCTGTACCTTTTGTGCGATGTATGGGTCTTTGAACCGGTTCCTGTGTTGCCTAAAATCCTCGCGAGGGCGCAAAAATCTCCTCTTTAATGCCTCGAGCCCTATGCTATTCCCGTACTGTCTTTGTTCATGCATTATGAGCTTTAATGGCGCCAGAGACGATTTGCAGATTTTAAATTTGTCTTCTGATGGAGAAAACCACTCCGCGGATGCATGAAACCTGCTATTCATTAACTCCTTTGCCCCTGTCAGTGGAAAACTTGTTGTTGCCTCCATATTGTGCAATTATGGTGGCGTTCCAACTCTTGTACTCTGTGGAAAACCCACTACTATGTGGGGAAATTCGATGCAATGGAGGACTAGTGGAGCGGAGGGTGAAACATATGGCAGTGCGGTGGTGGAAACAACGATATTATGCGAAATAACGGTGAAAATGCATTGAAGTGGCATAATGTGTGAACAATAGGGTTTGGTGGTGATATGCGGTGCAGGCCATTGGATCTTGGCCTGGAGACAAAGATCGACGGCGGAGATTGACCTGCAGGCTGACTGAACAAACATAACTAAACTTTGGACTTTGGCGAAAACATATAGAAATGCACAGAAATGCAATGAAATGAATGCAAGACATGGGACCCGGCCGAGGCGGAGGGCGGCTAAACCCGAACCGTCAGATCTGTATCTGACGGAAGGTTTGGATTCGATCAGAGGATCGCAAATCGCAAGGGGGGGAAGGGTTGCATATGAATCACAAACTTTGTGATGCGATTGAAATGAGCGCTGACCGTCGGATTTGCACGGGAAATGGACGACGGAGATCCAATCGGAGCAATCGCAATCGGGGGGAACAAAAGGTGACACATATAAAAAACTTCTGATTGCGATTAAGGAGGACAAGCGATAGCGATCGTGTATCAAACGGACGATGGAGATTTAATCGGGGGGAAGACAGAAAAACTTGCGATCGGCGGAAATGGGAAGTGTGATGGTCGTTGGATCAGCAGGGGAATGGATGGCCAGGATTTAATCAGGGGGTCGCAATTGGAGCTTGGACAGGAAGGCTTGCGATCGCGATCGGAAGGGTATTTGCGATTCAGCACTGGCCGTCGGATCCGAAGGTTAGATCAACTGCCCACGGCTAATCAGAGGGAGAAGTGCGATCGGGGGTCAGGAGTTAGGAATTGCGATTAGCGATCAGGCGGAGGATGCGATTAGCGCTCTACCGTTGGATCTGTACATCTGATCGACGGTGTAAAACATGCCGTGGGACTTAACGTCATAACTCAATCGCATCGGAACTTTCGAAGTTTTCAAAGGAAATTGGATCTCCGCCGGTGTTCCAATTGCGATTAGCACTTGGGACTTAAGCGCTTGGTCCCAGCGCATGGGCATGTGTGGGAAGTGGTTAAGGGGCCAGCGGGAAAGGGGCCAGGCCTATCATATGGTCGGAAAGTGGGTTTTTTAACCCGTTTTAATGCGTTTTTACACCAAAGGGAGGTAACGATAGAGGAGTAAAGGGGAATTAAGGTCAACAAAGAGTAAGGGAAGAATGTAAAGGGGAATCTTTGGGAAATTAGAAGGTTGATAGGGGGGAAATAAAACACTTTGACAGAAAGAGGAAAAAGGAAGAAGGGACATTTGCAGGGGTACAAGGGGTAACGCAGGTCTTAGGGAGAGGAACCAGCAGAGGGGATTTGTATAAGGCAAAGCACAGAGAGACGTCAAGGATGATGTGTCTTCAGGGGGGATGCATTCCTTGAAGGTCTCCAGAAAGACACAGCCCCCATCTTGCTTGTCAAGAATTTCATAGGGGGGCTAATAGTGGCTCCACATGGGGATGGCTTCTCCTTGGAGGAGTCAAGAAACCAGATATGATCTTTGGAGTAGGCCAGTTTCCTGCTGTCATAAGCCATCTTTCTTCTTTGATTTCAGCTGCCACAATATGAACATGTTACATCAGCAGAAACATTCTTCTCAATCAGACTACCTACCCAGCTACAATCCTAGCATTTTTTCTTCTTTCCTTAGGGTGCAGTTGAACTAGCAGACCCTTTACATTATTTATTTTGAAAGCAAAAACAAACCTACTTTAGATCTACCCTTATTGCTCCATGAGGCCAGATTAGACTGTTGGCCTCATCCATTTCTCTACCTAATCTAATACCTGCTGGGATTATACTGTCCATCAGGTTTCTTCACCTACATTCTAAGACAGGAATTGAAACAATTAACTACATGCTCATAGACTAAGCTTTATTGATCTTTTCCTACCTACCCTACTCTACTGAAACATTTACAAGTCTAGCTTACAAACATTGTCTTGCAATGCAACCAGTCCATCAAATGATCCCATGGCTGGTCCTTCTTGCTCAATTCCTTGAGCATGCTGGATAGGCAGGGCAGCTCCCACTCCTCTTGCTCCATAACAGCAGCCTTGAAAAGTGTTCTCTCTACTTGCAACATGGGGCTCAAAAATACCCTAGATCCTTCTTCAAGTGTATGCAGGAAATGTGCATAAGGATCATGAAATGATACTTGGTTATGAATATCTGGCAAGCAGGCTTCAACCAGGACCTCTTCTTCTTCCACCAGATGGAGGAAAAGACTCTCTTGGGGTAGAGTGTCTCCTTCATCTTCTGAACTGGAGGACTCATCATATATTGCAATGTTGTCCTCTCGGAGCTTTGATATATTTTTCTCTGAGGTGCTGAGCTCTGTGAGAAGATCTCTGTATTCTTGAGCAGGGTTTTGGTCCATTGCTTCCTCTTTTTCAAGAGAAAGCTCATTGCTTTCAAGCTACTCAAGAACTTCTTCTTTGCTTCCCTCCTCATCTTCTGAAAAGAAAGGCTGCTGGTGGCGAGTCTCACTGATGATGTGTGGTAGAGAAGAATGAAGATTCATAGAATCTTCATCTGCTATTATATTGTCATAGCTCTCCCCATCAGTATCATAAATAGCCTGAATGGTTTCATTACCTCTCTGAAATTTCTGGCTCTGATTTTCTTCCCATGAATCTAGGGATGATGGTCCTACAAGCTCGGCTTCTCTTTGAAAGCACTCACCCTCAAACATATCATAAAAAGGAAAATCACAATTGTAAGTAATGTCACCCTCCAAACCTATTGAATTCTCAGCATGTCTTTCTTCATTCCGGTCCACAGAGGAGTCTTCTGAATCTAAATCATCAAATTCATGTAATGACTGAGCAGGAGCATGGGTTCCATAGAAGATTCCTGGGGTGGACTGCTGGTTTAGTATCCGCTCAATATCTTCCTCTGTCAAAGGAGGGGTTTCCCTTTCATCATGGACAAAAGCACATCAGTCCTCTTTCTCTTGCATTAGCTGATTTGGAGGCTGGATATTTCCTTGAGCCTCTTCTCCCTCATCAGATTCTGCCTCTTCTGTGTGGTCCTCTGCTTCCTCAAGGAAGCTTTCCTTATCAGCTTTTGCTAATAGGTCTTGATGTTCTTTGGTTAGCATAACACAAGGCATAGGTAAGCAATCAGGAAGTTCTTGATTACTAACCTCTTCATCTTCTATAGATTCTTGAACATCATACATGTCTTGCTCATCTTCTCGGTCTTGAGTTTTTTGTCGCTCTGAAAGATGCATGGGCTGCTCGAAATAACCATCATCTGCATTCGTATTAGCCATGTACATCTTCATCACGTTTCTGTTAATTCAATTAACTGATCGCACAAAGCGTCATACTTTGTATCTTTGTCCATGTTTGGATTCATGCTTATGCAAAGAAGGCTACTACTTCTTCTCAACCAGTTTAGTGTCCTTCACCAGTGGAATCATTTGGTCTTTGGATCATAGGGAGTGTGGAGTCGCCAGGTCGATGATTATGAATGTTTGAAGTAGGATGCTGTCTGTTATCACTCAGGTTTTCCTTGAAGTTGTGGAAAAGGAAATTATACCCGAGGTAACCACAAACCAACCTTCATATGCAGAATCTAGCCAATCTGCATCCAGAGAGGGCTCTCTCTTTATAATTTATCTTTGTTCTTAGAAAGTTTTAGGCTAGTTATAAGTCCAAGAGTTTTGATTTTGTTTGAATGGTGGAATCCATCAACTAGGGCAAGGTTGAAGATTTTCAGTCCATTGGGCTATGGAGTCAAAGGATGGATTTACTGGATTACTATTCTATACACAAGATGGCTTTGCAGGGAAAGATAGCCAAACAGAGAACAATCCTTAAAATTTAAAGTGGATGGAATGGGTTTGAAGGGATGAAAGGCAGCTAAGAATCTTTCACCATGTTCAAAAAGAAAGAAATGAAATGATTAAAAACAAAGAGCAGTGAAGAATTCTTTATTATAGTAATCAAGAATGTTTAAATTAGCAAAGCAAGAGCATTTAAGAATTCATGCTTATAACCAATTTAGAGGAAAACAATAAGAATAATCACATCTGAAACTAGAGTACAATTAAGTAAATTCTGATTCAATCCTTTATGTAAATTATTCAGAAATGGACACAATGATATTATAAACAGATATAACACTTAAGACATAGGATAGAAAGACTTATTGAACTGCAGTCCGACACATGAATCCTGCAAAAAGTCCTGAGCTTCAAATTGTCATCCAGCAAGCCACGAATAAATTTATCCAAAACGATTTTATTCCAAAAAATTCAATGTCACAGCAAAGTAATAGAATCCACCCAAAATACTTCCAAGAGTGAAGTATTTATACAAACTCTAAACTAAAATATCTTGAAAAAATATCAAGATTGGTTCACAAATCTCTCCAACTATTTTACATAAATAGAACTTTAGTAAAGGAAAATCTAACTAATGCATCTATTTGGCACTATTTTTGATGGATAGGTGATTACAAAGAGGAGAATTCGAATTTGATCCAACTCTTAGTTGATGATGAGGCATCCAAGTCACTAACTGCTTCCTTTCTTTGTGCAATCTGCTCCAACAATTCTGCAAATTTGGGGTCCAATGATATCTTTTTATTTCTCAATCCGTAATATATATGTAAAAAGTGAAAGAGTTTATTGTAGATAAATATGTTGGTGAGCTAAAAATCTTTCACTTTCATAAAATTCCTCTCCAGCTGTGCACAATAGGCTCTGCAAAACGATGTGTAAAACAGAGTTTTACAGAGTCTGAAAAATAGCCTCTAAAGATGTGCATGTATCTCTCAGTCTGAAATCAATGTCCAAAAAATGAGATAGGTTTTTGTATATGGGTATCTTAGGAACAAACACCTCCTTCATTTTTGTAATATGGATTTCTTATTGGCCACAATATTCTCTGCAAAATGATGACTTAACAGGAATTTTCTGCAAAAAGTGCTTTCAAACATTGTTTAATATTTCCAAAACCATAATGGCTGTTAGAGAAGTGAGAGAGGTTTTTGTATATGGCCCTCTTAAGAACATAAACCTCCTTAAGTTTTGTAAAATTCATCTTGGATTGATTACAATAGTTTCTGCAAAACTATGACTAAAATATGCAATTTCTGCAAAAATGTTCCTTCTTGTTATGTTTTTTCATCTTTTTACTTTCTTGCTCTTTTGACTGTTTTACTTTCACTTTAGACAAACCTCACTATTGGTGAAAGTATTCTCATATATTTTTACCATTTTACTGCCTTCTATATTTACTTTTATTGTTTACCTTTAACTGCTTTGTAACTTCATTTTAACTTTCACTGACTTTTACCTGATACACTTTAACCACTGATACTCTTTAGCTGTTATGCTTTCTAACCTCTGTTTGAATAGATTTGATAACAATATTGGAGTAAAAAAATCTTATGACTAGTATTAAGACTGTTTATCCAAGGATGTGATCTTCTGATCACCTCTTCAGGGGACAACCGAGTAGATTTTTCAAGCAATTCCCCAATGAACAAGGGAGTGAGGTTTTGACTAGGTTCAAAATGTAGCATTGCATTGATAGCTTGGGGAGTAATGGGGAAAAGAACACTCTGGTCAGGGGACATTACTGCTCTTTGAGTTGGATCATAGTTAGAATGACAACAGTGGATAATTTCTGGGAAAATGAGGACTGAGGGGATGAGATATCTCGGGAAATTGGATTCCCACAACCCAATGACATCCAATCCCTTCGAATAATCGTCTCTGCAGCGACAATAACTTCGAAGGGGGCTTTCATCAAACACTAAGTCTTTAATTTGGAAGTATTTATCCACTAAGGGCAAATATTCTAACTCTCTGTGGGGGGCATTCAATGGGGTTACATTCAGGGTTGCCGGGGCTTTCATTTTGGTTCTTGTGTGTTCAAAATGGAAGTCTCTGGGTTTTCTTTACAGGCCGGGGTGCGATTTCAGTTTTAACGAGGGAAATTGGCACAATTGCAGGTTTGGGGGAACAATTCACAGTTTAAAAATCGCTAAGATTTCAACACTAATCCAGTGGAAAAACAAGGAACACAGAGTTTCTTTTGAAGTTCGGAGCGCAAATAGAATAAATACCTGTTTTCAGATGCAGACTGGGATTTAACAGGTATCAAATGGTGGCCAGAAGATGCTTGAATACTGGTCCGGCAGAATTCTCAAGCAAAATTAGATAGAACAGTGATTTTCAGTGGAATTTTGAATTTGCAGCAGAAGGCGCAGTGGCTTTCGAATAACGAAAATGACATAAAAAACACGAAAATTTGTTTTATTTCCAAGTTAAAAAGGGATTTTTTATTTTTTC
Source organism: Pinus albicaulis (assembly GCA_034641835.2). Classification (NCBI taxonomy): domain Eukaryota; kingdom Viridiplantae; phylum Streptophyta; class Pinopsida; order Pinales; family Pinaceae; genus Pinus; species Pinus albicaulis. The sequence continues at coordinate 310,758,753 of CM076583.1, forward strand.
GAGGACTGACGTCATCGATGTACGGGCTGACGTGTGCAGGGGTCGGGCGGTAAGCGGTAAGTGGTAATCCCCACAGCGCTTATGGACAAGAGCGGTTTTTAATGCGAGGGCAACGATTCCATTGGGCGATGGACGCGTGGCTGGTGGACTATTTCAAAACCACCAAGTCCCCGCGCGTTAAAGCTCTGACAAGGGGCGAATGGCGGAATTGATGTGGAGCGTTGATCTGTGGAGGGGCGATCCAAAGGTGGAAGGGACGGGGAGATGGTGGGGCATTATCGTGCGGGCCCGGCGGGGTTTTAAACGTGATTAACTTTATTAAACATCCCGGGGGGCGTCTAATAGGCGGAAAAGTGTGGTTATTAATTAAATTCTGATAATTAATTAATCCCAATGGTTAATGAAAAATAGGGGTCGCGGCAGGGTTCAATTATGGTTAAAGTGTCGGGTGGGATGCCAAGTGGATGAGCCACGGTGGCATGGGGGTTTTTCCGAAGTTTTGATTTAAAAATAAAACTTCAGGTTTATTCTTTTTTTGTGTTAAACATATATATCATATGTTTAAAGCTTTTCTCATATATGTTTTTATTATATGATAAATAAATCGATATGATTGAATTACCATAGGGGCGGGAGTATTATATAATGATATATTTTAACCAAAGGGGTTGTATAGTGGGTTTTTATTTGAATGCACGGGGAAATAAATACTTTGGCTAAACTTTATAATAGAGGGGTTTTGGATATTTATATAAAAGGAGTTATATACTTAGGATAGGGCATTTCACTAGGGATTTAATAAATAGAGTTAAATGTTAATATGACAAAGGGACAAAGACAACTCAAAATACTTTGCACATCTAAGAAAGTGACAATTTCTGAAGTAAATTACAATATATCATCTTCAACACTTAAACTTAGAATAGTAAGTTATTTTGAGGGATTTTTATGGAATTTTGTATGATTTTCCTAAGAAAAATGGGATTTTACTTAGGAAAAGATTGAAAGTGAATGATAATGGATGATTTCAAGTACTTAGGTCTTTTTGATCATCAGGCCGAGGGTCCGGTCCCTCCAAAAGTCAAGGAAATGCCTTGAGCCCCTTTGATCTCCAAATACCTTAGCACTTTGGGAAAATTAGTAAAAACTTAGGGAAAAAGTGATGTGGGAAGTTAATGATTTTGACTTTGCTTTCTGTGAATTCTTCAGTGTATTTTCTGCTTTAGTACTTGTGATGAAAGTAAAGGATTAAACACATTTAGCAACATCATTCATCACATGAAACTTTGCAACACCATCTACCTACCCTATCTACTTTACACTACCATTTTCTCTTCTTTATTAGGGTGCATTTGGACTTGCAAACCCTTATCAACCTTTTTCTTTTTACATGGCCAATCTATCTAATTCTACCCTTATTACATCCAAGGGCTCAGATTAAACTGTTGAGCACCTCTTATTAATCTCTACCTATCTACTTATCTGCCAAGATTAAACTGTTTGGTCAGATACTTATTCTCTATTCTATAACATGAAATTGAAACATGAATGAGTCAAGTTTATACAGTTTGACTCTTCATAAATTGTGGCAAAAGTTTGACAAGCTGCACACAATTACTTATTTACAAAAAATGAAATAGTAGTGGCATTTGGATTTGCACACTTTCCTTGGTCTATTTTTGTTTGGGGTTCATCTCTTTCACTCTTTTGACCAATTTATTTTTTTTACCCTTTGATTTTTCTTTTAGGGTATACCCTCTTTACATTTTTTAAATTTTTTGATTTTTTGGTTTTTCAAGAATATGGAACACCTTTGCTAAAAAAAAAGGTTTGAACATATTCCATAGTTCAATCAAGACAATCATGAAAAATGACACCTATTGGTATAGGAGTCTAACATTGTCCACCATCAGCAATTAGGTAATGTCACCTTTCAGGAATAACCTCAAAACACAAAAAAATCCAACCAGAGATTGACTAGGAGGGCGTTTACCAGATATGTCACCTCCGAAGAGGGTGAGATCCGGAGGCTACCTGGCCCTTCCCAGGCTTTGTCTAAGAGTATGAGGCACACAACGAACAGAGGATGATTCAAGAAAGGGATGAATTTCTACCAATCTAACCAGAGACTTGTGGGTTTGAATGCCTAGGGATGTTCAAAGTGCAATGCATTCAAATTTCCCCAGGGAGTCACCATTATGTTGGGGTTCCCATGTTTTGGCCAGATTGGCAAGACCAAAAGATGAGACAACATCAGAACCACTTAGGGACCTTAGGATCTAGCCCTCCTAGGTCCAGAGAGGGATCTCTCTATACAAGTCAAAGGATATATCTTTGAAACTCCAAGTTATGATTTTAGGCTAGTTGTAGGCTCAGGGTTGTTGGTTTGATTGAGTTTGGTTGGAGGGAATCAGGAAAAGAAGGACCAATATAAGACAAGGACGAGCAAAGAGGAAGCTTAGGCAGAGACAGATGACTCAGAGAACATCAAAGCCATTGGGCTATGGAGTCAAGAAAGGATTTATTTGTAATCAATGTGCAAGCTTTCATTTGGGCTAGTCATCTAGAGCATTAGGATCTTAAGGGATGATTGGTGGAGTGGGACATTAAGGACAGAAAATGAAAGGAGGAGAACCAACCAACTCTGTCTATAGATCAGGTCAGAGGTCATTTAACTCCATACCTGCTTGGAAAAAATTAGAGGCGAGACAAGGGATCTTGGAAAGGTTAACTGGTCGCGCAAGGATCCTAGTGGACAGGGCTAACACTAATCCCCAGTGTTCCCAAACCTTCCCACTAAATCCTACCAAGAACATCTAAAGATGGACTTCATCAATTCATACATCAGAGAGCAGGAAATAACATCCACTACACTGGTTAAATCAATCGAAATCAATATTCAGATACACATATAAGTAGAAAACATTGAGGCAGGGAGAGCAGGAAACATAGGGCACCTAACAAGGGTGAATCCTATGTTATACTTCTATTTCCTACCAGTAGAAATGAAATGAAATGTAGCATGCAACGAGAGCAAGGCAATCAAAAATATAGAGAAAGAGGAAACATCACCAGCTGCTTTAGATCAGGATCCAAAGAAACATGCTTGTCATATTAAAAACAACACCAATAAGGTACATCATAGCCCATAGCTTGAACATTCAGCCTGAATACATCTAGTCTCAGTCTATCTTACAATATTGCACAGAGAACTTGTCTCAAGAGGAACAATGCTTGCATTTCACTGATATCTCATCAACAACCATTCCAATAATTTCTTTCTGGGTTTATAGCAGAGGATGGGATGAGGGGGTAGGTGGAACACTGAATGAAGCGTTAAACACAGAAAGAAGGAGTGGGCCAAAACACATCCTGCATGAATGCTGAGTATTTAATCCCTGTCATTCTCTGGGTGTTAGGATGATCTTCTTTAGATTTCCGATTACTCTGATATGACCTTGAACACACTCTGGCTGTGGGACTTTGCTGTACTTGCAGGAAATAAACCAATGGTAAGCAACTACTGAGAAGTCCGCTTACATAAATGCTCCGGTGGCTCTGAACTACTGTTAGGGTGGGAATTCCTTCAGGGACATTGTGCATAATGAAGACTGTATGGGCACCCTGTACCTGATGAAGAAAAACATTTCCGTTGATATGAAAACCCTGATACTCTGATCTCTCGTGCTGTACCTTCTGTGCGATGTATGGGTCTTTGAACCGGTTCCTGTGTTGCCTAAAATACTCGTGAGGGCGCAAAAATATCCTCTTTAATGCCTCGAGCCCTATGCTGTTCCCGTACTGTCTTTGTTCATGCATTATGAGCTTTAATGGCGCTGGAGATGATTTACATATTTTAAATTTGTCCTCTGATGGAGAAAACCGCTCCGCGGATGCATGAAACCTGCTATTCATTAACTCCTTTGCCCCTGTCAATGGAAAAATTGTTGTTGCCTCCATACTGTGCAATTATGGTGGCGTTCCAACTCTTGTACTCTGCGGAAAACCCACTACTCTGTGGGGAAAGTCGATGCAATGGAGGACTGGTGGAGCGGAGGGTGAAACATATGGCGGTGCGATGGCGGAAACAACGATATTATGTGAAATAACGGTGAAAATGCATTGAAGTGGCGTAATGTGTGAACAATAGGGTTTGGTGGTGATATGCGGCGCAGGCCATTGGATCCTGGCCTGGAGACAAAGATCGACGGCGGAGATTGACCTGCGGGTTGACTGAACAAACATAACGAATCATTGGACTTTGGTGAAAACATATAGAAATGCACAAAAATGCAATGAAATGAATGCAAGACGTGGGACCCAGCGGAAGCGGAGGGTGACTAAACCCAAACCGTCAGATCTGTATCTGACGGATGGTTTGGATTCGATCGGAGGATCGCAAATCGCAAGGGGGGGGGGAGGGTTGCATATGAATCACAAACTTTGCGATGCGATTGAAATGAGCACTAAACGTTGGATTTGCACGGGAAACAGACGGCAGATATCCAATCGGAGCAATCGCAATTGGGGGGAACAAAGGGTGACACATATAAAATACTTCTGATTGCGATTAAGGAGGACAAGCGATAGCCGTTGGATCGTGTATCAAACGGACGACGGAGATTTAATCGGGGGGAAGACAGAAAAACTTGCGATCGGCGGAAATGGGAAGTGTGATGGCCGTTGGATTAGTAGGGGAATGGATGGCCAGGATTTAATCGGGGGGGTCGCAATTGGAGCTCGGACGGGAAGGCTTGCGATCGCGATCGGAAGGCGATTTGCGATTCAGCGCTGGCCATCAGATCCGGAGGTTAGATCAACGGCCCACTGCTAATCGGAGGGAGAAGTGCGATCGGGGGTCAGGAGTTAGGACTTGCGATTAGCGATTGGGCGGAGGATGCGATTAGCACTCTACCGTTGGATCTGTACAGTGGATCGACGGTGTAAAACATGTCGTGGGACTTAACGTCATAACTCGATCGCATCGGAACTTTCGAAGTTTTCAAAGGAAATTGGACCTCCGCCGGTGTTTCGATTGCGATTAGCGCTTGGGACTTAAGCACTTGGTCCCAGCACATGGGCACGTGTGGGAAGTGGTTAAGGGGCTAGCGGGAAAGGGGCCAGGCCTATCATATGGTCGGAAAGTGGGTTTTTTAACCCGTTTTAATGCGTTTTTACACCAAAGGGAGGTAACGATAGAGGAGTAAAGGGGAATTAAGGTCAACAAAGAGTAAGGGAAGAATGTAAAGGGGAATATTTTGGAAATTAGAAGGTTGATAGGGGGGAAATAGAGGGGAACAAAAACACTTTGACAGAAAGAGGAAAAGGGAACAAGGGAAATTTGCAGGGGTACAAGGGGTAACACAGGTCTTAGGGAGAGGAACCAGCAGAGGGGATTTGTATAAGGTAAAGCACAGAGAGACCTCAAGGATGATGTGTCTTCAAGGGAGATGCATTCCTTGAAGGTCTCCAGAAATACACAGCCCCCAGCTTGCTTGTCAAGAATTTCATAGGGGGGCTAACATAACCCACAGCAGAATGGGGTCGCAAAGAGAAAGAATAGAACGATTATGGGTGCTTCACGAACGATGTTGCATGATCAGGGCCTTCCCATACACTTGTGGGCTAAGGCATGCAACACTGTGGTTTATGTGCAAAACCGTTTTCCTCATAGAGTACTTGGCATGAGTACAACTGAAGAGGCGTTTTCTTGTAAGAAGCCTGATATTTCTCATTTGAAGATTTTTGGCTCATCTGGTTACATTCATGTGACGAAGGATGCCACGAAGGAGCTGGAGCCGACTGCAAAGGTTGGGATATTTTTGGGGTACATAGAAACAACCCACAATTATCTTGTTTATTTTCCAGACAATCGGATGACTGTCGTGCGACGTGATATCAAATTTCATGAGGAGAAAGCCATGAAGTTGTCACTTGAGAGGGAGATACACTTGCATGCAGAGGAGGAGCTACTTTTTCCTAAACATGAGCCTCAAGATGTGGATCAGCCACAAGAGGAGGTTCATGGAGTGGAAGAAACCATTCATGCAGCGCCAAACATCAAAGGGATGAAGCACACTACAGAAGCTGAGCGACTGAATCTTGATGTAGTGCAGAATGTAGGATTTCCTACATCACAACACAAACAGAGACAATCACCTGACCGATTTACTGGATACATGGCTCTAATGAGCAAGTATATCATGACGGAGCCATCCTCTTTCGAGGAAGCTCTGGTGGATCCCGCATGGGTGGATGCCATGGCGGAAGAGTATGATTCGATTGTCAGAAACAGTGCATGGGAGATTGTCCAAAGGTTGGAAGGGAAATCAGTGGTAGGTTCGAGATAGATCTATAAAGTGAAGCAAACTGTTGATGGGAGTGTTGAGAAGTATAAGGAAAGATTTGTTGCTCGGGGTTTCTCACAGATCGAGGGGATCGACTATGAAGAAAACTTTGCACCTGTCACAAGGTATTCTTCCATACAGACCATCATTGCTCTCTCAGCATAGATGGGTTGGCACATTCATCAGATGGATGTGAAGACAGCGTTCCTCAATGGAATCATTGAGGAGGAGGTGTACATTGAGCAGCCTAAAGGATTCGAAATATTCAGCAGCGAGTCACATGTGTGCAGGCTCAAAAGAGCGTTGTATGGGCTGAAACAAGCACCTCGTGCTTGGTACACATGGATAGACAGTTATTTCACCGGACTTGCTTTCGCTAAGAGTGAGGCGGATCCAAACCTATACTAGATTGTGGTGGAGGGTAAGAGTTTGATCATTGTGCTTTATGTAGATGATTTAATACTAACAGGTGATGAAATGTTGATACACTCATGTAAGGAAGATCTTGCAAAGGAGTTCGAGATGAAGGACTTGGGCCTCCTTCATTATTTCTTGGGATTGGAAATTTGGCAGCGAAAAGGTGAACTGTTTGTGTCTCAAGGCAAGTATGCCCAGGAGATACTAGAGAAGTTTCACATGCAAGACTGCAAGCCTATCGACACTCCTCTTCCTGGTGGTTGGAGGAAAGAGGATGCTACATCGGCAGAGGTAGTGGATGCCACTGTTTATCGATAGTTGGTTGGTTCGCTCATGTATTTAGTCAATACACAACCGAACATATGCTATGCTGTGAACTAGCTTTCACAAGCGATGGTGAAGCCTACCAAGCTCTTGTGGAAGGCAGGAAAGCATGCCTTGAGGTATCTCAGGGGCACATCTGCGTATGGATTGTGGTATAGACAGTTAGATGAGTTGAAGCTACATGGCTTCACGGATGCAGATTGGGCAGGAAGCCCAATGGACAGAAAGATCACATCTGGAGGGATTTTCAGTATCAGATCTCTAGTAGTTTCTTGGTACAGCAGGAAATAAAGATCTGTGGTACTCAGTTCAGCAGAGGCTGAGTACATGGCAGCAAGTTTGGCTGCATGCGAGGCTATATGGATTAGGAAGATCCTGGTTGGTTTTTTTGGTTCTCACTTAGATCCTACTGTGATATATTGTGATAATAAAAGTTGCATTAAACTCTCGGCTAATCTAGTATTTCATGATAGATCTAAACATATTAACATCCTGTATCATCATATCAGAGATTGTGTGCAACGGAAGATCATGTTGCTTTCTTACATTCCTATGGAGGATCAAGATACAGATATTCTAATGAAGCCACTCACCAGGAGCAAATTGGAATACCATAGAGACAGGATCAGGGTGGCAGATAATCCCTATCTTGTTGAGAGGGAGTGTTGAGATTCAACACGATGATGAGCTTAGTTAAAAGAGTCGCCTTCACTAAGTGGGCCCGCAGGTTATTTTTGGGGCAAAGTCTATTTTTAGACATGTCGATCATATTCTATGAGTTGTAGGATGCTATTTGTGGATGGTTGGTAAAGTTGGAAAAATAGATAGACTTCTATTTTTAGACATATTGGGCAGAGTCTATTTTTAGACTTCTAGTCTAAAAATATATATGTCGAATATTATTAGCTCTAAATAATATTTGGACTCTAAACATTATCTTATTCTCTTGGAGCACTTCAGTTAAGTGCACAGATGTGGCACAGCAGCTGACAGAAGGAATTACGCCATTCCCGAGGGTTTAGTAGAGCTATTGCATGGAGGACTTCAGTTAGAACTCATGTGGCAGAGTTTGGTGGAGTTGGAGAAGTAGTTGGTGGAGTTGTATTTAGTTTAACTCAGTTAGACTCAATTGAACTAGTTGTATCTTGTCCAAATGATTGATACACTAGTGAGAGTGGAGTGAATTAATTAGTTAATTAATTCACAAATAATAAATCATTAATAAACTGATTAATACATCAGTTAACTACAGTGCATGGCAGTTTCATTGGAGACCAATGGAGAGATAGGTGAAAGAGCAAGTGTGACTAGTAGTTGTGACTATAGTGATGCATTGATTTCATCCAACACTCAGTGGAGATGCCAATGAGGATTGTGTCAGCAAGGCTAGAGTAATTCGAACTCATTCAGAGCCATTCTTCAGTAGGGATTGCGCAGTAGAGGCAAGCTAGCAGGTGGCAAAGATCGTTGCATGGATTTGCAAGATTGGGCCTGATTAGTGTGTAGCGATTGTATTGCACTGAGAGATTGATATGGTCAGCTTTGTATGAGGATTGTTACATGATATCTATGACATATATTATATATAGATATTTGGGGTTTTCAGCTTCAGGGTTTCCCATTAAACAACTATGTTAATGTGTGTGAATTTTTATTGTTTCATGTGTGCATTGCAATCTTGATTTAATTTCCACAAATTATCAATGGTGGAATAGATTTTGTATTTTTCATGAGGCTAAAATAGTGTGAGATCAGGAGAATCTTGGAAATATAACACATAATTTATATATAATTTCTACAGAAGGACGTGGGATTCTTGAACAGGAAGACCCAACAAGGGATGTCTAAGCAGACAATACCTTCAGAAAATGATAATCTTCAACAACCCTCTCTTGTTGCTCTCCTCCTCCTTTTATAAGATTGGAGTCTTGGAAAAACCGTAAACCACTTCATTAGTTTAGCCCTTTTCACATTTAGAGTCTCCTTCTAGAACTACGTTGTCCCTGAAGGAGGTTCAATGCATCTAGACTACATTGTTGACTTGGTCAAAGGTGACCCTCTCTTGTGATTTAGACCCATTCTATGAGTTGCAGGATGCTATTTGTGGATGGTTGGTAAAGTTGGAAAAATAGATGGACTTCTATTTTTATACATATTGGGCAGAGTCTATTTTTAGACTTCCAGTCTAAAAAAAAATATGTCAAATATTATTAGCTCTTAATAATATTTGGACTCTAAACATTATCTTATTCTCCTGAAGCACTTCAGTTAAGTGCACAGATGTGGCACAGTAGCTGAAAGAAGGAATTACGCTATTCTCGAGCGTTTACTAGAGCTATTGCATGGAGGGCTTCAGTTAGAACTCATGTGACAGAGTTTGGTGGAGTTGGAGAAGTAGTTGGTGGAGTTGTATTTAGTTTAACTCAGTTAGACTCAGTTGAACTAGTTGTATGTAGTCTAACTAATTGATACACTAGTGAGAGTGGAATGAATTAATTAGTTAATTAATTCAAAAATAATAAATCATTAATCAACTGAAGAATAGATTAGTTAACTACAGTGCATGGCAGTTTCAGTGGAGACCAATGGAGAGATAGGTGAAAGAGCAAGTGTGACTATCAGTTGTGACTAAGTGATGCATTGATTTCATCCAACACTCAGTGGAGATGCCAATGAGGATTGTGTGAGCAAGGCTGGAGTAATTCGAACTCATTCAGAGCCATTATTCGGCAGGGATTGCGCAGTAGAGGTAGGCTAGCAGGTGGCAAAGATCGGTGCATGGATTGCCTGATTAGTGTGTAGCGATTGTATTGCACTGAGAGATTGATATGGTCATATTTGTATGAGGATTGTTACATGATATATATGACATATATTATATACATATATTTTGGGTTTTCAGCTTCAGGGTTTCCTGTTAAACAACTATGTTAATGTGTGTGAATTTTTATTGTTTCATGTGTGCATTGCAATCTTGATTTAATTTCCACAAATGCTCAATGGTGGAATAGATTTTGTATTTTTCATGAGGCTAAAATAGTGTGAGATCAGGAGAATCTTGGACATATAACACATAATTTATATATAATTTCTACAGAAGGACGTGGTATTCTTGAACAGGAAGACCCAACAAGGGATGTCTAAGCAGACAATACCTTCAGAAAATGATAATCTTCAACAACCCTCTCTTGTTGCTCTCCTCCTCCTTTTATAATATTGGAGTCTTGGAAAAACCATAAACCACTTCATTAGTTTAGCCCTTTTCACATTTAGAGTCTCCTTCTAGAACTACGCTGTCCCTCAAGGAGGTTCAATGCATCTAGACTGCATTGTTGACTTGGTCAAAGGTGACCCTCTCTTGTGATTTAGACCCATAGCCAACATAATATCAACAAAAATATAAAGGGTACATCAACCATAGAATCAACATATAGAAAAATACATTACTCATGAAATACAATGTAGAAAGAACCTCATATTAATGTATCCAAAGGCCAACTAGGTTTGGTACGTCCATGAACCACCTGACCATAGATTGGCTGAACCAAATCTTTCTTTCAACTAATTACCCCATTGCCATATTCCAGGAATGAACGTGGAACTTAAAACCAAACTCAACCAGGGCTTCCCGAGGCTACACCACCTCACCCTCATCAATAAACCAAGATTTACCACAATCCACACTGGATCACTAGGCCATAAATCATTAATGTATAATATTGGGATTTACCACCATCCACTTTGAATCACTAGGCCAATATAGGCATGGATGCCACCGGATCTCTTCTCCTAAATCGTGAGTAATTTGTATGTCTGAAACTCTTGGCTTTACCGTGTATCCCACCATTATCAGTCAAGGGATTCCCAGGCCTACGAGGTCTTTACCCTTTGATATTTACCATGTATCCCAACCTGGGATTTCTAGGCTCAATCAAGGGTACACACAAATAATATTTACTGTGTATTCCTCCATTCACGGAAAAGGATTCCTAGGCTTAATAGAGGTGTTCACATTTATAATTTACCATGTATCCCATCCCAAGGTTCTTAGGCCTTGTGAATAATCCCGAGACCACCCCACTCAGATTCGAGTCCATATGGAATCCAACTCAACCAAAACATGAGAACCCACCACCATGTCACACCTAGAAAAATCCATGCCAATGACAACAAGAGAACCAAGGATACACATGGAACACCATGCATGCCAAATATAGCAAGGAAATTACACATGAAAATAAATACCTGCAAATAATCCTTTTGTAGCTACTTGATCTTGTTCTTCCTTTCCTGCTCCTTCCTTCCTCTTTCTTTCTTTTCCTTTCTTGATCCAATGCTAAAATGTTCCAAGAAAAATATAAGTGTCCAAGAGTGAGAGAGAGAGAGAGAGAGAGAATAGAGGGAAAGCTCCAAAATTGAATTGACAAAAGGTACAAATTGATCCTCAAAAGTATTTTGATCAATGAGGCCTCTATTTTCTTCATTTTCCATTTTTTTCCTTCATTTTTCTCCTCACATGAAACTTGTGACCTTTCATGTTCCTTTTCTCCTAATTTCTATTTTTTTCATAAATAAAATTCCAATTAATGCCACTTTTCCTTTCCAAATCCTTTTCCATTGTCTTTTCCAATTTCCTTAGCCATAATAACCAAAATGAACACCCACACTACGATTTTTTTCCCAAAATTCAACTTGGAATAAGTGTCCCATAACCATGGTTATTATTTTTCCTTTAGAAAATTTTATTACATGGAATTTTCACTAGGGATGTTACAACCAATCTTTCTCATGGAGTCTATAAATATGTCGCTTTTCTTGGTGCTTATTATGGTCCACCGCCTACCCATTTGATCCCAGCTCATCTAGTGTTTTCTTGCTTTAGGAGTCACGAGCTACTAAAAAGTAGTCTGATATGCCCATCCAACAACCAACACTTCCACAACCTACTATTCCCAAATCAACCTAGCCTTCAGGTATAATTCCTCAAGGATCAGTTGCTTCTGTTGGTGTCTCTCCTAATCCTTTCCAATCTGGAACCATTCCTCTAGGTCTTAACCATCCAGGCATAGTTCCTTGATGTCATTATCCTTCTAGTAAGATACCTTTCTTATTCCCTCCACATGGAATTTTTTATATCCCTGGCATGACTACGTTGAGTCTTTCTAACATCACCTTGGGGATCCAAGTCTCATACATTTATCCTCTTGCAAACACTCCCCTTGATCAACTTAAAACTTACACTTATTTGACCTTAGTTCAAGCTATTGTTCCTACCCCTTTATTTTCTTCAATTCAGAACAACCTCAGTAAGAACATACTTGTATTATGAAATCATTTGGTGAGGGGGGGGGGGGGGGGGGTGGGAGGGAATACCAAAAAAATGGAACCAAAGATAAGGCACCCTAAACAACTCCCAATCTTCCTAAGCCTCCAAATCCTACCTCTCCATGCACTTTGTGTGATGTTGTTGGGCATGCCACAAATAATTGTCTTGAACTCCCCCATATCAAGAGTATGGTCTATGTTACCTTTCCTGACTCTAACATTCCTAAGGTCCATATCTCCTTACTCAAGTCAACTGAGAAGAACATATCATTACGCACAAATCACCCTTGTGCTTTGTGTCATAATTATGGCCATTATTCTCACCACTATCCCTGTCTCAAATATTTTTATGATATTTTCCAAGTTCTTCATGAAGTAGAGGTCACTCGTAATGAATCATATCACTCTCTACCTATGGATTCTGGTCCTATTATTATGCCAGAGTGGTGATATCTCAACCACCCATTGTGATCCCCCCTCATAATGTCGAGATGAAGGATAATTCCATTCCTATACTCTACCTGTCGTCATCCATGGGATCGATTTATTTAGACTCACTTGGAGTTTCCTATTGTGATTATGTCGAAACTTCTTCATCTAATACCCTAGTCTCTACAGTGGTAGGTCTTCTATATACTAGTCATTCATCCCCTCATGTTGTCGATGTGCATGTGAACCTTGTCTCTCATGACGATGCTTTAGGTAGATCCTCCACATCATGTGGTATCTCCTCCTCCCATCCTCCCATATTTCATTCAAATTAATACATCATGGAAGCCATGACCACCCCTAATTATCTTTGGGATGATATGCACCATTTTGTGCATTTCCTTTCACAACAAACCCATGATAAATATGTTGTGGATTCCACATTCATCCACACCTATTTTCCAACCCAGAAATTATCCCCCCATATTAACTGTGATGCTCGACTACATATTTCACATCAATCCCCTCACTACCTCCTCATCGATCATGATATTCATATTCGCAGTGTTGACACTGTCCTTCGTCATTGTCTCACTCAAGCTTAAGTTGAGAAAGTGCTCAATGCCTATCACGGTGGCACTTGTGGTGGACATCTCTCCAGAATGGCCACTTCCCAGAAAATGATGTGTGCTAGTTACTTTTTCCCTTCTCTCTCTAGCGTTTGCATTGAGGTTATTACACCTATTTTTGGTCCTCTAACCTGTTAGTACTAGATGAACTATAGAACACCATGTAAGACCAATTTTACCATAGTAAAATTTCTCTCACATTGAAAAACAATTTAATAACGCATAGTTTATTAAGTTATTTATGGTCTAAACAGGGAACCTCATGAGGAATAATTGAATAAATCCTTATTTGTTTGATTTTCCTCAAGGCGTAATTAATTAAACCACTGTTTAATTGATATTCCTGGTCATATTTAACCCAAAACAAGAAAATTAATTAGATAAATCATTATTTATCTTATTATTTTCTAGAAATAATTATTTAAAACATTATTTAAAAATATTCCTTGTTAAATTTGACTAAATCATTTATAAATAATTGAATAAATCATTATTTATTCAATTATTATTTAACCATATTCTTAAAGTAAAAAATAAATCATTTATTTATTTATTATTTCTAAATAAGTGGATTTGACCAAATTCAAATTCCTTTTCCCTACAACCAAAATAATAAAATATTCCATAAAAGTTGGATCTAGGTTTGGTTAATAATATTTTAATTATCCACCAATATCTAGAATAACTCAATATTTTGTTATAAATAGAGGGGGTTTTCCATTCATTCACTACATTTTTTGCCTATATATCACTCTTGATCTATACTTTTGGTCTGACTTTGATCCTCCCATCATTGTCATATTTCTACTTTTTTCTCGTGAGCTCCATTTGAGTTCCATTTTTGTGTGGGTTTTCTGCACCATCAAGAGAGAGAGAGATCTTAGATCTAAAGTGATAAGGACATACAAGAACCCATCCCATTGAGGGGGAATGGTAACATCTTTCTATGTTCCCTTCCCAGGTTTCATAACACAAAAAATTCTTTAAAAATTCTTGTCTTGTCCATTGGATGCATGGAGCAACTCTTGCTTATTTTTTCTATTTAATGTCTTTAACTACATAGATATGGATTTATGTAGCATTTATTCTGATCACTAACTACATATCTAAGGAAATCGACAGCCACATTTGATGTTAGGGTTGTTTGTTATGCACAACTAAGTGATTTTTTCGTATGCTTGCAATTATAATTCACACTAACTAGTGACTCCACAATGGTTTATAATTAGGACCACTATTGTTTTTTAGATCCCTGCATGACCAGCTGATTCAACCCCTAGGGTTTTTCTTCAAATTCTTATTTTGCATTTCTTGATGTTATTTTTAACCTTTTTAACGCTAAAACTGTAAAAATTCTAACTTCTGTGTTTTTCTGGGCCTTTTGTGCAAGTGACAGGTATCAGCCATAGCAGAGACAACACATTTTTCTGAAACTTGCTCCTGAGATAGCCGGAAGTGTAGGTCATATGTTTTGGCCCAAAACCTGTGACCTCATCTCTTATGTAGTGGATAACAGCTTGAAAACTGTGACCTCATCTGAAAACATGCCAAAAGCTGCGACCTGTACTTTTTGCAGGTTTTCTTCTGTGATTTTTATGGGTTTTTTTGGGGCACTATTCATGGTTTTCTGACCTCCCTCTTCACCTGTCTTAGACCTGTACTTTCTTAGTTTTACTCAACGAAGTAGGAACCAAGACACTTAGGGCTTCAGTAATCTTCCACCTTTTTAGGAGGAGTTTAGCTGAAGCAAGTCTTCTGAGATTTCAGTGTTTTTCAGCCATTTTTTTTCAGATCTGAACCTGCACTTTCAAATCCATTTCACATCAGTTATTTTTCCATCTAAAACACCTCTTTTCACTTTTTTTGGGTCCTCCTTTAGGGTCAACTCGATTTCCCTTTAGGTTGTAGCCTTTCGCCACCTATTTTGCAACATTTTTCCCTCTAGTTTTTTGCTATTTTCTACCCCTTTTTGCAGCAGATATGACCTTTATATCCTTGTCCCTTCCGACCTTAGATCCATTGGCCATTTTGTGTGTTTTGAATAGATTTAGATCACCCATTGAATCGTTATTGGGAAGCCCTCCTCCTTGGGTCTAAATTGATGCATCTTTAGTTGTTTATTTTAATATCGCATTCAGTTTCCTTTAATGTCATTTTCCGTTTTATTTATAGTTATACAACATATTTTTTCTTTTTTCTCTACATATTTCTGGGTTTAATTAAAATTAACACACTTATCACATACACGCACACCCTAAGTGAAGATTGCATGGCTTACAACGCCAGGCCAAGACTTAAACATTGTAATCAATTGATCATGCACATCCCTACCCTTGTTTACCTCTCTTCCTTATTGGGTTTCATGTCTCTTTACCATCATTGCACCCCCAAGGCATTTATCCTGGAGACTCCAAGGCCTTCATCCTCAGTTTTAGTTAGGAAGCCTTACCCCAATGCATAGGGTTTGAGTTTCTTCTCCACCGAATCCCCATTCTGACTCTGATTCTAGTTCATCGGGTTCCCCTTTTGGTTCTGTTCCCGACTCTCCTCCACCTTTTACCTTCATCATGTCTTGTTGAGGACCTAATGCTAGTGGTGGGCCCAACCATAATGCTGGAAATGCCACTAGTGGTGTTGCAACATGAACTATTCCGGCTGCTCCCTTGCTCCCTTATATGGCAGGCCTAAGCCTTCCCGATTTCAACTAGTTGATTAATGACCCCATACTCCATGATCTAGGTTGGCCTTCTATGCCAACCAAGATTCCATCAGACATCCCCAAGTTTGAAGGAAATGCTAGAGAGGACCCTACCAACCATGTTCATTCTTTCCACATGTAGTGTTCATCTAACTCCATCACCGATGACTCTATCTTTCTTCGGTTATTCCAGCGTACGCTTACAGGAGAAGCTTCCAAGTGGTATGACAACCATGCCTCCTCCTCTCATACTAATTTTTTGACCCTTGCCAAGGATTTTCTATCTTACTTATAGCTTCCCCTTCGCTATGAAACTAGTACTGAAATCTTGACCTCTTTCTGTCAAACTTCTACTACCCACCTATCTGACCATATTTAAGAATGGCGCAAAAGGAATAACCTATGTCCAACCCCCGTTTTTGAAGAACATGTCTAAATGGACTGGTTTCTCAAATCCCTTCTTCTTGCTATTGGCAAAGATGTCGCATCTCACTTCCCTCAGACCAAGGAAGCTTCCCTCCAGATTGCGTAGAAATATGACATGATATACACACAATCCAGTTATGTTTATACTATCTTACCTAATCTCCCTAGACCCGGTGGTGCCAACGCATTGGGGGAATCCCATGCCACCGACGGTATTGTTGGATCCCTTTCACATCTGCACACTCATCCTCCCATGGGTTATGGTTTCCCTCAGGGAGGGGCTAGCTCCTCTAGTACTTTTTCCCTCCCGGCAGCATGTATCTAGGATATGAAATGCCTCATCCTTTTTCCCAACCTGTTTACCCCAATGTTGCCAAACCTACTTATTATCTGTATCCATAGTTGGGTGCTCCATCTCCTCCAGTACAAGCACCTCAACCTCCCTCACCTTCTCAAACTCTGCAACAATAGCCATCATCTCCTCAGGGTCAAGTGTATGTGCAGTAGAGTGTGACTAATCCTCCCACTTCCAAAAAGAAGAGGAAAGGTAACCCAAACCGAGCCACTCAAGGTAATTCTAGAAACAATCCCCAAGGGAATATAACTAACACTGCAACCCAATAACAGGGCACTTAGCCCAAGAAGTACAGGCCTATTTGCATGAGTAAGCCTTGTTCTTGTTGCGATGTCAATGGTCAGTATACCAATTATTGTCCCCTTTTACCTTAGATGCATCAATTGTGGGAAGCTAAAGTAGGATCTTGAGGAGAACAAGCCTCCCCTTCAGTTCCTCCTAATGCTACCCCTATCCAACTCGCTGTGTTTACCAATCCTTTCCCCCAGCAAGGATATGTGGCTGCTCAACCCCATGAAAGTCAGGAAACAACTCAACCTCCTCCATCTGGTACCTCTGATTACCAGATCCTCATGATGAACTTTTACCAACCCAATACCATTGACCTCAACCTTCAGACTCGGTCCTGTCAGTACAACAAGGCCCCCACTACATCTGCCACTGAGCCCCCATATTCAGGTCCCACAGAGCCTCTTTCAACACCTAGTTGTCCTTTACATATTCCTTAGCTTAAGGTAGAGGTTAATTCTAAGATCCTAAAGGGACCATGACGTCGAAACTCTACTTTCGGTAAATCCAACCACTCCTAGAGTATAGTATATGACTTGGTGCAATCCCCCACCACCATGTCAATGCTGGAAGTCCTCCAGTTGTTCCCTTCATAATGAAAATATATACTAATTGCTATGGGAACTGTGGATCCTTCAGAAAATCATTTTATTATCTTCAATGTTGACAAGTCAGAGTATCCCCCCCTTCCTGCATCCTTCGCTTTCCAAATATCTGTTAAGATCTAGAATGCCAACGTCTCCACAATTTTCGTATTACTCTTGCGGGAAAGACTATTTGTGTTGACATTGAAGTAATTTATGCCCCCTTAGACTACAACATTATATTGGGTCATAGCTACACTTATGCGATGTATTCTGTCCCATTTTTGGTGCACCATAAAGTTTTATTCCTCCACAAAAAAAATATCATCACCATCGATCAGTTGACGTTTTACGAACCGAAGTCTCAGACCTCTCTCGAGTCCATTATCTCTTCGGTGGCCAATAAAAAAGCAGTTGAACCTATGAACAGTGTCTCATCCAGAGTATTTAAATATTCCTCTTTTCTTGGTTCATTCATTGGTCTCCCCCCCCTATCTTTGACCCTATATCATTGAAAGTTTGCATGATGCAATTGTCGCAGTCTGACCTCAAATGGTCTAGTTCGACTAGTTAGTAGCCTCGCCCTCCCAACCTGATCCTAGCACCTCGAATCAACCTTCAGGACCCCCTCCTCAAGGCCCCTCATCTCTGTCTGGTGTCCATGATCCTATCTATCCCCCTGGTATGGTTCCCCCTAGCCTTAACTATCCTGGAGCTGTCTTGCCTAGCCATTAACCCTCCATTCAAATATTGTTTATTTCTTCCCCTGCTGGAGTATTTTCAGTACCTGTTATGGCTACCTTGTCTCTTCCCAACATGACCCTAGGGATCCCAGTCTGGTATAATGATCCCCCAGCCAATACGTCACCTGGTCAGTCCAAACCTTACACTTCTTTGACCCCGGTCCAACCGATCGCCATGACCCCTCCCTTTGCTTCTGTGCCTTAGCTACCTCAACAGGAACCTACTCCTGTTGTGAAAGCCTCAAGTGAGGGGGGTAAAGCCCGCAAAAAGGCACCTAAGGACAAGGTTTTCCAAACAACCCATGCTCCTCCTCATCCTCCAAAGTGTACACCTTCGTGTGCTTTGTGTGATGTTGTCGATCATGCCACCCATAATTTTCCTAAATTGCAACCTCTCAAGCCCATGGTTAACGAAGCATTTCCTGAGTCTAATATCCCATAGGTCGATGTTACTTTACCTAATTCAGCCCTGAAACTCAAGAATTTGTGCATAAATCATCCTTGTGCTTTGTGTTATTTCCATGGCCACTATACTCACCTCTGTCCCCACCTCGATGACTTCCACACCACTCTAGTGGCAGTTCGCCAACTCGAGGATGAGCACAATGAATCTATTTCTCCCTTAATTGCGTGTTATGCTTTGGTAGAACCAAAGGAAACATCCACTCCCATTGATGCACACCCCCCCCCCCCTCCAATTTTGAGATGACGGAGCCTTCGGCCACTATCCTATACTTATCATCATCTATGAGATCCATGGTGGAAGACTCCTCTAGGTCTTTCCCTTCTGTTTCGCCTGAGCTCCCTTCAGCGATCACCTTGGTCTCAACATTGGTGGACCCACCATCTACTTGTTCTTCTTTCACCCTTCATGACGATGCGCATGTGAACCTCTCTTCTCATGATGATGAGCCAGGTAGCTTCGTTGCATGATGTGGTCACCCTTCCACTAGTCACCCCATCTTCTACTGTGATGACGACATTATGGAAGAATTTACCACCCCTGACTTTATCTACCCCCCCTTACATAGAAACCATGCATTCGAACCACATACCCCTTTTGGTTATTACATTGAAACCCAATGTTTTGGTAAGGGCACACCCATATTTGAGAGTCCAGGATAAGAAATTCTCCAGAACCCTCCTAGTCCATATGGTTGTGTCGACTCTAGTACATTTATGCAATATTCCCAAATTTTCACATCATATTTGGAATATTAGAGTCCTTTATTTTCTTAATAAGTTAAGTAAATAAAAGGGTGGAGGGAACCAAAAACCTCAAAGATGAATAAATCCACTTTTAATGTGTGTATGTGGATATTTTAGATCTAGATCTAGAATCATTTAGTAGTGGAGCAGCTCCATTGATGTAGATCATGTCTCATTTATGAGATAGATTATGGATGATGAAATAGTCAAATAAGATAATGGATCTTAAACGTAAAATCATGAGGATCTTTGATAAGGTCAACTGAGATCATAGTGCATTCAAGAAGATCATGAAGCACTTATAGTAAGATAGTGGAAAAAATGATGCATTTAATGCACACATGATGGAGGGGGTAATCACCCCATGTGAACATCATGGAGGACATGGATCAAAAGTGCAGTCAACCTTGGAGAATTTTGTCCACATGTATAGCACAATATAGGAGTGGGCCTAGGCTATGGAAGGCTCATGCATATAATGAAGGTGAAGGCACAATGGAAGGCATGATTTGGATTATTCATTTCTTGATTTGTTTAGATCTAGATTTGTCTTAGGACATTTATATGTAGACTTGGGCCATTTAGTAGAGTTTGTAGTGATATTTAGCACAGGGTGTTCCCGAGTGGGAATCCCACCTTTTTATTTGAGTAGCTCTGGAAAGAGGATTGTTCTTCATTCCTTGTCAAGCATTGGTGCCATCTTCAGGAGGTTGTTTCTAGCATTCAGCTAGGAAACCATTGGAGAATTCATCCTACCACCTTGTTCTTCAGATCCAGCCTTTCAGGAGTAGCAGATATATATCCGGCATTCAATCCATTAGGTTTTACCTTCATGTAGTAGTAGTCTCTTCAAGGATTTCTTAGTTCAGTCCTGTAGATCTATTGGAGGAAGGAAGTTTCCAGTATTTCAGTTGGAAATCCTGTGAGGGATAAACTCCTCACATTGGATCTATTGTTTCCATCATTCAAGAGCTTATTTGACATATATAGCAGTAGGTTAATGAGCCTACCTCTCCGACAGCGCAGTTTTCTAAAGCTGTTGTTCATCCAACAACTATTTTCAGTGTAGGAGATTGGAGGAGCTAGATCGTTTGAATGGATATAGTGAAGGGATCAACTGTTATTGCATAGATATTATTGTACATCATTCTGGCCATCATATCATCAGATCTAGCTGCATATCAGAATTCCCAGTAGCATATATGTGAAGCCCTATGAGGGTGGTTTTCTTAGACTTACAAATCTGAGAAATCCCTTCCAGGTTATCTTGGGAATCCATCATTGAGCCTAGATCTACAATTTTAGCATCATCAGAACTCCCATTCTACTTAGATCTGAATTTTTATCTTGCAGGCAATTACAGTCCCTATAGTTGCAGCAGGGACAACGTAGTTTACCTTCCAGCAGAGCTGCAGTTACACATTCCCTATTGGGAAATCATTGCAGGGTCATTGTAGGCCACCCTTGTGGCTTGAGTGTCTCATATTTTGAGCACTGTTGTACTTGTTTTTTGCATCTCCAATATAATAAAATCGCTAAGCTATTTCTGTGCATTTTGATGTGTGTATAGTTTTATTGTTTACGTTGTTTCAGTTCTTATATTATGTTTTAGTGTTACTGAATTCTCCCTTTTGGGATATTACAGTTGTATCAGAGCATCATCTTTGGCTTAGCTTGTGGACACTTCAGATTTTACATCAAAAGAAGAAGAAGATATACGAGATCTATCATGGAGGGTGATAATTCTTCCACTCCTTTCTTTAGATCCATGTAATGTCTCTCCAAGGAGGTCAATCCAATGAAGAAGGAAGGACAAAAATAAGATCAAAGAAGAAGATGTGATGAGGAAGGTCCAAGCACTTCCTATCAACAAAGAAGAAAAACAGAGAATCCTAGATCTCCTAATAGATCCACTATGCCCACTTTCTTTGGAGAAGGTGAAAGGTGTAGAAATGAAGAAAGGAATGAACCTGAGACTCATGAGACTCTCAGTATATATCTTGAAGAGTAAAAAGCACAGTATAGAACATTCAAGGAGAAGCTAACTCTCCAACAATTCTTAAAAATCAAAGAAGAAAGAATATCCTATAGCAGCAATAGAAGAAAGAGGCATAATAGATTCTATTT
Organism: Pinus albicaulis; assembly: GCA_034641835.2. Taxonomy (NCBI): domain Eukaryota; kingdom Viridiplantae; phylum Streptophyta; class Pinopsida; order Pinales; family Pinaceae; genus Pinus; species Pinus albicaulis. Next base: position 310,780,654 of record CM076583.1, read on the forward strand.
GCTTACATTTGATGGATCTTCCTCAAGCACTGTTAAGGCTTGGAGGAGAGAGTTAGATGAATTTTTCAGGCTATATCCTGTAGCTAAAGGAGAGGCTGTTCAAATTATAGCACTTCATCTTCTAGATGAAGCCAATGATTGGTGGTTTGGTCACATGGAGCATGCAAAGGTGATTAAATATTCAGATTTCTTTCACAAGTTGAGGAAGGAATTTGATGTGAGAAAACTAGAGACGTGTCACAAAGTGACATTCCCTAAGGAATAAAAGGAGAATGTCAATCTTGTCACTCTAGACAAGAAGTCACTACATTCACCACTAGCAGCAAAAGCACTTATATCCTTAGAAGAGACACTTGCAAATTTGCAAGACAATCTTGAGCCCTTGACACATAAAGTCCCATGCATTATTCAGGAGATGCATGAGGAAGAGGAGGAAAATTCCAACACTGGTACAGTTGGAGAAGAGCAGCCATCACTCTTACCAGCAGTTGGAGATACTATTGTCCCAGTTGTAGGAACTCTTGTGTTCTGGCAAGAGGTTTCCACACATCAGTTGATACAAGGTATGCATGAAATTTTATCACATATTGTTTCAGTAGATCTTATTGGAACTTATGAGGACATGCCATCAAGGAAAATTCATAACCAGGGGATAGAAAAAATGTTGATTTGAAGCAACAACATATCACAGCACAGATGACCCTTGATCTAATCGAGGAGGAGATTAAGAACTATCCCAGTTCATTATTTTTGAACTACATTCAACCCCTTGAGTTGAAATGTAGAGTTTTAGAAAATGGATGGATATGATCCTATGTACAATAAATGGTTGTGATATGAGTATTGTACCTTGTTTGGAGACAACACATGTATTACCATATAGATCTATAGCGCCATCACTTAGTAGTTGTGGAAATGAAGAGGCCCCATGATTCTTGGAGCATTATGAAGGTAGCTTCACTCATGAAGAAATGGAGGTAAAGATGACAAATGGTCGACATCTTGAGATGAGGAATATTTTCTCCTTTCTAGATGAACTTTCTCAATGAGAATCTCACGGCTCAAAGAGAGACTTCTACCTATAGCAGATTCAAAACTTCATTGGTTTTGGAGGGCCTTTGGTGAAAAGAGAATCTCATTGGAGGAGCACTTCAACATTTCATGAAGTGCAAAGTTCTTCATTAGTTTGGGGAGGATGGTATTCTACAAAGGGAGGATACCATGATTATGCAGCACATCATTCACCATCCACATTGGGATGAGTGGATGAGGATGATAAGAAAGGGGTTGCATGACCACTTTCAGATTTATGACATGGGCTAGCAAGCTTGGATACGTTGGTTGCCCTAGGGAGATTTTTTTCATTTCCCAAAGGCTCCTATTTCTTTGATCCATGCCTTGAAGAAAACTTATGAAATGAAGAAGGAGGCATGGCTGCGCTAGCTACTCTTGGGTGAGTATGGTTACAACCGAATAGCTCATATTTTTCTGGTTCATGCCTTGTGTATCAATGATAAAATGAATCAAAATAAGGCATGCTCATTTTGGTTTCCCTTGGGAGAGTTTGGCCACCACATGACATCTCCTATGTCTATGTGTTTTGTATTGTGTAAAACTTGGCATGATACTCTCATGATGTGCATTGGTGGTGTTTATTTGTATTGGGATGATGTGACATTCCACATGTCAATTAGTATGTTCTTGCTCCATGATGCACATGAGGAGGAGAGAAAGCAACAGGATCTCTTGTTGTTTTGGTTGCTTTTGGGGGAGTTTGGCTTGTCCATCTTACATGGAGGAGATGGAGAATGGCAGCAAAGGGTCTTACTCCGATGGATACTATTAGGAGAATATGGTTTGACATATTTGTCTACCCATATAACTCCTTTCCTTCTTCTTTTGCTTAACATTGGAGTTATGCTTGGATCCAACAAGGCCAATAGGGCTAAGTATGAGAGCATATCAACGGTCAATCAAATTCATAAAGCATGGGATGAAGAGATGTATTGTGAGATGGATTTTTTCCTTTGTGGGAAGAGCCACTTTATTTTATGTATCTCATGTATTAACGTTGGTGTTGGACATCATATGGTTGTCACTTGGTACTTCATGATGGGAGGAGGACATCTGACCATGCAGTTGGAAGTCATTCTATATATTTTTGAAAGACAATCTTGGAACTAAACATGCATAACACATTGCAACAAATGGAGGGAGCCTTCCTTATGTGGATGCCATTTGGAGGGGAATAGATTTCTTTGCATCTACTTTTGGAGTTGCTTGAGGACAAGAAACATTTTTCCATTGGGGGGGGGGTGATAACTGTAATATTCCCAAATTTTCACATCATATTTGGAATATTAGAGTCCTTGATTTTCTTAATAAATTAAGTAAATAATAGGGTGGAGGGACCCACAAACCTCAAATATGAATAAAATCCACTTTAAATGTGTGTATGTGGATATTCTATATCTAGATCTAGAATCATGGAGTAGTGGAGGAGCTCCATTGATGGAGATCATGTCTCATTTATGAGATAGATTATGGAGGATGAAAAAATCAAATAAGATCATGGATATTAAATGTAAAATCATGAGGATATTTTATAAGGTCAAATGAGATTATAGTGCATTCAAGAAGATCATGAAGCACTTATGATAAGGTAGTGGATAAAGTGGTGCATTTAATGCACACATGAAGGAGGGGGTAATCACCCCATGTGAACATGATGGAGGACATGGATCAAGCTTGGAGACTTTTGTCCACATGTACAACACAGTATTGGAGCGAGCCTAGGCTATGGAAGGCTCATGCATATAATGAAGGTGAAGGCACAATGGAAGGGATGATTTGGATTATTCATTTCTTGATTTTTTTAGATCTAGATTTGTCTTAGGACATTTCTATGTAGACTTGGGTTGTTTAGCAGAGTTTTCAGTGTTGTTTAGCACAGGGTGTTCCCAAGCAGGAATCCCACCTCTTTCTTTGAGTAGCTCTGGAAAGAGGATTGTTCTTCATTCCTTATCAGACATTGGTGTCATCTTCAAGAGGTTGTTTCTAGCATTCAGCTAGGAAACTAGTGGAGGATTCATCCTACCACCTTTTTCTTCAGATCTAGCCTTTCAAGAGTAGCAGATCTATATCCAACATTCAGGCCATTGGGTTTTACCTCCATGTAGCAGCAGTCCCTTCAAGGATTGTGCATTTCAGTCCTGTAGATCTATTGGAGGAAGGAAGTTTCCATTATTTCAGCTGGAAATACTGTGAGGGATAACCTCCTCACATTAGATCTATTATTTCCATCATTCGGGAGCTAATTTGACATATCTAGTAGCAGGCTAATGAGCCTCCCTCTATGACAGAGTAGTTTTCTAAAGATTTTGTTCATCCAACAACTATTTTCAGTGGAGGAGATTGGAGGAGCTAGATCTTTAGCTTTTAGCCCAAGGATCTAGTGAAGGGATCAACACTTCTTGCATAGATCTGATTGTACATCATTGCAGCCATCATAATTAGATCTAGCTTCAGATCTGCATTCCCAGCAACATATATGTGAAGCCCTAAGAGGGTGGTTTTCTTAGACTTACATATCTGAGAAATCCCTTCTGGGTTATCTTGGGAATCCATCATTGAGCCCAGATCTACAATTTCAACATCATCAAAGTTCCCATTCTGCTTGGATCTGAATTTTTATCTTGCAGGAAGTTTCATTCCCTACAGTTTTAGTAGGGGCAACACAATTTACCTTCCAGCAGAGCAGTAGTTACGTAGTCCCTATTGGGAAATCATTGCATGGTCATTACAGGCCACCCTCGTGGCTTGAATGTCTCATATTTTGAGCATTTTTGTACTTTCTTTTTGCACCTCCAATATAATAAAATGCCTCGGCTATTTTTGTGCATTTTTATGTGTATATAGATTTATTCTTTACTTTGTTTCAGTTCTTATATTGTGTTTTAGTATTACTACATTATCCCTTTTGGGATATTACAATTTATTCTTCCCCATTTAGAAGAACCTCTAGAGTTCCATATCACTTCAGATCACTCTAGGGATGATCCACTTCATCATTCCTTCATCTTACATTAATGACCCAGTCCCCTAGACATTTTTTTGACCAAACTATTTTTTTTCTAGGTGAGTGTTGGAACGGGGTTCCCTAACCTGTGTTTTTTGAATAATTTTGTAAAAGTCAGTCCTGCGTAGGGGTTTTGGAGTGGGTCAAAACCCCTAATGTTTTGTAATGGGTAGCTCTAGGGTTCACAAACCATGGTTTGCGGACCATAGGATATTGAAGGCTACAATATTATAAATAGATAGATAGCTGGGTCTAGTAGGTAAGAAAATAATGAGATTCATGCTACGTGCAAATTGTTAAGATCTGTTTGGGTTGTTTTGGGTAATGTTCAAACAGGGTCTCCTAAAGCTGTGATTTTTGTCCATTTTTGTATATTTTTGGTATGATTTAGTCTAACGCAGGGGCTTTGGGGTGGGTCAAAGCCCCGAATGCATTGTAATGGGTCAATGCATAAGCTAAATTGATATAAATAGATGAAATATTTTTAGTGTTAAGGTAGAGAATAATTGAGATTGATGCTAAGCACGAATTGTTAGATCTATTTTCAGGTTGTTAGGGTAAGGACTCCTGCTGGCTGTGTGCACAGGTGGTATTTTAGGATTGTAAGTGGATTTTGATATTAATATATATGCGAAGTATTGTTGGACATCTGATGCTATCTGGATCTTCTTTGTTATCATTGATGCGAACTTGGGTTATATGATTAAGTTGCGAAAGTGTTTGTTTAATTGCTGCAAACTGTGAAAGTATCTATGTTTCTGGTATATGTATCTTTGATCTATTAATTACTCCGATTATAGTGTTATGTGATTATAATTTGTATTATGCACGTGGATAAGGAGGAATTTATTCAATCTATGCATGATAATAGCTCTGTAAACCTGCAATTATATTTGTTTAAGTACAAACTCAATAGGCTAGGAACACAGACTTGCTTGACTCACCTACTTTCTCTTAGGGTGCGGAAACTTGGTTCCAACACCCTCCCATACTGATTCGGGTGAGAATTTAGCTTGTGCAAGCAGGTCATTGTCGAAAGGGCCAGTAGTATAGGGATTTGTTGGTAAACCTTAACCTCTGAACCTGGGTCAGGACCCTTCGAGCCAAAAAATGGTTCCATTGCCAGGACCGGGAGAATTTTGAGAGAGATCAGGTAATGCCAAGAACACATTGGAGATATGAGAAGAAAGAGATTGATGAGTGGTTTGAAAAGAAAATTAAGGAATTCACAGTGAGGGAGAATCGCAATGAAAAGCTGACCACAGAGAAGTGGAAGAATAAGTACATTTTCACAGAGATCTATGAAATTTTCTTTGTGACTTTTATGACCGAGCTTCAGGAGTGGCTCGCAAGGCTTGTAGATTTCTAGAAGTGTTGGAAGGACGAACGAGTTACGCAGTGGACCCCAAAGCTAATCCAAAAATTAGAAAAGACTGATAACATCATCACTCACATGATAGATCACTAGGTGGACAGTGAGATAGGAGGATTTGTGACAGAATTTGCAATTGACAAATTTGTGTCCTACTCCAAGGCAGAATGAAGGTTCTTCAAGGGTTTTTGGGGTAATTTTATGAAAACTCTTCCATTACTGATTAAGATCTTATTGTACGAAAAGAGAATTTTGTGCAGCCATATAGAGTGAATGAGCTCTGATCAAAGTGAGGTTACAACGCGGAATGGTAAGTACTACAGAACTAACCAAGAAGGAGATAGATCTGTCTATAGTCTAGTAAGGGATTCAGCTGTGCAAGAACCTCCAACTACACCATTTTCAAGCTAGAATAGGGGTAAGAACTCACTCGTACCTCCTCCCCCACCAGAAGACGAGATGGCCTCACACATGAAGCTACCTACCTTCAAGGGCATAGGGGATGAAGACATGGATTGGTTCTGGTTTGTTGCAAGATCAGTATAGACTGCGCAGAACATGGCCAGCGATGTTGTGAAAAGGACGCAGCTATCCCTTACCCTTGAAGGAAGAGCCTTAGACTGGTATATGGGATACATAGCTCAACATGCGAATGCGACCATTGAAGAGATTAAGAATTCCTTGAAACAACATTTCAAGAAGCCTAAGTCCTACTCTCAGATAGTGAATGATCTGAAATATTTCAAGCAGGGACCGTCCGAGTCTGTATGGGAAGCTGACCAACAGTTAAAGAAGGCAATTAGAGAAGGATGATTCCTGTATGATGACAGACAACACACCGAGTGGTTCATTGCTATGTTGTTGCCCCACCTACGCGTACTAATGGGTCGTCAAGCCATTGAATCATAGGAAAATGCCTTGGAGATTGCAATGAAGCTAGAAGTTGCGCCAAGAGAAGATACCTAGGTAGGAGTACAACAAATACAAGGACAGTTAGAGGAAATGCATATGGAGATCCAAAATCTGCGGAAGGAATGAGGAACAGAGACTAGCCCTGATAGGTGGTGCATACGATGCAGGGTGAATGGCCAGACCAAGGATAATTGTCCACTGCTAGCAGACTACATGTAGGCTGGGGGACCCAGCTTGTTGCATCCTAGGGAGGCTGCGGGGCCAAGTGGGCCAGTGTTGTCGTGCGAGGATTGTCACATGGCTGGGTTGCATGATACCAACCACTGCCCCCACCTTGCCGCATATTTCCCATAACTGAAGCAAAAATGGTGCAGGTTTTGTTGATCTATAGAACACGATGAGCAGAACCACCGAACCTATGATATGATGATAGACAGTGGAAACCTATATAGGGTACAATCAGACCCCTCTTCACCAAGATCCCCCTTAGTTATGGGTGGCTCCCCAGCTATGGGTAGGGGAGCGAGCCAAGGTGGAAGCGCAGGTAGGGGGAGAGAAAAATGATTTTCTATAACTATGGAGAAATAGGGCACTTTGCAAGGGACTGAAAAAACCCTATGATACAATCCTACAGATACTATATATAGCTAGATCATGTGATTGAATATTTCCTGATTCTGATAACCAAGATGTAGGAGAAGCAGCTGACACCTACGCAGAATGTATAAAGAGTTAAGGCGGAACCTCGAGATGAAGAACCGGGTGTTAATGTTATAACACGTAGCAGCATGGCCACTGGAGGAGCTGTGGAGAAATTTGAGGCAGAGCCTCTTATCCGTAAATCATCCATTAAACAAGAAGGTTTGGACTTATAGAAGGAAAAGGAAACCTTTGTCGCAACTTTCCAAGACTTTGCTAAGATTGTGGTATCTACTCCTCAAGCCCCTGCGAACCTCAAAGAAGACGATGAGGTCAAACCATTCCTGCAGACATGTATGAAGTTTTTGCGCAACCAAAGGGTCATATAAAACCTCCAAGCTTTGATAGACAACTATGTATAAAGAACAACCCTAGCCATGGAAATTAACAATGTGCACAAACTATATAAGCATAAGAGACGTACTAGTAGGGAGATGCGGTTGACCGTGCATATTGATGATTATGAGATGGATCAGGTTATTCTAACCTAGGCTCAGATGCGAACGTACTACCCAAGAAAACTTGGTAGTGAATGGGAGAACCTAAGCTAGAATGGTCCATTATACAGTTGCGCATGGCTAATCAACAGAAGATCATACCATTGGGGAGATTCTCAAAGATCATGGTAGATATCGCAGGAGTTAAGGTCTGGTCTAACTTTGAGGTCATTCAAATTGTAGAAGATGTGGACCCCTATCCTGCACTCCTAGGATTGGACTGGAATATTGATATGGGAGGTATCATCAATTCGAAGAGAAGAAGCATGGTATTTGAAAACGTAGGTACATGGGTGATAGTACCATTAGACCTTGTAGAAAGAGAATGGTATACAGCGCTGGTGCGTGAAGACAAAGATGTGGATCATATTTATAAGTTAACTATGTGGGAAGAATATTGGATCAACCCCACAGTTGATGGTGTACTATGCTGGGAGAAGGGGAGCGAGTGTTTCTCAGACTCTAATGGGGAAATAAAAAATTAGAAAAACTGGTTACACAATGTATTTGCGCCACGATGCCTTAGGATCACACAAGACTTCCAATGCATCTCCTCCAAGGTAAGAGAACTTCCCTACTTTGATGGTTCTAGTATTATTAATGAGTTTCTGTGAGCATTTGAAGGTGAGGTTCCAAGAGAGCAAAGGATATGGGCCCTTGATCTAGCAATGCGTGCAACACCTGTGTGATGGTGGGACACACACAAGGGGGCATTCCAGGATTGGGAGAAATTTCGGGATATGATGATCTTGCAATTTGAGCCTCCGGTTGATGTGCGAGTCAAGACATTCCTTGGACCAGGGGATCTGTGCGAACATCTGTTTTCTTGGATGGAGAAATGGTGGGACCGAACTAAAGAAGAATGGGTTCACTTGTTTATTCATGCCCTAGGACCAATTCCCACTGCATGGTAGTTAGATGCGGAGCTACATCAACGCACCTGCCACTGGGAAACCTTAAAGGACGAATTTATGGGGACATTTGGATTAATAGGAGGAACAGAGGAGCTTGAAGAAGCTCTACAGGATATAGATACCTTCGTATTTGGTGAATCTATCCCCTACGCAACATTGGAGATACCAACATGGGAAACACAAATGCAGGATATTTTCAACTGCTGCAATATCACCATAGAAGAATGTGATGAGGATCTGCGCAATGTATCGATCCTAGAATCAGAAGGGAAGCGCACAATTGCAGGACCTCCATTACACCATGTGGATGTTACAAAGACTCTGAAGCTGTGAGAAGTTAACATTGGCTCGGAAGAGAAACCCAAGTTGGATAAAATTAGGGATTACTGGGATGATGAGACAGTAGGCAAGGTTGTAGAATTACTCACAGAATATCAAGAATTATTCCTAAAAAAGTTTTCAGAGATTAAGGGGATCACGGGGAAGGATCACGGGGGACTTAGGGGTTATGCACATCACACTGAAACCAGATGTGCACCCTGTAAAGAAGTGCCCTTATCGACTAAACCCTAAGTATAAGCAGAAGGTTAGGGAAGAAATCGATAAAATTCTCACTGTAGGTATCATTGAACCAGTCGAACAGTCCAACTTGGCGAGTCCCATGGTGGTGCAGGAAAAGAAGATGAAGGGGGAGATATGTCATTTGCATGGACTTGCGCAAGTTGAATGATGCTTGCATACATGATCCTTTTCCAACACCATTCTCTGATGAAATCTTGGATAGCGTAGGAAGCCAGGAATCATACTCATTCACTGATGGGTTCTCAGGGTACCATCAGATCAGAATCGCACGTGAAGATTGTAGCAAAACTACATTTGCTACTGAATGGGGATCCTTTCAGTATACTGTCTTGTTGTTTGGACTAAAAATTGCCCCTGCCATCTTCTCGTGGGTAGTAGTTCAAAGAGTTCATCCATAAATTTCTGAAGGTATACTGTGATGATTGGACTTTCTTCGGCTTAGTAAAGACACACGTTTCAAACTTATGCATGATGTTGGATGCTTGTCGGAAGCACTAGATTTATCTGAATATCAAGAATTTTATCTTCTACCTACCCTTCAAAATATTTCTCGGACATATAGTTTGCTTATAAGGGTTGATGGTTGACCCTGCGAAAGTTGCAATTATCATCAATCTGGCAGTACCTATGACTGAAAAATAGTTGCATTCGATCCTCAAACATACGGGCTACTACAGAAATTTCATTTAGGGATACGCACTGATCACAACGCCTCTCGAAAAGCTACTTAAGAAGGATATTTGATTTTTTTGGGATGACGAGTGTCAAAAGAGGTTTGAGCTACTCAAGGAAAAGATGGTCTCTGCGCCTATCCTTATTTTTCCTGATTGGGAAAAGGTATTTCATGTTCACATTGATGCTTCTGGAATCACCCTGGGATTGGTCCAGACGTAGCCTGGAGATGGAGACATTGATCACCCAGTTTCATTTTGTAGTCGAAATCTCTCTGGCGCGGAGCGCAATTATGCCACCACGGAGTGGGAAGGATTGGCCATGGTTTATGCATTACAAAAGTGTCATCACTATCTGTTAGGAGGACAGTTCAAAATTTTTATTGATCATTCATCTTTGAAGTACCTGGTGAATAAGCCTGTGTTGGGGGGGGGGGAATCTACCAATGGCTTTTGCTGCTCCAGGAATACGATTTTGAAATCATTGTCAAACCAGGGAAGTTGAATGTTGGGCCAGATCACTTGTCTCGAATTGAGAGTGGTGAGGAACCAACCAACCTGGAAGAAGGATTGCCTGATGTGAAACTATTAGCTATTAAGGTAATTGATGCGCACTTCACTGACATCATTCAGTTTTTGAATACAAGCTTCGCACATGTGGAGTATTCGGTGCAACAGAAGAAGGAGCTGGTAGCCCACGTTGTAGATTTTACCATCATCGCAGGACATCTATTTAATATGGGAGAAAATGAAGTGTTGCGTAGGTACATCCTCGAGCATGAACAACATGATATCTTGGCAGAAGCCCATGATCGAGTAGCAAGAGGTCACTACACATGGAAAGAAATGAAACAGAAGATCTTGAGAGTTGGATTATGGTGACCCACCCTGCATAGTGACTCTCACAACTATTGTAATGCCTGTGATACCTGCCAATGCACCGGAAGGCCATCCCACAGAGATGAAATTCCCCTTCAACCACAAATGACCCTACAAGCATTTGACAAATGGGCCATCGATTTTTTTTGGACCTATCAACCCACTAGGAAAGAAGACAGGTGCACATTACATTATAAATGCTATTGATTATGTCACTAGGTGGGCCGAGGCACAAGTGGTAAAGGATTTCACTGTAGATACCACTGCATAATTCATCTTTTAGCAGATTCTAACTAGATTTGGATGTTTGAAAATCATGAGGGATAGAGGTACGCACTTTGTCAATGAAAAAATACAGGCCTTGACGGAAGAATTTTGGATCCATCATGTGAAAAGCACTTTGTATCATCCTCAGGAAAACATAGTGGTCTAAGCTTTTAATAAGGTCTTGGAGCATGCACTAACCAAGGTCTATAATGCCAATCACATCGACTGGCACGTGCGCATTCTGTCTGTTCTATCGACCTACCAAACCACCTGTAAGAAGTTGACAAGGAAAACATCATTTAGGATGGTCTATGGCAAGGAGGCCGTCATGCCCATGGAATATATTTTTCCTAGCCTGCGCATTGCAGCCTTCAAAAATATGGTAGATTCTGATATCATTGAGGAGCAGTTAGCGCAGATTGTGGCTTTGGAAGAATACCATTCATTGCTAACTTCCATCAGCAGGTTCCAAAGGTATGTGATAAAGCATGGCACGATCGACATATTCATCAAAATACATTTGCGGAGGATGAATTAGTGCTACTTTATGATAGCCAGTTTGCTGAACACCTAGGGAAGTTTTGACAGCACTAGCTTGCCCTATACAATTAAAGAAATCATGGATGGTGGAGCTGTTCGATTAGCTACCCTGCGCAGTCATATGCTACCCGGCTATATCAGTGGCATTCGGCTCAAACCATATCAGATAAAATAAATATATGGCTGGAGTAGATGTATGAAGTGGGATAGACCCACAAAGGAAGGTAAGCATAGCAAGTACCATGCTCTACGCAGGAGGCAGCCGTAGGATTGGAAGCCCGGGGGAGTGTGCCTGAGGCAAAGGAATAAACTCATAACGCAGCAGGTGCACTAGGAGTGCAAGAGGTATGCTAAAAGAGAAAGGGTGCGCTAGGAGCACAGGGGTGTGCAGAGCACACCAAGGGTGTGAAAACTAGCCATTGGCAGAGTCAAATCGACTAAAAAGAAAAGGTTACCGTTGGAAGGAGCGGTCGAACAGCATTTAATGAGGTGATTTCTGGAGATTTTTTACCGTTTACTTGATGGTAAGTTCCAATGGAAGTTTAAACTACCGTTGGTCGATCATAAAGGCTATAAAAAGGGTAGGATAGATCGGAAAAGGGTTCCGTATTGCTTGAATAACTTGTACTTGGCATTTTTTTCCTTGACAAATTGGTGTTGTAAGAATTTCTATGCCTATAGCTTCCCTTTCATGTCTGAGCAACCTACTCCTTCTGGCAGTTGCCACTCGGGGTTGGGATTCATTTTTAGTGCCAGAATGATGGCCACTAATCCTACTGAATCCATGGCACCAAAAATTGCAGCAGAGCTAGAAACTAAGGAAGTGGTGGAGATTGAGTCTGAGGCCAAAGAAGTTATCTCCACGTTGAGCCTAGTCATGAAGAAGGGAAAGGAAAAAGCACAGGGTTAAGGGAAACCCACGAAACCACGAAATGGGCCAGAGGAAAGCCTTGTACTTCCCCGAGAAACATAAAATCCCTGCGAAAGATGCCCCAGGCATGTGTTGCTCGGGAAGAAGCTTAGGCCGCAGAACCTGTCAACTGGTTACCTCCTTTCATTCGGTCACATAGGCCCTCGACACGCACTCTAAAGAACCTCGACGACCTAATCACCTAACTACAGATGTCACTGACCCCGAGTGAGGTCCCCATTATTGGTGAACCTTTTGGAAGGCTCCATGAGATCAATTTGATGATCATGACTTGGCCAATTTGGAGGACTTCCTTGAGTTGGAGCCCAAGTTATATCTTGAATGAATTAAGGAGGATGATGGGATCGAAATTGTCCCTGAAATCTGGGCATGCGGAGTGGCAAGATCCGTGTTCCTCAACCTGCTCAGGGTGCCACATTTCGGCCACTACAATATCACGGACCATCTGGTGCGTCAATTTCTTTCCTCGGTCCATGATGGGTGTTTTTGGATCAAGGATTGAATCCCTATCGATGCTGTGCTCATCCATCACATCATTGGTATTCCTATGGAAGGGTTGGACCCTCTCTTGTGCATTGGGAAGAAATATGAGGCTGAAACTACTGAATATGTGCGACAAAAATACCATGTCGAGCGGAATACTTGCTACTTCATAATAAAAACCATCAGTGGTACCGCTATGCAACTGGGTACCATGTTATTGGCATGTAAGATGATGCAAAAATGTTAGGTGGCCTCTATCCCCACATATGTAATGTGGTTAGTAGGACAGTGCGAGAAAGGGGTCTACTTCAATTGGTCACAATATTTGTGCAATGATTTTTTGGCCAATCTGCGCAAATCCCAGGAGACAAGATGAGCATTTTGCTATTCCTGAATTCTGCTTCTCATCGAATTGATAGCTTGGGAAGCACCCGAGGAATCAGTCCTCCTAAATCTCATCCCCAACATTTGCAAGGAGGCCCGATATACAAACTTATGGGATTATAAGGAGACACAACGTCTCGAGGACAACCAAGTCTTCTGGGTCCTCTTTCAGAGTATCTTGGTAGTAGCCATTAATTCCCGACCACGGTTGTCTCCAATAGTATATGATAGATACAAGGGCATTGTGGCATTCTAGGTCACCATGCGCAACGTCCAGATCAGAGCACACAAGGATAAAGCCTGGATTTCATTCCCTTATATGGCGGCGAACGAAGAAATTGACGACGTAATTGTGCTCTGGCCTCCTAACTAGAAGATCAGCTTAAAAACTGGCACAGAGGGCACCGAAGGAACTAACACAACGAAAGTAATCCCACTTTTCATCATCAAGGATACCGGAGGATCAAGCAAGATTTTAGGGAAGGACATGGGCGCAAAAACACAAAAGGATGCGCAACAGAAACTCACCACTGAGAGGGATGCAAAAGTGAAGACTCATCTAGATTTGCCGCCAGACCTGGGTATAGAAGGACTAGAGGCAGAAGGAACTGGCTCCCCCCGAGGCACAAAGCGAACAAGCGAGCCGGTCAAAGGGCCCCAAAAGAAGTAGTGCTCTCAGCATACGAAACAATATGAGACAGTCACACTGACTGAAGGGGACCTCGAACAAATTGCTAACGCGATCACTTTGGCCGCGGAAGACAAATGGTTAGCCTTAGAAGAATAGCAATGAGCTGTGATCGACACAATTTAGGTTGAGCTCCATGCTCTACAACTAAAGATATAGACGATGTAGACCAGTGTGACTTAAGTATGACCGTCCTCGGAAACCAGCAGTGCAACACTAGCTACAGTGGAAAGTCACCTTTGTTCCTTACCTGGAATAGCCCTTGTGATCAGTCCAACCAACTTTGGAATGCAAGTCCATGCCGATGCAAAAGTAAAACTGGATTTAGCCAGGCTGCCACATGAGGCATTAGAGGTTCTCCACACCTCCTTGTTTCAGGAAATTCACCACCGGGACAAACAAGTACACCAACAACTCGGTGTGGTTGAAAAGACAATCGTAGTAAATAATGTTGAAGTGTCCTTTCCCACCGCATAAAAAACGAAGCTGGAACACTTAATTCACAAAATCTATGCAGATGTTACAAAATAAATCTCAGCCAAAGCCACCCCTGAGGCTAAGATTGAGGGGTTGGCCGCAGCATTGAAGGCCTCCAGGATGGAAGTTTAGGTGGTCAAAACATAGATGGAGTAGAAAATCACATATTTGCAAGCTAAGTTGCAGCCCGAAACATCTCTGGAGGTACGGGCCCAGCAAGCTGCGCTGGTTATTGCGGCTACAATATTCATTATAGGGTAGATCACTTAGGGCACCCAATTACTGGAAACAACCATGCAGGTATGGACCAGGGTCCAGCATGACCCGATCCTGCAAGAAATAATTCAGGACTTACGGCAAAAGGAAGAAGCGTTCGAGAAGTTAGAAGCCACCCTGCCCACTTTGTTTCCTGCTCAGCGCTTGACATGGCTGTGAACCGACCACGCCCTCAAAAATATATTTATGAACTCCATCATAAGAAGAAATTTCTCAGTGACCACCTCAAGCCTTGGGCTGTTGAAGCCCTCAAGCTCTTGAAGGATGTTGATGTTACTGTTAGGCAGCTAAACTAGACTCTGGAGAGCGTCACCGCTGCAACGAAAGGCCAGACTTTGCAGATGTTGGTAGAAATTGCGTAAAATTCTACTGCTCAGAGTGAAGGTATGTGCACCCATTGGCCAAAGCAATCAGACTACTACAGGTGTAGGTGGAGACCCCACGATCACAGTGACTCAAGACGAGTCACAAGATTGTGTTGGGGGAATGTTGGAACAGGGTCTCCTAAAGATGCAAGTTTTGTCCATTTTTTCATATTTTTGGTATCATTTAGTCTAATGGAGGGGTTTTGGGGTGGGTTAAAGCCTCGAATGAATTGTAATGGGTCAAGGGTAGACCAAGATTCTGCAAACCATGGTTTGTGGACCAATGGATGCATAGGCTAAATCGATATAAATAGATGAAACTTCTTGAGTCCTAAGGTAGAGAAGAATTGAGATTGATGCTAAGCATGAATTGCTAGATCTATTCTTGGGCTGTTAGGGTAAGTATTCATGCTGGTTGTGTGCGCAGAGATCCTCAGTCCTGCTATGTGCGGACCCTACTGGCTGTGTGCATAGGCGGTATTTTGGGACTGTAAGTGGATTTTGATATTAATATATATGTGAAGTATTGTTGGACATGTTGGTGTCTCGTGATTTGGTAGATTGGTAGAAAAAATGCATAGGGTAACATGAAACCAGTGTTTGGAGTCCTAGGACCTAGCCTTCTTTGACTCAGAGAGGGCTCTCTCTATTTACAAAGGATGTGTTCCTGTTTTATTTAGATGGTTGATTTTAGGCTAGTTGTTAAGTGTAGGGTTTTTTGATTGTTTTGGTTGGGTAAGATGAACAGGTAGAACAGGTGGAGTGAGAGGTCTTCAAATCATTGGATATGGAGTCAATGAAAGTCATGGGTATCTCAATAATGAATCAGAGTGCATAACAGGGCCAATCTAGTGTGGTCAATGGATCCTTAAGGTCATGAGTGAAGTGAAATTGACATTAAGTTGGGGAGAAACAAGGTAGGGAAAGGGGTAGTGAAGTATCCTTTGTCATATACCCATAAGCAAGAAGGTCTCAAATATGATAAGCAAAAGATACTAATAATGAGATAGGGAAAACCATTTACTCAATGACAATATTTAAACAAATAAATATCCAATATAAACATTCCAATGAAACACAGAAAGCAAGAAAGCTTATATAACTTTAGTAATTTCACCTTCAGAATTGGAAAACATATAATATGACACAATAAATTTAATCAATCAAAGATGGCACTCCTAGACATTGTTGATCAAGCTACAAAGAGCTCTGAGAATTGATAGGCATGGACAACGGGAAATATCAAAACAAGACCTCTTTGACTTAACCTAGCAAGAAATACTTCAAATAAAGGTTTCAAGACAAAGTTTAGATAGCATCAAACAAGCAGGGCTTACCATGAAACATATTTGTAAACTAGCATATTAATCCATTAATGAAATAAAAAAATTTAGGTGGGCCTAAGGAGCAGTTAAGAATTCCTTAAGCTGACCCAACAGAGGAAAACATCAAGGCAATAGAAGGCAGGAGGACTAAGGTGCTTCAAAGAGCATTTCTCAAACTATAATTTTCTATTCTACTGCAACAAAGAAGCATGAAACATAATGATAACAAGAAAACATAAAAAAATTAAGAATACATCACCATTAACCAAGCTTAGGGATCCTACAAACAAGCTTCTCCATCATCAATCCAAGCAAGCCATTCATAAACTCCACAACACCAATTTCTTCTCCAAGCTCATAAAAATCATGTATTGCTCTCAAAGCTCATCAAATTCCAACATTTACAATGAAGCTATCATGCTCTATTTAACTCAGCAAAGGAGGGAAAAAACCCTAAATAGGGTTGGAAAAATTCAAAATCACTCAAATGTCATTTATGCCTAGGAAACCATGCAAGGCCCAAGGCACAAAATATCTCATGAAATAAATGCTAAAATAACTTCTTGCACCTAATTCTAGAGTGATTTTCCTCAAAAAACACTAAAATATTACTTTGCAATAAATGAGAGTGTTTTGTTGACTTTTGGTCCAAAACACACTAAACAGTCCATTTGCGCAGCGCCACTTTTAACAGAAAATAGGCGCTTTTGAAACCAAGTTTTGGACCCCTTCCCAATGTCGGATTTGGCTCCATGATGGGTCATTGGAAAGAATGATGCGTCTAATTTCCAAAATTGCTTGTAGTTTCTTGATATAGCTTATGTAACCTAGTCAAAATGCCACAATCCCAAGACTGTCATTAGTGCAGAGCCAGGGATGAAATAGTGGCAGAATGGTGAAAAAATGGAGGGTTTTTTTACCTTTTGAGGGGTAAAACCTAATCCAAATCATCTGAAACTTGGTAAGAAAAGTGTGCTAGGTGTGCGAAATTAAAAAATGTTGAGTTCTCCTCTTGAGGATGCTCCATGTATTAGCGTATCACCATTGGTGCTATGCTAATGAGCCTTTAAATTCACAAAAAACAAAAAGTTTTCCAAATTTGCTCAAATTTGGTGGAGACCCCCCTCAAGGGGTCTTGGAAAACTGTTGAGAGGCCTCAACCAAAACTCCAAGGCTAGCATGCTTTTTTTCCTCCTTTAGGGTTTTGACTTCAAGGAGGGCTTCCTTTAGTTTGGCAGAAATAAGCTTGTGTTTCATGGCATAGTACTTTGTCATCTTTTTCTAGAGGGCCATACCACTTTTTATCTTCTTGAAGTGCTTGTGCTTATTCTTATAATACTGAATGATGTATTGTGCCATGCCAAAATATCTCTCCCACTCCTTGATTTGTGCATCCTTGCTTTGGAGTATAAGTCTAGTGGCCATCTCCTTATATTAATTATCATTATCTAGGTCAATGAATTGAGGATTTTGAGTAGATAGCTTTCTCTTCTTACCTTTATTAACCTTGTCCATATTTTATTTTCCCTTTTCAAGCCTTGGAGTTGATGCAGATGGCAAGGTCCCTTGCCTTTTGGAGGTAGAAATCTCTTGCCTTGGCCCTCTTTGGTATGTACATGCAAGAGGAGTGATGGTGGTTTTGGTAGTGTCTTCATCATGGATGTGACCCTTGGTGTTGTCACCAGCTCCTTTATCTTCACTATGATCTCCATCAGTCATCCCATGCTCTGTTTGATCACTGCCTTCTTGAACTTCAACAAAAACATCATCATTACCTTCTTTACTGCCTTCTGCATTGTCATGTTGGTCTTCAATTTGAATATTAGCCTCTGTACTTGCTTCACTTTGGTCTTATTCATCATTAGGACTCATTTCCTCTTCATCATCCCATGCACTGTTATCATTTTCATGTTCACTAGGAGGATGATTGGTGTCATGACTATCATGACTATCTCCTTTGTTGTCTTGTCTCTCACTGCTTGTCCCATCAGTGTCATCCTCTTTGTCACTATCCTCTTCTTCAAATTCTATTTTTGCCTCATCAGTTTCCTATTCATGTCCTTTTATTTCCTCTTCATAATCTGCTACTTCTTCATGTTCATCATCTTCTTCCATATTTTCGCTGTCTTCATCATGAATTTTCTCACTGTCATGATCACTGCTCCTATTTTCATCATCATATTATTCAACTGTCTCCATGGCTTCTACCTCTTTCTCACTATCTGCTGGCTCATTCTCATGTTCATAATTTTCTTTCATGTACTCTGCCTCAACCTAATCCTCTTGATTTTCAACATTATCATCAAAATTATCTTCATCGTGGACTGATTTATCATCAATTTCATCATGATCTTCATGTGATTCTTCATTGCCACTTCCTTCCTCCCCTGATGCACCAAGAGAAAGAGAGGAAGGGAGGTTTTCCTGTGGTGAGGGTACTTGTGCAGATGAGGAGGGAAGATTTGATTAATGCGGAGGTTGTGGGCTTATGAAAACTTCATGGGCTATGAACACATCCCAATGTATACCTTGTTGTTCCAACTTATGTAAAACCACCATCCTGATCAGGGAATGGTGGAACAGGCTATGCATTTGCTGGGAGTAATTCCTCCTCCGGACAACATAAGACATTTTATATATACTTCTATAAAGATAGTAGGGCAAGTTGAGCACCTTAACCCCTATGAAATGCATGAGGCGTCTGACATGATAAGAATAGAGTCTGGAGTATCTCCCCTAATAGGTGAAGTAATTCATGATAACCAACACCAAGGGTGAAAATCTGTGTTTGAGGTGTGAGAAAGGGAAAATTGTCTTGCTGCCTCGTTTATACCTTCTTTTGATAAAGGGCTCTAAAATTCTTTGTCCAATTTTCCCTTTTAAACCATTTTTTACCCACAGTAGGGATACCTGTAGCCTTAGAGATGGCACCTAATGAGATCTCAAAATTCACTCCTGCAAGGCTTGAGTGCTTGTTGTGTAAGTTGAGAATGCGGAGCCTTCTAAGCTTAGGGTGGCTCTTCACTTGTTTTATCCTCTCACAAAATTGAAAATTTTTTACATTATGAAAACATGATAGGATCCTAGGAGAGGAGGCGATGGCCACTGTGCTTTGAGGTTCCAATCTATTCACTTTTCCTCCCTTATGTTTTGGTCTCAAAGGCCTTTGATTTATATCATTGCTACTGCTGTTCTCAACTCCTAACATGGTGATAGGAGGTGTTGGTTGACAAATTAGGGTTTGGGTGAAGCAAGGTGAAAATGGTGATGAAGTCAACTTTGGTGAATGAGTGATGTGGAGGTTAGGGTTTTTAGGATTGAGTAGCTTTGGAGCCTAAGGATGTCCTTCTCAAAAATGTATTGTAACCACCCTAACTTAGTTACCCTCACATGACATCAAACTAGTTTCAAGGAGGTTCAAAAGCAAAGGCTCATTTGCATGCAAGATGTAGGGTTTACGCACTAGGATTTGAACTTTAAAGCCAAAAAAGACTAAAATCAATTTGGAAAATTGCTTGGGTATAAGAAGGGAGTGCCACCTACCAATTTAGCCTTTGGTGAACCCTTGGAGACGAGATGGAGGACAAAAATTTAACCTTGAGGCAAGATTTTTCTCCTTTGGAGGTCCTTTGCATTTGTGCAGCTCCCTGCCTGAGCTGTCGGGTCGGCCCATTAGTGTAGCGCCGACAGGCCTGCCCGAGGGTTAGGATAGCACTGGGCGCGTGCAGTGTTGTCGGTCTCCAGTTGAGTTGGGTCCATGTTTTTGCAGCACCCAGGACTAGCGCAGCACCATTTTGTTCTGAATGGGCAGAGGACAGATTAATGCAACGCTAGCCCATTTTTGCTTAGCGCCATTGATTTGTACATCGCCAGAAAAAATTGCTCAGAAATGGGCATAAAAATCTGTCTTTCTCCTGAAGCCTTCTCTTCTCTTGGTAATGGAAAAATAAGATGGGAAAATATTGAGATGACCTTTTATATATTTTGAAAAATAAATTAAACTTGCAAAACCCACTTTACAATGATTTCAACCTTTCTGTCATTTGACTGATACACTTTGTATCTTTTGTAGGGGTTTTGAAGGCTTTATCAAGGCATCTTTTTTTTTTTTTTGTGGTGATGGATGGCTAAGGGGATGTAGATTTCATTTACATCCATTTTATCTTTGAAGTTTGGGCATTTCTCAAACTGTCTTTGGCATGTATTTAACAAACTAAAAACATTGTTTTTATCCTTTTTAGCATTCTTGATTTCAGGTGACTTGAAACATGTATTTTACCTCCTTATTTATTTTTTAGTAAGTAACATATTTATTTTGACAAATATTTTAAGAAAATAATACCATGCTAATGTGTACCCTTGGCCACTTCTGATTTTCTGGAGGTGCCTACAACACATTTTCCTTTGGGCTTCCTAATATTTTTTGGAGTTTGACACCTCATTTTCTCAATAGTGAACCTATGCTCAACATGATTTTCCCCTTTGGCACTTTACCTCATGCTTGCCTTCCTTTGATCATTTTTAAGACATTTGTTTGCACTGGGAAACCTAGGTTCCATCACACTAATATTCTTTACCATTTCTCCCTTTCATGTAGGTGAATTAGTGTTGCCTTGAAAAACCCTAGGGAGCACCTTGGACATCCTTTGAAAGCCTTATTTTGTTATGGAGGAGGACTTATCATCTTCATTTGACCTGTTTTGTCTATCTTTCCAAACCCTTAGGTTTTATGGTTGTTAGAGAAAAATAAGCAGTGATGTCTTCTAAGTTCTCTATAGCCCTTTCAAGTTCATTCATTTATGTTCAATTCACCTCACATTTTTCCCTCATTCATTCATTATTTCTGAAAATCTTCAATGTGTCCTTGGTTTTGTTGCTTTGCCTTCTGTCTTGGTGGTTTTTGTGATGGTTCCTTGCTTGGCAACACTATTTTGTTAACCAATCTCAAAAACCATGAATCTCATTATACATAGGCCTGTTTCCTTTCCTTGTTGTGGATGTCTTCTTGTGATGATTTACCCTTATTACCTTACCTCTTTTATGTTGATGGCCATTTTCAATCATTCTTTTCAGAAATGTGAGCAAGTGTAGCTGCCCCTTGCAGAATTTGTGCTTTGGCCAAGGAGGCCTTCCTTGAAGGGTTTTTGATCAGTTTTGGACAAATTTACTTGACCTTATTCTTCTTTGAATGCAACCTCTTTACATAGGAAAAACAAATATTTTTAGAACACCAAATCAACCCTATGACCTATGAAACCCTAGGTGACCTAGCGGAAGGTTCTTTGGACTTGCCCTTTGATTGAAAAATTCATTTGGGATTCTTAGGTGTAAAACAGAGTTTTGAACCAACTGATGTATTGAACATCCAAAATCTAATGTACTTGATTTATCTAAAGAGCTTACAGAGATTGTTTTGAGACCATCAATGCTTGAGGTATTTTGGAGATATAAGAAAGCTGGTTGATTGGTGGCCCTAGGTAGCAGTGGAGGGGTTAGGCAAAACAAATAGAGGATTGAGGCCAAAGGTGAAAAAAAATAGACAAAATGAGTGACATGAGCCCATGATGGGCCTTCTGGAATTGGTGAGTTGAGCTTGACATAATGGGATGATGAAATAGTGAAAAAATTATCCTAAGGATAATGAAGGCAGTGAGATTTCTAGAACTCACAATGTTCATGAACTTTGTTTCTAGAAATATAGGATAAGTATTTAGTCATCCAGGAGAAGAAAATATTACTGATGGCTAATGATGGCTCCACTTAGGGAGGGTAGCTCCTTTTTAGGAGGTGTCTAGAACTTTTAGATCTCTGGCTTAATGGAGACAAGTGCCTCATCCATTGGGCTGATTTTTACCTCTTTTCACTTGTTGATACTTGCTTTGAAGTTGTGATCTCAATAATCTGAAAGACATGATTAGCTCAACATTATCTTTACCTACCCAACCTACTTTCCTAACAAATTTTTTTTTCCTTGGGTGCACTTGAACTGGCAAACCCTTGCCATTATTTTTATCTTGAAAGTAAAACAAACTATCTACTCCTATATTATTTCTTCCAAGAGTTCAAATTATTCTAATGAACTCACTTTATTCTCTACCTAGACTAACTGAATGTCAAGATTAGGTGGTATGATAGACTTCATTCTCTAAGCTATAAACATGAAATTGAAATCATGGTTTAAATCAGGATTAGGCAATCTGACTTACCATGGGTTTGTGGCATAAGAACAAGCTACACACAGATATTATTTGTGTACAAAATAAAAATTTAGGAAATATAAGGGTTGTGATCAATCATGTGATAAGCACCCCTATTTTCCTCTTTGGTTCAGATTTGAGAATGTGGAACTAGTATCTTTCATTCCTAATCTATCTTTTGACAAGTCATGTTTGAATGATTTGAGCATCTATCTTTTACTAACTTATCAACAATAAATTGAAAACATGTTTCAGCCATGATTAGGCTAGATGAATAAAACAATACCTTCTTTTTGAACCAGCAGTGGCATTTAAGGTTGCTCACTTTTAGTAGTACTATATTTTGGGTATGGGGCTTTACCTCTTTTCAAATCTGGCCTCTTTTTCATCCTTTCTATGTTTTTGTATTTTTGTGATTTCCCTCATGCAATGTTTATGTAGAATGAATGAAATTTTGAAATTAGGACTCTTGACAGAAATAGTGTTTGAGCATCCTGCCATTTACAAGACCTCCGAAAAGTTCTTCTCCATTAAGCCCTTATAAAAAGAAAGCATTATGACCTCTAATTGACTGAATGAGATAAGGACCTTTCCAAAAATTCTCAAATTTACCATGTTTACCTTTGTCTTCCCTCCTATAATCCCATTTTAGCACACTGTCTCCAATGTGGAAATTGTTGGCTTTAGTTCTTCTGTCAAAGATTTTCTATATGTTTTCTTGTACTGCTTGAGTCTTGTTATAAACTTCTTCCTTTTTCTGCTGCAAACGAATGGTTTGGTTCAGCCTCCTTTGCATGTCATTTTCTTCTGATTGCACTTCTTGGAGAAGTATTACAACCAAAACTCCCAAGAATGATGGGAAAATGGCATCCATGCCATACACTAGTTGATAGGGAGACATAATGATTGATTTCTTGGTGGTTAGTCTATCAGCCCATAGTGCATGTATTAGCTTGACATGCCTTGCCATTTGATTCTATTCTAGAAGCTTCTTGATGATATTGACCAAGCTTTTGTTAGAGGACTCAGCTAGCCCACTACCTTGAGGGTAATAAGTTGCGGAATGTCCTATTGTGATGTGATATTTATGAAAAAATTCAACCATTCTTTTGGATGAAAAGGAAACAACATTATCTGTGATGATCTTTCTGGGGCAACCAAATCTAGACAAGATGTTTGTCTCAAGAAATTTGATAATTATTGAATTGGTGGAATTTATAGAGGGGATGGCTTCTATCCACTTGGTAAAGTAATCAGTGGCAGTGAGGATCCACTTAAGTTGCGTAGACGAGGTGGGGTGAATCTCTCCAATGAATTATAAACCCCATTGTTGAAAAGGAGCTTCAATAGTAATGGGATGTAAAGGCAAAGGTAAGAGTTTTCTCTTGCCATAAAAAAATTGGCATTTATGGCAAGTCATGACTAGTTTGTGGGTGCCAAGGAAAAGGGTGGGCCAATACTAGCCAGCTCTAGGGATTTTTTTGGTTGTGGTTTTCTAGTAAAAATGGCCTCCACACTCTCCCTCATGCAGTTCATGCATGATATTATCTGCATCATCCTCAAGAAAAAATTGAAGTAGTACACCAATAGGATTCTTCCAATATAATATTCCATCTAAAATGCAGAATTTCAGAGCTTTTTGTTTCATGAATCTAGCTTTTGTCTTTGATAATGTAGGAGGAGCATTAAGATAGAAAATCACATAAAGAATATCAGCATACCAAGATGAATTTAGAAATGCTTCTTCAACATGGGGAGCTATGCATTCTTCTTGTTCTTATAAAACATCAACCATATTCATATCTAAGGCTTTGAAATTTTACTCAGAAATGAGTTTTTCAAGCCCTTGTCCTTTAGAAAGTTTAGTGGTTCTGATTTCTAAGTCATATTCTAAGATAATTGCAATCCACTTTCCCCTTTTACCTTCAGGGTCTTGATTTAAAATGTCTTTGACAACTGAGTGTGGAACAAAAGCAATGATATGAGAATGTAAGATATAAAGTCTAAAGTATTTCAATGCCTTGATCAAGGCAAAGGCTTGTTTCTCCATGATGTTGTATTTTAGAGGAGCATCTCTAAGGGCTTTGTTGAATAAGGCTATGGGTTGTTGATGCCCCATCATGTTCTTTTGTAGTAACACTGCAACAATGATATGTTTAGAGGCAAATGAGAAAATGTAGAAGTCTTTGGTAAAATCGCGACTGATTAGAACCAGTGTTTGAGTGAGGGCTAGCTGGACCAGTTCAAAGGATTGTTTAGCTTCCAAGGTCCATTTTGTTGAGAATTTAAGAGTTGGGGTTTAATTCAAATTCTCTTCTTGATAATCACTTGTGAGCTTGCTTATGTCTTCTTAGTTAATTCTTCATCAAGTCAATTATCAAAATACTTATATAGAATAAATTTTTCTTGTAGTTGAATATCTTGCAATATGGTTAGGAAGGTAAATCCCTGATATACCTTCCTTACCTTTTATCTTCAGGTCACCGTATTTGTCTATAAAACTAGAGACATATTTATTGTATCCTTCCTACACCTTACTGCACGAATCCTATACCTTATTGCAATCTGTATGTTTAGAAATCTATATATTTACTTATTGCAATCTGTATGTTTAGCAATCTATATATTTCAGTTACTTCCACAATCCTTCAGTTGCTTCCGTAAACTATACTCTTAAGTTACTTCCAAAAACTATATTCTTCAGCTCCTCCTTCCTTCAGATAGATTCGTATTCAAATCTTTCCTTTGGTATGCTCCCTTTCAGCGCTGTCAACCTCAGATTAATCTGCAAATATTCTTCCTCACTATTATATCATTAGCACATATTTTGTCTTGATACTACACTATTAGCTCTTATGTAACCCGTGTTTGTTCCTTGAGACATACGCACTGAATCAGAGACAAATCCAAAAATCTATTATGATACCTCAGACAGATCCGCAATTAGTTTCCCTTCTTTCCATGCTATTGACCGCAGACTTCACCGTGATTGTTGCTTCAAATGAACTGTAGAAACAATCATATATATATGACTTGTCTGGCTATTAGGCTGACCATACTATAGTTAATTAGGTCAACTTGGTAGCTTGCAAATTAGGCCGACATGTAGTTTATTTCTCCAGCATATTACTTCACATATATTCTCATATTGTTGTAGGTGTTTCCGCTATATATATTAAGCTTGTCTGTTAACACTTCTGGAGGGTTTGATGAGAGCTTCTTTACACGGTCTTTGAGAATATTAATCTAAACTGAATCCCTCATGAAGTTGACCCTTAATCCTATTTATACTTTAGAAGACATGAACCTAATAGACATCAAGAAGAAGTCTATCTACATAAAATATTTCTCATGAAACCCATGAGACAAAATACATTTTTTTATCTTTGTCTCCTTTTCATAATTACATAGTCAACATGAAGACCGACCTAGTTACATTTTACAACACTCCCTCTTAAGTAGGGAGGTATTCATATAGTTACATGATTACTTTCAAACTTAAATAATCTTATGAGAGAAATCGGATTGTTAATCACATCTGTATAGAATCATATCAACCAGCATTATACTAGTGCAAGGCCTTGACTAACAGCTCCATCTCTTCAATGAGACAATGGGCTTCAATGTTGGCAAGGCACATGACTTATAGACACCTTCATCATTGTCTCTCAAAGGTACATACTCCACCCGGGTGTTCCCAAAGTATGACCTTCCTAGACTATTCTTCTCTTGGGTAGATAGCCCTCAAAGAATATCAGTCCCCTACTACTCTTATCTTGAATTCCCTATCACATTCTCAAAGATTATCGAATGCCAGATGATTACCCAATCCTCCATTCTGTCTTCCCAAGATGAGAATGATGTGTCTATCTCTCCCTCCCAGGGAGAACCTATTCCACAAGGGAATGTACTCATTCTTATACAAAGCATGTACCTAAGCTCATCCTTAGGAATTACCAAGTTTCTTCCAAGTAAGAAACTTACCATCAGGGTCCCTCTTTAACCAGGGACCTCCAGTAGCAATGCTGAGACACCTAGCTACTCATGAAGAATTCCTTCCTCGATGTCATTGATTTCGATATTGAGGAATCTCCATATTTTAGCTTCATAGGACACAAATCATTTATCACTTTTCTCCTGAGTCAATTGAGTTATCATAAAGTGATCCATCAGATTTCCTTATATGGTCCACTTGTTATTCCATGCTGCTTTCCTTTGAATCATCCCCAAGGATCATACATCCTTTCTTATGATTAGCAACCATGCACAAATTTATCCAGATAAACATATACATATGAACTTTTAGAACAAAAGTTACCTTGATGATGATCTTTTACCATGACATCTTCCTGTAGGCATAGATTTCCTTCATATAGATTGACACATTACCTAATGATATGTTTTCCCAAGGGCCTTCATGTTTACCAGACTTCTGTCAGAGTCAACATATCTTCCTAGGAGATCTCCTAGTCACATCTTCTTGGCCTCTGGATGATAACTGCCTCTTGACATGATTGCATTTCATGATCTCTTCCTCTCTACACATTCCTTATTCCTAGGCACTTACAACTTTTCTATTTTCTTGTTCATATACAACCCCCTCATATTCCATGAGGACATATTATGTTGATTTCATCTGTCCGTGCACTGAGAGATACTCCTCCACAGATCATACTTCTAAATACCGAAGTTTATTACATGAAACCATATGATGTGACTTCACAGTATCCAATGTTAGCATATAAATATATATACATACCTCATACCCTTTTTCCCTTGAGTTATCCTATAGAAATTTCTCAAGAATGAAGAGCTTTATTCTTTTTTCATGCCCCATCAATATCCCAGAGATTTGTTTCCATGATGACCCTTTCTCTTGATGAATGCTTTCCATTAGTAATGTTATCAAAGAGTTTTTCCTAGAGCTGATTCACCAAGAGCTCCTACCATGCTTTCATCAGGAAGCTACATTGCTTCCTATCATATAACCAATAGAAATCACTTAAAGAAGAGGATAATCTCAATCGTAGTGTAGATCCCTTGCTTCTTCTTTATTAGATTTTCTTTGAATTAGGTTCTTCCTTTTCTTCAAATGTTTGAGTCTCTTATCCTCGAACATTTTTTCCTTTGATTGTATTTTTCCATCTTATTTATTGCATAGAATAGTTCTTGGTGTATTCAAATATTCATAGACAAAGGATGTAAGGACTTTGGCTGATTCCATAAGAATCCTTTGAACCCTTATATCCATTTCCATATACTCTGATAAATCTTGATCTTTATAGACTTTCCATGAATTTAATTTCTTCTAGGACTATGACCATCCTCCTTATGTAGGGATTCTTGGTAGCCCAACCAACTCATAGATCTCCCTGCAAAAACAAAATCATTTAACCAAATTTGATTATAGAATGAAAAATACTTACTTGATTTCCTTGGTACCTTGGATTATCAATTAAGATCCCTTGAATTTTATTTTTCATACGGAAAGCTTTGGATTGTGATGAAACAGTTCATCAAAAAGCTTCATACTTCGGTTCTGTTCATAGCGATATTATCCATCATCGCAATCTTCAATGTTGTAGAAGAAGTGGCCTAGTTCTTTAATGATGAAACTAAAGATAACCCAAACTATGATGATCAAGACATCAGTATGGTTCTTCCTTCGATACTTTAATATTGTGATGATACCCAAAGAGATGATGATTTAATTCTTAGATCTTGGATCTGTAAGTATCTTTACTGAAATCCGCATTCTATCTTAGAATGGTGTGCCGAGAATATCACTGAAGCATGTCATGTGGTTACCCGAAATTATTTCTACAATTAAGCCAACCTTATGTGGTGACATCGAAACCTTTTTACTGTGATGGCAGCAAAGCCTTCTTAAAGAAATTGCATAGCTGATATAGCTTGATCACCCGTTTACTGAAAAGAAAATAGTCCTTCAAGATGCCTTTGAAACCTTTTGACTTGAACTTCAATACAAATGTTGAACTGATCTTCAAATTGCCTTTGATCATGACCATAGCTCTGAAACCATGTTGAGAATTTAAGAGATGGGGTTTAATTCAAATTCTCTTCTTGATAATTACTTGTGAGCTTTCTTATGTCTTCTTAGTTAATTATTCATCAAGTCAATTATCAAAATACTTATATAGAATAGATTTTTCTTGTAACTGAATATCTTGCAATGTGGTTAGGAAGGTAAATCTCTGATTTACCTTCCATACCTTTTATCTTTAGGTCACTGTATTTGTCTATAAAACCAGAGACATATTTATTGTATCCTTCCTACACCTTATTGAACCAATCCTATACCTTATTGCAATATATATGTTCAACAATCTATATATTTCAGTTACTTCCACAATCCTTCAGTTGCTTCCGTAAACTATACTCTTAAGTTACTTTTGAAAACTATATTCTTCAGCTCCTCATTCCTTCAGATAGATTCATATTCAAATATGTCCTTTGATCTGCTCCCTTTCAGTGCTGTCAACCTCAAATTCATCCGCAAATATTCTTCCACACTATTATATCATTAGCACATATTTTGTCTTTATACCACACTATTAACTCTTGTCTAACTCATGTTTGTTCCTTGAGATATACGCACTAACTCAGAGCCAAATCTGAAAATCTGTTATGATACCTTAGACAGATCCACAATTATTTACCCTTCTTTCCATGCTATTGACTGCAAACTTCACCATGATTGTTTCTTCAAATGAACCACAGAAACAGTCATATATATATACATATATATATATATATATATATATATATATATATATATATATATATATATGACTTGTCTAGCTATTAGGCCAAACATACTATAGATAATTAGGTTGACTTCGTAGCTTGCAAATTAGGTCGACATGTAGTTTATTTCTCCAGCATATTACTTCACATGTATTCTCATATTGTTGTAGGTGTTTCCGCTATATATATTAAGCTTGTCTTCTAACACTTCTGGAGGGCTTGATGAGAGCTTCTTTACACGGTCTTCGAGCATATTCATCTGAACTAAATCCCTCATGACTTTGACCCTTAATCCTATTTATTCTTTAGAAGACATGAACCTAGTAGATATCAAGAAGAATTCTATCTATATAAAATATTGCTCATGAAACCCATGAGACAAAAATACATTTTATTATTTTTGTCTCCTTTTCATAATTACGTAGTCAACATGAAGACCGACCTAGTTACATTTTACAACACATTCAACCCCTATCTCATTTTTAAGCATGTTTGTATTATTCCTCATGAGTTCAACAAGGTTGGGGATGAACTTCCTCAAAAGTTTTATCTTCCCAATGAAAGATTCTAACTCCTTAATGTTTCTATGATGGCTAATTTGTAATATGCCTTCAATCCTTTTGGGGTCTATTTTGATTCCTTCTTCTGAGATGATGTGGCCTAGGAGTTTTCCTTCTTGGATACCAAACAATGTTTTCTTAGGATTCAAGGAAAGACCATATTTTCTACACTTTTCAAAAACTTTCCTCAAGTGAATTAAGTGCTCCTCATCAGTCTTAGAGTAAATAGTGATGTCATCAAGGTAGATGACTATTAAGTAGCCTATGTCTTCTAAAAAATCTATGTCCATGGCCCTTTGAAAATTGGCCCCCGCATTCATAAATCCAAATGGCATTTTAACATACATGAATGTACCCCAAGGGGTGGTGAAAGAAGTTTTGTGTTGATCACTTGGGAATACTAACACTTGGTTATAACCAGACAAGCCATCAAGTAGTGAGATTCTCTTAGAGCCAAATACCATTTGAAGTATGTGATCCATCTCAGGCAAGGGGTAGTTATCTTTTAGGGAAGATTTGTTCAGATTTCTAAAGTCAATGCAAAGCCTAATCTCACCGGTCTTCTTCTTAACTGACACAAGGTTGGAAACCCACTCTAAGTATCGAAGGGAAACTATGATCTTGACATCATACATATTTTTGTTCTCTTTCTCAACTAAAGGTAGTAAGACAAGGTTTATTATCCTTAAAAAAATTTTGAAAGGTTTCCGATTTTCCTTAAGAGGATTTTTGTGTTGAATAATGTTTGTGTCATATGATTTCAAATCCTGGTATCCCCATGCAAAAATATCTTTAAATTCTTGAAGAAGTTCAATATATCTCTGTTTTATTTGAGGAGGAAGAGTTTTGGAGAGTTTGATCATTTTGGGTTCCTTTAGGTTGCCTATGTTATATTCCTCTACATCGTTCTTGGTGGACCCTATCTTAGGTTTTTTAGCCACATCATTAAAGTCAAATAGCTCTTCTAATGGTGCTAGTCCCCTTGGTAAGGTATCATCTTTACATTG
The DNA here is from genome assembly GCA_034641835.2 of Pinus albicaulis. Lineage (NCBI taxonomy): Eukaryota > Viridiplantae > Streptophyta > Pinopsida > Pinales > Pinaceae > Pinus > Pinus albicaulis. Next base: position 310,811,526 of record CM076583.1, read on the forward strand.
TAAGACTTCAAGGTCTCTTTGGTCTATATCTTTAAACATTTCTACCTTACAAGGATGTGTAATCGAATTTATATCAGCAATAGAGGACAAATCTATTTTATTGGCTTGTTTTTCAGCAAAAACACCTTCATCATGCTCTAGGCTTGGTCTTACTCTTGTAAATTAATTCCTAGACTGTAAAAAGTAATCAATTTGTTCATCACCCTCAAAAACTTGCCAATGGTTTATGTTGTCTAGCACTGTGGGCCTGTTTTTTAATTTGACAGTGTATTGTTTAGTTGCATGGGGTATTTGGAAATTGCTAGCAGTAAAGGCAAGCTCACTGGTCAGGCAGTAAGGGGTTTAGGGATGAAAATGAGTTGATATTTCTCAACGGTTTTGAGAAGATCTAGGGAAACATTTATGTACTCTCTCAATCTTGGGTTCTTTTTTGAATACTCACCTTTGATCTATTTAATGATTAGCTCTGAGTCCCCTTGGGTAGATATTTTCTTAGCTTCCAAGTCTTTGAGAAAATGCAAGCCAAGGAGGAAAGCCTCATATTTTGCAATGTTATTAGTGCACTGAAAATCTAGCTTGTATGAATAGCCCTCATTTGTGTTATGTATCCATACACCAACTCCTAAACCTATTTTTTCACAAGAGCCATCAAAGCTCATGTTCCAAAGTGTATCTATTTCATGTTCTCCATGAAGTTGTTGTTCAGGGCTGCTAGAGTTTTGGATGATATTTTATTTGTTGGAAGACAGTTTGGACTATACTGGTGGGCTTGGATCTTCATCATTTTCATTCACTTGTTCATCAATCCCATTTTCATTATACAAGATGAATGAGTCTAAGTCTGAATGAATGGAATATAGGGGAGTGTTATCAGGCCTCTCTTGTCTACTAACCATATATTTCATGTGTGACTCCTAGTATAGTCTCCTGGTTTTGTTGAGAAAAGGGATGGTAGCAATGACATGTCAACTTGGAGGTTCCCTTGAAGCTTGGATCCCTAATATCGAGATAAAAACATCCCATACTTGGGAGGAATGTCAGCAACTACTATGTCCATGACAAGACCCTTAGCAAGTATTTGTGCTAAATTGACACAAAGATCCTTGATTAAGCCCAAACACTTGACTCTACTTGAATCAAATGAGTACAAGTCTTTGTAAGGTTTAGTTATTTCCAGGCATAATCTCTCCATCATAAATTTGAGCATGACGTTGTGTGAGGCACCAGAGTCTAGCATGGTATTGCATAAGATCTTGTCATGTATGTTTAGGCTATTATAGAAAGGAGGGACAACTCCTTATTTATACTTTCCCTCAACCTTAGGTCCAAACAAAAACTCAGGCTGATCATCAGTCAAAGTCAGAGTGTCAATATCATTTCCTAAGTTCAAGACCTTCAACACTTGGGATCTATACACTCCTTGAGTTACCAGTTTAGTGAGAGGCATGGTTATCTTGATTTTAGCAATCTCTCCCTCAAAATTGAAAGTTATTTGTGCTCTAGATATATTTACATCTTTTTTTTCAGTCATAACCTTTTCTACAAGTTTAATTTTCTGATTTGATCAGGGGCTTTAGACAATAGATTTTTTCCCGGGCCACTAGTAGAGGTACTAGGGCAGCTTGAGACACTAATTTGATGGCTGATTTTTTCTTCGTTCGGATCAATTTTCTTAGCCATAGTGTTGACAGTGTCTGCTTTCCTCTTAGGACTGTTTTCTGGAGCTTTCCTAGCAGCAGTGTCAATTTGGTTTTTCTTGGAGGCTTCTTGGTTTCTTTTGCTCCTAAGGTCATATTGCCTATGGACTTCCATGATGGCATTTTCAAGTCCCAATTGGTAATCTTCAGAATCTTCAATTTTTTTTTGAGTTTGATCAAAGGCAAAGAGACGTTGTTCTTCTTCTGCGAGAAAAACTTCATCTTCATTATCAAAACCTATCAGGTTTACATTGCTTTCCTTAGGTTCTTCAACCTCTCTTCCCTCTTCATCCACATAATTATCTTGGAAGGGTGGCCTAATTTGTTGATCATTGTCACTTGGCCTGTTTTGGGGAGTGTCTCTTCTAAATTTTGGATTTCTATTTTTGTTTTGGGAATTAGCTTGGTTTTCCCTAGGAGGCATTCTTTCATTCAAGTTTATCCTTTCTATCATTCTCTCCATTGTTCTCATTAGGCTATCCATTTTGGTATCGGTTGAGAAGGTTGAGGGCATGGTTTCATCTTTGTAGGTAACTCTCTTTTCTGATCTCATCCTAGCTCTCTTTTCAATCAAGTTGACCTCTGCACTAATAGCTTCCTTTTGCATTTATTCTAAAGTTGCAGGGTCTCTCTCTCTCAATTGGAATGTCATGTCTGGATCAAAGCCTTCAGTAAATTTCACTAGTGCTAGTCCTTGTGGGGGTTTCATGTGAGGTGGAAGGGAATTTTAGACACTGTTGAACCTGGTGCAATAATATTGTAAACTTTCCCCTACATTCCTCTTAAGATTTTTATATTCATAAAGGATTTGGAGGGGGTTTTTCTTTATTTCCCACTTGTTTATGAAATTTTGGTAGAGGGAAGGCAGATCATGTATTGTGTTAGGAGTTAATGCTTTGAACAATTTTTTGGCCTCTCCTCCTAAGCTTTGTGCAAATATCCTCATTTTAATGGTTTCTTCTTCTATTTCCATGTAATCAAAGGCATCATTTATCCTATCTACATCCTGTTGGGTAGTGATGGATTCAACTCCTATGAAATTAGGGATCTTGGATTGGTATTCATTTGGAAAAGACACTAGAGGTTGAGGTAAAGTCAAGGGGGCATACCAAGCTACCATGATGGGATATAATGGAAGGTTTTCAAGAGGAGGGTTAGTGAAAGGAGAGGTATGATGAAGCGGAGTGGTTTGCACAATGGTGGTATGGATGGGTGTGGTGGAAGTACTTGGACCAACAAACTGATTATGAATAGATTTGGTATGGAAAGATTTGAAGTGATGGAGGAGCTAAAAGTTAGATGGTGTGGAAGGAGAGGCTTCTCTAATAGAACTCTACCACAAATCTATGGGCTCAAGGTCAGCCTGGTCAATATCAGTTTGTGACTTGGTTCTGAAAAGGTTCTTTGTATGGTACAAGTCAAACTAGGGATATTGAAAAGTTGTAAGATGTTTAGGTACAAAGCTAGCTCTATGAATGGTCCTAACAGTGGTTAAGTTTCCAAATCTAGAATTTTTCCATAAAATCTTCTCTGGGTCATCAACTATGTTGGGAGGGTTTGGGTCCAGATGAGATTTGGTACTAATCCTATGTGAAGCCATATTTCAAACTTAAAATTTAGAGAGGTTGAAAATTTTAGGACTTTTTTCTGAAGGCTGACCTCTCTTAGTGGTTGGTAAACTCCCACAGTATATAACTGGGTTCAAACAACTTCTCAGGGTTGGCTTGACACAAATCTAGGGAGTCAAATGAGTACTAGTGAAGTAATAGGCCTACTGGAGGCTATTGGAGTCGCCAGGTGGATATTTTCTTCTGTTTTAAGAATGTATGTTTATGGTCCACCACCAATAACTGACAAAAAACCAATCTAGGGATGTTTTGGGGTTTTTTGAGTTTCCTTTATGTAGCCCTAAGGTTTGTAAGACTGTCCTACAACTGAATCATCATTTTTCTAAGATGTTGAAACAAACAGAGCCTACTCTTGGCTATCATTTGATTTCTCTATGATTTGACAAGGGTTTCTCAATTCCTAAGGGATACTTAGATTGTCACTGACTCAAAGGTCCCATCATGATCACCATTGTGTTAGTGATAGTGATGAGGTGGTTACAAATCATAGGATACAATTTGACAAGGGATTTTGAAGTTATAAGGAGGGATAAGCTTCTTATTTACTCAGAAGTTCCCACCATGATAGCCATAATGTTAGTGTGGTGATGAGGTGGAAATGAATCAATGGGTATAGAATTTTTCAGCTTGTGACTTACTCAGAGGTCCCACCATGATTGCCATAATGTTGGCGTCCTGTGATTTGGCAGATTGGTAGACCAAATGCACAAGATAACATGAAACCAGTCTTTGGAGTCCTAGGACCTAGCCTTCCTAGACTCAGAGAGGGCTCTCTCTGTTTGTAAAGGATGTGTTTTTTTTTGCTTTAGATGGTTGATTTTAGGCTATTTTTTAAGTGTAGGGTTTTTTGATTATTTTGGTTGGGTAAGATGAACAGGTAGAATAGTTGGAGTGAGAGGTCTTCAAATCATCCGGTGGATATCGGTGGCCTCCCACCTATTCCATTTTGGACCCGCGACATCAGTCTTCAGTTTTTTGACTTCGACACAACTTACTATTTATAACGGTTTCGGGTCACCTTTTGCCGGAGCGCGTTTAGGGGCATTAATAATCCGATTGGATATTGGTGACACCACATCGAGTCCCATAGAACCCCACCATCGGTTATTTCGGTTGTAAGTTTCGGCACGGCATATATTTTTATGAGTTTCGGGTCTTAAAAACTTCGGGCCGTTTTGAGGCCTAGCGACGTTTTTTGGGTATGGGCGCCGGCGAATTTTTTGATAAATTCGTCCGAAACGGTATACTCCTGCGACGGATCTTTCTAACGAGCTATTGAGCGCGTCAAACGGAGATCGGATGCCAAAGTTACGCTCCCGGGAAGTTGAACCACCAATTTACCCAAACGGGACCCACGGTTTTGGCGCTTCATCTCCTACGGTTAGGGTTTTGGACGTTTCAGATTCTACATTGTTTCTCAACAATAAATAGGCCCTCGAGCCTCATTGTAAGACAGTTCAGGGGGTTGGGAGCCGATACATCTCTTCTCAGAGATAAGCGCTACTAGTTCCCTAGCTCGCCGCATCTCCATCATGTCTGCATTGTAACACAGTTCAGGGGCTGGTAGCCGCCACATCTCTTCTCAGGGATACGCTGCCAGTACCCTAGCTCATATATTTCCATTATGTCTATAATAGGCCTGCGAGCCTCAATGTAACACAGTTTAGAGGCCTGCGTACGCTACATCTCTTCTCAGAGATACGCTACCAGCGCCCTAGCTTATTTCCATTATGTTTGTAAACTTATTGCAGTCATTATTTTATTAATAAAATGAAGCATTATTTCCGCTGCATCTCTGTATCTATGGTTATATCTGTATTCTTTTGCGTTCCTGCATAAAAATAAGATCATCCGTCATTGGGCTATGGAGTCAATGAAAGTCATGGGTATCTCAATAATGAATCATAGTGCATAAAAGGGCCAATCTAGTGTGGTCATTGGATCCTTAAGGTCATGAGTGAAGTGAAATGGACATTAAGTTGGGGAGAAACAAGGTAGGGAAAAGGGTAGTGAAGTATTCTTTGTCATATACCCATAAACAAGAAGGTCTCAAATATGATAAGCAAAAGATACTAATAATGAGATAGGGAAAACCATTTACTCAATGAAAATATTTAAAATAAATAAATATCCAAGATAAACATTACAATAAGAAAGAAAGAAAGCTTATCTAACTTTAGTAATTTCACCTTTAGTATTGGAAAACATATAAGATGACACAATAACATTAATCAATCAAAGAGGGAACTACTAGATATTTTTGATCAAGCTACAAATAACTTTGAGGCAAATTGATAGGCATGGAAAAAGGGCAAGATCGAAACAAAACCACTTTGACTTATTCTAGCAAGCAGTACTTCAAAGAGAGGTTTTAAGACAGAGTTTAGATAGTATCAAATAAGTAGGGCTTTCCATGAAACATATTTGTAAAATAGCATATTAATCCATTAATGAAACAAACAAGTTTATGTAGGCCTAAGGAGTAGTTAAGAATTCCTTAAGCTGACCTAACAGAGGAAAACATAAAGGAAATAGAAGGTAGGAGGACTAAGGTGCTTCAAAGAGCATTTCTCAACCTATACTTTTATTTTCTATTGCAACAAAGAAGGATGAAACAGAATGATAACAATAAAACATAAAAAAATTAAGAATACATCACCATTAACCAAGCTTAGGGATCCTGTAAACAAGCTTCTCCATTTCTCAACCTATACTTTTATTTTCTACTGCAACAAAGAAGGATGAAATAGAATGATAACAAGAAAACATAAAAAAACTAAGAATACATCACCATTAACCAAGCTTAGGGATCCTGTAAACAAGCTTCTCCATCATCAATCCAAGAAAGCCATTCATAAACTCCACAACACCAATTTGTTCTCCAAGCTCATAAAAACCATGTATTGCTCTCAAAGCTCATAAAATTCCAACATTTACAATTAATCCCTCATGTTCTATTTAACTCAACAAAGGAGGGAAAAACCCTAGATATGGTTGGAAAATTTCAAAGTCACTCACAAATGTCATTTATGCCTAGGAGACCATGCAAGGCCCAAGGCACAAAATATCTCATGAAATAAATGCTAAAATAACTTCTTGCACCTAATTATAGAGTGATTTGCCTCAAAAAACACTAAAATATGATTTTGCAATAAATGAGTGTGTTTTGTTGACTTTTGGTCCAAAACACACTTAACAGTCCATTTGCGCAGCACCATTTTTAACATAAAATAGGCTCTTTTGCAACCAAGTTTTAGACCCCTTCCTGATGTCAAATTTGGCTCCGTGATGGCTTGTTGGAAAGCCTGACGAGTCTAATTTCAAAAAATTCTTATAGTTTCTAGCTCCAGATCCTATAGCATAGTAAAAATTTCATAATCCCAAGACTTCCATTAGCGCAGCACCAGGTCTGAAATAGTGGCAGAATGGTGAAAAAAGAGAGGCTTTTTGACCTTTTGAGGGGTCAAACCTGCTCCAAATCATCTGAAAATTGGTGAAAAAATTATTCTAGGTGTGAGAAATTCAAAAATGTTGAGTTATCCTCCTAAGGATGCTCCATGTATTAGCGTAGCGTCAGTGGCACTGCACTAATGAGCCTTTAAATTCATGAAAACCAAAACGTTTTCCAAATTTTCTCAAAATTGGTGGAGGCATCCCTCAAGGGGTCTTGGAAAAATATTGAGAAGCCTCATCCAAAAATCCAAGGCTATCATGCTCTTTTTCTTCCTTTAGGGTTTGGACTTCAAGGAGGGATTCCTTCAGTTTGGCACAAACAGGCTTGTGTTTCATGGCATAGTACTTTGTCATATTTTTCTGGAGGGCCAGAACTCTATTTATCTTCTTGAAATGCTTGTGATCATTCTTATAATACTAAATGATGTATTGTGCCATGCCAAAATATCTCTCCCACTCCTTGATTTTTGCATCCTTGATTTGGAGTAGCAGTCTGGTGGCCATCTCTTTATCTTCATTATCACTATCTAGGTCAATGAATTGAGGCTTTTGAGTAGACATCTTGATCTTCTTACCTTTATTAACCTTGTCCATATTTTCTTTTCACTTTTCAAGCCTTGGATTTGATGCAGATGGCAAGGTCCCTTGCCTTTAGGTGGTAGCAAACACTTGCCTTGCCCCTCTTTGGTATGTGCATGCAAGAGGAGTGATGGTGGTTTTGGTAGTGTCTTCATCATGAATGTGACCCTTGGTGTTGTCACTGTTAGCCCCCCTATAAATTTTTGACAAAGAAAATTAGGGGGCTAAATTGTTTTTTGAGCCTTCAAGGAATGCATCTCCCCTGAAGACACATCATCCTTGAAGTCTCCTGTGCCTTTGGCTTTGATAAATTTCCCTCTCCTGACTCCCTTTATAAGGTCTCATTGTTTGCAGAAAATGTGCTCCAAAACATTTATATTTATCCCCTATATCCCTGCAAAGTGTCCCTTTCACCTCTTATTCCCTTTGTCAAAATCCCCTTAATCTCCCCAAATCCCCTTGAAAACCCACCTTCACCCTTTGTCTAGCTAAATTCTCACCTTTGTTCCCTATCGCTACCCTCCTTTGGCTTTAAAATGCACCGAAATGGGTTAAAAACCCACTTTAAACATTATAATAGGGCTAGCACCTTTCGGCCAGCCCCCTCGGCTTTTCTTCCACCTTATGACCTGGGTGCCAAAACTAGACGCTAACCAAAAGGGTGCTTATCTCAATTGGTATCGGAGGCAATATCAACCGTCGATTGGCGCAGATCGAACGGTCCGTGTTAACTCTGCAGCGCCCGTGGTCTACCCCGTTCATCACCCCGATCGCCTCTTTCAACCGTTCATAACCACGTGATCAACGGTCCGCAAGATATCCGTCCCTATGTCCCCCGCCGCAAACAATGTACATAAAAACCACTCTGCTTCTATCGCACCACCTTTTGGAGAAAGATCGTTTTTTCCCATCGTCAGCAATTCCATCGATCAAACGACGATGTTAGCGACTGCTTCAAAATCGTTATCTCATCGCACGTTATCGTTCTGGCATGTGACGCGGAGTGATATCGCCATTAGCAGTCCGATCTGTAATCTCCCATCCAATGATCATCGTTCCACCAGCTGCGCGAGTTTAATATGAGGAAATCGTATTCCTCGCCCATCATTCATCGCCCTCCGATGCACTTGTCACCGTTGATCTCCATCGAGATCGGATGGTCCATGATTAATCACATGCCCGTCGTTGACCCGGGCCCACCATGTCATCCATCCATGTATCTTCATCGTTTTTCTCGCCCGTCCCCTTTATAATCCATTCAAAGATTAAATTTTAATGTTTTTTACATTAAATGTATGCCTTGACACCTTCCACTATTTTTCGCCAACCTTCACCAAGGCTTCCCTCCACCATTCCTCTACATTTTTTCACCATTTCTCCACAATCCCACTATCATCCTTGCAGTCTTCCACATCATCCCACCCCCATACATGTTTTTCGTAATAGGTTTTCGTGTTTTGCAGGGTTACCAACAGTAAATGGCCGCCATGATTCAGGGTTTCTGTCACAGCGACAGAAAACACAGGGAAGAGCGTGCACAGAGATTGTATCATGGAGAAAAGCCCGGGATAGTGCTCTGACACGACTTCCATTAAAATAACATGGTTTGACCCTATAAAACTTTCCTGGCACCATTAACACACATATTTCATAGTCAAAGATTTAAATTAAGCATCAGAGAGCTTAAGGCATGTAAATGAAGATATATAAGCCTTATGTTCAGATATTTAAAGGTAAAGAATCAGATTGAAGACCCCTGGATCACGCAAAAGGTACCGCACAAAGATTAGTATGACAGGGTTTCTACATCAGTAGAATGTTTTTTCCTAAAGAAGGATGGAACACCCATGCAGCTCTTATTATACGCCGTGTTCCTAAAGGAATTTCCACCCTGACAACAGTCTAAAGCTACCAGAGCATTTGTTTCACAAGTATGGTAGACTTCTTAATCATTCGTTTATCTTTTGTTTATTCACCAATAGTACCACAGAGTCCTGCAGCCAAAGTACGTCCGAGATATACCTGTAGTAAATAGAAGTCTAATGAGGACCACTCTTTCATCCACAGAGTTCCAAAGTTGAAAGCTCAGAATTTAAAGAGAATGGGCTTCAGCCCTTTTTCATTACTGAAGTTTTAATGCTGCATTTAGTTTTCACCCACCTCCTCAGCCTATCTTTCTGCTATAAAATTTCATGAAGAAACATTGTAAAGGTTGTTGATCAGTTTATCGTATAACTACAAGTGAAGTTTCTTTTAAGACACAAATTTCGTGTAAAGTGTTAGATAGGCCGAGGAATAAGATTTTGGGATCGAGGCATTCACTTCATTGGCAATGTTGTTACTTGACGGGTATTGCTTTTTAATATGACAAGCACATTTCTTGGATCCGATCTAAAGTAGCGGTGATGTTTTCCTATCTCTCGTGTTTAATTCATTTCATTTTGTTTTCTAATGTTTGCATTGTTTGCATCGTAAAATTGGAAAAAGATTTACCCTCAGAAAATCTCATGTTTCTACTCTCCTTGCCATTAATGTTTTTCTTCTGAATGTGTTATATAAGAATTGATTTTAGATAATTTAACCAGTGTAGTGGATGTTATTGCCTGCTCTCTAATGTATGAATTAAATGAATTAGTTCTTAGATGCTTCTTGTTAAGGATTTAGTTGGAAGATTTGGGAACACTGGGGATTAGAATTAGCCCTGTCCACTAGGATCCTTGTGCGACTAGCTGGTCTTTAACTTTGTGCCCTGAATCTATGTTGTCTCCTCCTCTCCTACCATTCCATATCATATTGTCATCTTTAAGATCCTATGTTTTACATGACTAGCCCAATTGAAAGCCTGCCTATTGATTAGCAAGCAAACCCTTTCCTGACTCCATTGCCCAATGGTTGAATATTTCCCGGAACATTTCACTTCCAGCTTTTTCCTGATAATAAGCAACCAAACAAACAATCAAACAAACAAACCCCGAGCCTTATAACTAGCCTAACATCTAAACATAGAGATTCAAGGACATATACCTTTGAATATCATAGAGAGATCCCTCTCTGGACCCAGGAGGGCTAGATCCCGAGGTCTGAAAGTGGTTTTGATGTTGTCTCATCTTTTGGTTTTGCCAATCTGGCCAAAACATGGGAACCCCAATGTGTCACCAGCTCCTTTATCTTTACTAGGATCTTCATTAGTCATCCCATGCTCTGTTTGATCATTGTCTGCTTTACCTTCAACACCATCATCATCATTACCTTATTCAGTGCCTTCTGCATTATAGATTTGGTATTCATTTGGACTATCAGCCCCTATACATGCTTCATCTTGGTTTTTTTCATCACTAGGGTATTTTTCTTCATCATATCCTACATTGCTATCATTTTCATGTTCACTAGGAGGCTGATTGGTGTCATGACTGTCATGACAGCTATCATGAATTTCATGACTATCTCCTTTGTTGTCTTGTTTGTCACTGCTTGTCCCATCAGTGTCATCCTCTTTGTCACTGTCCTCTTCTGAAAATTATGTTTCTACCTCATCATTTTCCTATTCTTGTCCTTTTATTTCCTCTTCATCATCTGCTGATACTTCATGTTCATCATCTTCTTCCATATCACACGTTCTCATCATGCATTTTCACCGGCCATGATCACGCGCCAGAGATTTTCATCATCATCTTCTTCATATCTCTCCATCTCTCTTCTACCTCTTTCACTATCCGTTCATCCTCATGTTCATTATTTGCATTTCATGTACTCTACTGAACCCGATCCCCCTCCCCTTCTTAAGAGCCAAAGAGTTTATCAAAATTATCTTCATTGTGGACTGATTTATGATCACTTTCATCCTAATATTCATATGATTCTTCATTTCCACTTATTTCTTCCCCTAATGCACCAAGAGAAGGAGAGGAAGGGAGGTTTTCATGTGGTGAGGGTACTTGTACAGATGAGGAGGGAATATTTGGTTGATGAGAAGGATGGGGGGTTGTGAAGACTTCATGTGCTATGAATACCTCCCAAGGTATACCCTGCTACTCCAGTTGATATAATACAACCATCTTGATCAAGGAATGGTGGAACAAGATATGCATTTGTTGGGATGGAGTCCTCCTTCGGACAACAGAATACATTTTCTCAATGCTCCTATAAAGATAGTAGGGCAAGTTGAGCACCTTAACCCCTGTGAAATGCATGAGGAGTCTGACATGGTAGGAATAAAGGCTGGAGTATCTCCCCTCACAGGTAAAGTACTTCATGATAACCAACATCAAGGGTGAAAATCTGTGTTTGAGGTGTGAGAAAGGGAAAACTATCTTGCTGCCTCCTCTATACCTTGTTTTGATGAATGGCTCAAAAAATTCTTTTTCCAATTTTCCCTTCTTAAACCACTTCTCACCCATAACAGGTATACCTATGGCCTCAGAGATGGCACCTGATGAGATCTCAAAATCCACTCCTGTAAAGCTTGAGTGCTTGTTGTGTAAGTTGAGAATGAGGAGCCTTGTAAGCTCAGGGTGGCTCTTCACTTGTTTGACCTTCTCACAAAATTGAAAACATATTGCATTCTGAAAACATGACATGATCCTAGGAGAGGAGGTGATGGCCACTTTGCTTTGAGGCTCTAATCTATTGAATTTTCCTCCCTTATGTTTTGGTCTCAAAGGCCTTTGACCTTTATCACTAACACTGTTGTTCTCAGCTCCTGACATAATGATAGGAGATTTTGGTTGACAACCTAGGGTTTGGTGAAGCAAGGTGAAAATGGTGATGAAGTCAACTTTGGTGAATGAGTCATGTGGAGGCTAGGGTTCTTCGGATTGAGTAGCTTTGGAGCCTAAGGAGGCCTTTCTCAAAAGTATATTGTAGCCACCCTAACTTAGTTACCCTCACATGACATCAAACTAGTTTCAAGGAGGTTCAAAAGCAAAGGCTCATTTGCATGCAAGACCTATGGTTTACCCACTTAGGGTTTGAAATTTAAAGCCGCAAAAGATGAAAATTAATTTGGAAAATTTCTTTGGGATAAGAAGGGAGTGCCACCTACTAGTGTTAGCCTTTTGTGAACCCTTGGAGACGATATGGAGGACAAAAATTTGACCTTGAGGCAAGGTTTTTCTCCTTTTTAGGTCCTCTGCATTTGCGCAACGCCCTTCCTGAGCTGTCGGGTCAGTCTGTTACCATAGCACCAGCAGGCCTTGTTGAGGGTTAGCGCAGCGCCGAGCGTGTGCAGTGTTTGTTGGTCTCCGGCTGAGTCGGACCTATGTTTGCACAACGCCCGGGATTAGTGTAGTGTCGGGCCAAATTTGCACAGCACAGTGTTTTTCTAAATGAAAGGAGGATGGATTAGTGCAGCGCCAACCCTTTTTGCGTAGCGCTAGAAAAAAATTGCCTAGAAACAGTGAAAAACTCAGTTTTTCTCCTTAAGCCCGTTTCTCTCTTCACCAAGTGACAAATGAGTTTGAAATGAAGACTGAAGCCACTTTATATCCTTTGAGAAAATAATCATAGACACAAAACCCACTTTTACTATGTTTTCTTTGACTCACTTTATGATTTTCACTAATATCTCCTTGACCCTTTTTGCAGGTGCCCATAACTTTTCTCAAATGAGTTTCTCTAGGTAATGGTGTACTGAAGTATGAAGAGCCCCCCCTTGTTTAAATTTTAAATTGTGGGGACTATCCAAACTGTTTTTTTTTTGCATGTATTTAACAAATTGAAAACACTATTCTTATCCCTTTTGGCATTTTTTATTGCAGGTGACCTGAAACATGTCTTTTTACCTCTTCACTGATTTTTTAGGTAGTAACATATTTATTTTGACATAGAGTTTAAGCAAACGATACCATGCCATGTGTTCCCTTGGCCACTTCTGATTTTCTACAGGTGCCATAACATAGGGTTTTTGATCTTTTTTGTCATTGTTCGGACTTTTTCAGCCTTTAGTCACCCAACAGGGATTTTAGGGTCAGCATGATTTTCATTTTGACATTTCACCTCATGTTTTCTTTATCTTGACCATTTTGAAGACCTTTGACTATAATTGGAAAGCTTAGGCCTCCCTCACACTGATACTCTTTACAACTTCTTCCTTTGGTGTAGTGAAGCAGTGCTGCCTTGGCAAATCCTAGAGAACACCTTGGACATCCTTTGAATGCCTTCTGTTGTTACGAAGGAGGACTTATCATCTTCTTTTGACCTATTCTATCTATCCTTCCAAACTATTAGGTTTTGGGGCTATAAGAGAAGAATAAGAAGTGTTGTCTTCTAAGTTCTCTATAACCCTTTCTAGTCCATTCATTTATGTTCAGTTCACCTCACATTTTCCCCTTATTCATTCATGATTTCTGAAAATCTTCAATTTGTCCTTGATTGTGTTTCTTTGCCTTCTGTCTTGGTGGTCTTTGTGATGGTTCCTTACTTAGCAACATTGTTTTGTCAACCAATCTCAAAAACCCTGAATCTCATTGTACATAGGCTTGCTACCTTTCCTTGTTGTGGATGTCTTCTTGTGATGATTTCACCTTATTACCTTAGCTCTTTTATGTTGATGACCATCTCGATCATCTTTACAGAAATGTGAACAAGGGCAGCTATCCCTTGCAGAATTTGTGCTTTGGCTAAGGAGGCCTTCCTTGAAGGGTTTTTTTATTAGTGTTGCACAAAGTTACTTGACATTCTTCTTCTTTGAATGCAGCTTCTTTACATAGGAAAAACAGATTTTTTAGAACACCAAACCAACCCTATGACCTATGAAACCCTAGGTGACCTAGTGGAAAACTCTTTGAACTTGGCCTTTCCTTAAGAACTTGACTCAAGATCCTTAGGTGTAAAACAAATTTTTGTACAAACTGATGTATTGAAGATCCAAAATCCAATGTACTTGATTTATCTAAAGAGCCTATAGAGAGAGTTTTGAGACCATCAATGCTTGAGGTATTTTTGGAGATATAAGAGAGCTGGTTGGTTGGTGGCCCTAGGTAGCAGTGGAGGGTTTAGGCTAAAAAAAACAGAGGATTGAGGCCAAAGGTGACAAAACATAAACAAATCGAGTGACATGAGCCCATGATGGGTCTTCTGGGATTAGAGAGCTGAGCTTCACATAATGGGATGATGACATAGTGAAAAATTTATCCTAAGGATAATGAAGGGAATGAGATTTCTAGAAGTCACACTGTTCATGAACTTTGCTTCTAGAAATCTAGGATAAGTATTTAGTCATGCATGAGAAGAAAATATTACTGATGACTAATAGGACATCTGGTGCTATCTAGATATGCTTTGTTATGATTGATGCGAACTCAAGTTATCTGGCTTGCTGTGAAAGTGTAAACATAATTGTCATAACCTGTGAAAGTATCTATGTTTCTGGTATATGTATATGTGATCTATTAACGATTGCGATTATAGTGTTCTGTGCCGATAATTGGTATTATGCACATGGATGCAGAGGAATTTATTCAATCTATGCATGATAATAGCTCTGTAAACCTGCAATTAGATCTATTTAAGTATGAACTCGATAGGCTAGGAGCAAAAATTTTCTTGGATTACCTACTCTCTTTAAGGGTGTTAAAACCTGGTTCCAGCACCCTCCCATACTATTTCGAGTGAGAATTTGGCCTACGCAAGCAGGTCACTGTCAAAAGGGCCAGTAGTATAGGGGTTTTTTTGCAAACCTTAACCTGCGAACCTGGGTCAGGACCCTTCGAGCCAACAGGTAAGGACTCCTGCTGGCTGTGTGTGGGAATATCCTCATTCCTACTGTGTGAAAACCTCACTAGGCTGTGTGCACAGGCTGTGTTTGGGTTGTAAGTGGATCTTTGATATTAATGAATGTGAAGTATAGTTGAAGTATCTATGTGTTATTTGAATAGATTGTGTTTACTGCTGAAGCAGATCTGTGATATTTCTTTAAGATGCGAATGTATTTGTGATCTGGAATTAGGGAAAATACATCTGTCATCTGATATTGTCAGCAATTATAGTGCTCTGTGATGGTATTTGGTAATGCACATGTGGATGCAAATGTATTGATTTAATTTGTTGATGATAATAGCCTTGTTATGGTTATGTGTTGATTACACTACTAAAAGAACTGCGAATAGATTTATTTTTTACGAACCCAACGAGCTGCAACCTAGATTTGCCTCAAATCACCTTCTCTCTCTCAGGGTGCGGAAACTTGGTTCCAGCATGCTCCCATACTACTTCGAGTGATACCTTGGCCTACGAAAGCAGGTCATTGTCGAAAAAGGGCTAGTAGTATAGGGGTTTATTGGCAAACCTTAACCTCCGAACCTGGGTTAGGACCCCTCAAGCCAACAAATGGTTTCGTTTCTAGGATTGGGAGAAATTTTAGAGAGATATTAGGTAATGCCATGAGGTCATTGGAGACTTGAGAGGTTGGAAATTGAAGATTGGTTTGAAAAACAGATTTAGGAATTTGTTGTAAAAGAGAATCGTAGCACAAAGCTGACGACTGAGAAGTGGAAGAACAAATACATCTTCACCAAAGTCTATGAAATTTTATTTGTAACCTTTGCGCACGAGCTTTAGGAGTGGTTGGCAAGGCTCGTAGAATTTCATATGTGTTGGAAGGACGATCAAGTTACACAGTGGACACCATAATTGATTCAACAACTGGAGAGGACTGACGATACAATCACTCGCACTGTAGATCACTGGGTGGATAACGTGTTGGGAGGATTCATGATAGAATTCACAGCCGATCAGTTCGTATCCTACTCTGAGGAAAAGTGGAGGTTCTTCAAGGGTTTCCATGGTAAGTTCTTGAAAACATTTCCATTGTTAATCAAAATATTACTGTGTGAAAAGAGCGTTTTGTCCAGCCACACCGAGTGAATGACCTCTGAACTGAGCGATATTACAACACTAAGTGGTAAGTACTACTGAACCAATCAGGAAGGAGATAGATCCATCTACAACCCATTAAGAGAATCAGTTGCACATGAAGGAAATACTCCTCCAGCTACACCACCTTCAAGTCAGCATAAGGGTAAGAACTCACCCACACCTCCACCACCACCAGAAGAAGATATGGCCACACACATGAAGCTACCCACCTTCAAGGGTGTAGGAGATGAAGATATGGACCGATTTTGGT
Source organism: Pinus albicaulis (assembly GCA_034641835.2). Lineage (NCBI taxonomy): Eukaryota > Viridiplantae > Streptophyta > Pinopsida > Pinales > Pinaceae > Pinus > Pinus albicaulis. Next base: position 310,828,007 of record CM076583.1, read on the forward strand.
TTGTAGCAGAATCAGTATGGACTACGCAGAATGTGTCTACCGATGTTATAAAGAGAGCGCAACTATCCATCGCCTTTGAAGGAAGGGCCTTGGACTGGTATATGGGATATGTAGGACAACATGTGGATCCATCTATTTAGGAGATTAAGATAGCCTTAAAATGGAAATTTTGAAAGCCTAAGTCCTACTCGCAGCTAGTAACTGACCTAAAAGATTTTATACAAGGACCCACTAAGTTTGTATGGGAAGCTGATCAACAGTTAAAGAAGGTTATCAGAGATAGAGAATTCCAGTATGATGATAGACAACACAAGGAATGGTTTATTGCTATGCTGCTACCTCACCTGCGCAGACCTATGGGTCAGTAGACGATTGAGACACAGGAGAAAGCCTTGGAAATTGCTATGAAACTAGAAGATGCACCAAGAGACGATGCCCAGATTGGGGTGTAGCAGATCCAGGGATAGCTAGAGGCAATGCACCTTGAAATACAAAATCTGTGAAAAGAATGAGGTAAAAATGCTAGCCTAGATGTATGGTGCATAAGATGCAGGGTGTCTGGCCATACCAAGGATCAGTGTCCTCTCCTGACAGATTACATGCAGGCTGGGGGACCTAGCCCATTGCACCCTAAGGAGGCTGCGGGGCCAAGTGGTCCAACGTTATGGTGCACTGATTGCCATGTGTCGGACTACATGATACCAACCACTGTCCTTGTCTTGGTGCTTATGTTCCATAATTGTAGCAACAATGGTGTCGATTTTTCTCCTCTGTGGGACATGACGAGCATAGCTATCGGACTTATGACTTGATGATAGTTTGAGGAAACCTATATATGATACAGGTTGACCCTTCTTCACCACTATCTCCCTCAAGTAGAGGAAGCTCCCCAGCCAGGAGCAGGAGAGGGGGAAGGGGTGGAGGCATAGGTTGGGGAAGAGGACAATTGATCTGTTACAACTGTGGAGAAATAGGGCACTTTGTAAGGGATTGTCCGAAACCTGCGAGACAATCTTGCCGATATTTTTGACAACTGGACCCTGTGATTGGAGACTGTCCAGTCATGATAGCTAAAATACAGGAAAAAAGTAGAAACCTATGCATAATGTGAAGAGGGTTAAGGCAGAACTGCATGATGAAGGACCAAGTATTAATTTCATAACACACAATGGCATGGCTACAGGAGGAGCTAAAGAAAAGGCTACGGATGAACCCCTTATCCAGAAGGCTACTGTCAAACAGGAAAGCCTGGACCTACAGAAAGAGAAAGAAACCTTTGTCACAGCCCGCAAATAATTTTCCAAGGATGAGGCATCTACGTCCAGGGCTCTGACAAACCTAAGAATGGATGATGAAGTTTAGCCATTCCTACAAGCATGTATGAAGTTTCTATGCAACCAAAAGGTGGTAGAAAATCTCCAAACACTGATAGACAACTGTGTGGAAAGAATTGACCTTCATATAGAGGTTAGAGATGTGCACAAGCTATACAAGCATCAGAAACACACTGGTCGAGAAATGTGGCTAACAACACAGATTGGCGACTGTGAAATGGATCAGGTTATCTTGGACCTATGGTCAGATGTGAACCTACTGCACAAGAAAACTTGGCAGCGGATGGGAGAGCTTATGTTGGAAAGGTCTACTATCTGCCTGTGCATGGCCAACCAATAGAAGATCATACGATTGGGGAGGCTATCAAAGATTATGGTAGATATCATAGGAGTTAAGGTACGTGCCGACTTTGAGGTAATTCATATTATGGAAGATGCGGACCCTTATCCTGCACTCCTAAGACTAGATTGAGAAATAAACGTGGGAGGCATTACCAACATAAGGAAAAGGAGCATGGTCTTTGAGAATGAGGGTACAAGGGTGATAGTCCCACTAGACCCTATGGAAGGAGAGCAGTATACAGAATCAATGCGCGAAGAAGAGGATGTGGATCACATTTATAAATTAACTTCTCGGGATGAGGATTGGATCAATCTTATAGCTGATGGTGTGCTTTGCTGGGATAAGGACACTGAATGCCTCTATGACTCATATGGGGAGATATAAAATTGGAAGAATTGGTTACATGATGTATCCGCACTACGATTTTTTAGAATCATGAAGAGCTTTTGGTGTATCCCCTCAAAAGTAAGAGAACTGCCATACTTTGATGGTTCTGGTAGTATTAGGGAGTTTTTGTGAACATTTGAAGTTGAAGTCCCAAGGGAGCAAAGGATGTGGGCCCTTAATCTAGCCATGCGCGCAACCCCGGAAAAGTGGTGGGAAACTCATAAGGGGGCATTCTAAGATTAGGAGGAATGTCGCAAAATGATGGTCCTACGGTTTGAACCCCCGAATCACCTATGAATAAAAAATTTCCTTGGCCTACAAGACCCACGTGAGCACCTGACCGCATGGATGGAGGAATGGTGTGAAAGAACTATGGACGAATGGGCCCACCTGTTCATTCATGCCTTGGGGCCAATCCCCACATCATGTTATTTAGATGCAGAACTAAACCAATGCACTTACCACTAGAAACCCTGAAAGATGAGTTTGTAGGGACATTCAGTTTGATAGGCAGAATGGAGGCACTCGACGAAGCTCTGCAAGATATAGATGCCTTAGTATTTGATGAATCATGCCCTCGAGCAGCATATGGGGCACCAATGTGGGAGATGCAGATGAAGGATATTATCATATGTCACAATCTGTCATTGGAGAAATGTGATGAAGACCAATGAAATATCTTTATCCTGGAGTCAGAGGGAGAGCACACAATTGCAGGTCCACCACTATAGATCGTCGATGTCACTAAGCCTCTTAATTTGCGAGAAGTCAACATTAGAATGGAGGAGCAACCTCAGATAGCTAAAATTGGGGACTACTGGGATGATGATACTATTGGAAGAGTCATAAAACTCCTCATTGAATACCAGGACCTATTTTCGACGAAATTCTCGGAACCCAAGGGGATTACAGGGGACCTAGCGGTCATGCACATCATCCTAAAACCAGAGGCACACCTTGTGAGGCAACACCCTTATCGCTTGAACCCCAAATATAAGTAGAAAGTCAGGGAAGAACTTGAAAAAATGATAGCCGCAGGTATCATCAAACTAGTCAAATAGTCAGATTGGGTAACTCCCATGGTGGTTTAGGAGAAAAATACTAAGGGAGAGATATAGATTTGTGTTGACCTGCACAAGTTGAACGATGCCTGCGTACATGATCCCTTTCCTACTCCATTCTCTGATGAAATCCTCGATAGTGTGGAGGGGAATGAACCATACTCATTCATGGATGGGTTCTCGGGCTACCATCAGATCAGGATCACACCCAAAGATCACAACAAAACTACGTTTGCCACTGAATGGAGATCTTTCCAGTACACTGTTATGCTATTTGGGCTCAAGAATGCCCCTGCCATATTTTTGCGGGTGGTGGTTGCAGTATTCAAGGAGTTCATCTAGAAGTTTTTGGAGGTATATTTTAATGATTGGACCGTATTTGGTTTGGTAAAGAAGCATGCCTCAAACTTGCACATGACGTTGGATGCCGGTCGAAAGCACCAAATTTCCCTGAATATTAAGAAGTGCATATTTTGCGTACCCTTTCGGATCTTGCTAGGCCACATATTCTGTCAAAAAGGATTGATGGTTGACCCTGCCAAGGTAGTATTTATTATCAACCTGGTAGTCCCTACAATTGAGAAATAGCTGCGCTCTATCCTCAGACATACAGGCTACTACAAGAAGTTCATTCAAGGGTACGCGCTGATCACAACACCTATGGAAAAGTTTCTAAAGAAGGACGTTTCATTTTTTTGGGATGAGGATTTTCAAAAGAGCTTCGAACTACTCAAGGAAAAGATGGTCTCAACACCTATCCTCATATTCCCTGACTGGGTGAAGGTTTTCCATGTTCATGTAAATGTGTCAGGGATCACCCTGGGAAGTGTCCTTACATAGCCTGGGGAAGGAGACATCGACCATCCAGTCACATTTTATAGTATAAAACTCTCTAGTGCGGAGTGTAACTACTCCACTACTGAGTGTGAGGGGTTGGCCATGGTATATACCTTACAGAAATATCAGCATTACCTGCTAGGAGGGCACTTCAAGATGTTTATAGATCACTCCGCTCTGAAGTACCTAGTGAATAAGCCTATGTTGGGGGGGGATATTTGTCGATGGCTCCTGATATTTCAAGAATATGACTTTGAGATTATCACGAAGCCAAGGAAACTAAATGTCGAACTAGACCACTTATCCCAAATCAAAGTGGCGAAGAGCCAATCAACCTAGAAGAAGGACTGATGCAAAGATGTTTGCTATTAAGGTAGTTGATGCACACTTTGCTGAAATCATTCACTTTTTGAATATGGGGGTGGTACCTGTAGAGTATTTGGTACAATAGAAGAAAGAGCTGGTAACCCGTGCAATATATTTTACCATCATAGTGGGCCATCTGTATAAGATGGGAGTTGATGAGGTGCTGCAAAGATACGTTTCGGAGCATGAAAGGCACACCATCTGAGTAGAATACCATAGGGGCATAGCAAGAGGTCATTATGTATGGAAAAAAATAGTGTAGAAGATCTTGACAGCTGGTCTATGGTGGTCCACACTGCATAGCGACTCTCATGATTATTGCAAAGCCTGCGATACATGCCCAAGGACAGGGAGGCCCTCGCGCAGAGATGAAATTCCCTTGCAACTACAGAAGTCCCTGCAAGCATTTGAAAAATGGGCCATTGAATTTGTTTGGCCCATCAACCCGCTAGGGAAGAAAACAGGTGCATGCTACATCATCACTGCAATTCAGTATGCTATCAGATGGGCTGAAGTGCAAGCTGTGAAGGATTGCACTACAGATACCATTGCACACTTAATATTTGAACATATTCTAACCAGGTTTTCCTGTCTAAAGATCCTAACGAGTGATATAGGTACGCATTTTGTTAATGAAACAATACAGGCCTTGACTGAAGAATTTTGGATCCACCACACAAAAAGCACCCCATACCACCCACAAGCTAATGGAGTTGTAGAAGCTTTTACTAAAATCTTGGAACATGCACTGACCAGGGTCTGTAATTGATTTTAAAATGAAACTATTTGTAACTACTATTAAAAGTATCGATTTCCATTTAATTAATTGTGCAAAGTGTTCTCCATGTCTTGAAAATTAAACAATGTGTTTTTGGTAACTATTTCTGAGTTTATGTGAGAGGGAATGTTAATTAAAATTACTGTTTAACATCTTAAATCATAAATAAAAAATAGATAAAATTCAACATAACATAACATAATAACATGATGAGGCAGTTCATCCCTACTGGGCTACATTTGTCGGGTCCAAGGCTCCCAATGGGCATGTCCTTACTCTATTAAGTTGCTCGAATTGGTTATACAGTGAGAAATATGCCTAAATAGGTAGAGCCAGCTGTGAAATTGAATTCAAAAGATAGAAATAAGCTAAAAATGCCTTTCATTTTACCTCAAATAGCAAAGTACAACCCAATACAGCTCCGTTTCCCTGATGACCCTGATGGCTCTCCAAGCTTCCCTGAAGACAAAATAGTTGAATAACACCTCTGTTCACTCTAAAACCTATCCAAAACACTCTAGAAGGTCAAAGAAAGCCAAAATTGACTAAATTTTCATCTCTTTTGGTCGCAAATTGAGAAAGTTATTATCAAAACAAATTTTACTCAGTGGCATTAGAAATCCTCCTCCAAAACTGGAGGAACTCCAGTTAAAGCCACCAAAATAGTTGGATAGCTAAAATAGTCAGAACCGTGCTACTAAACTCGGGGTCATAATAAATGTAACTGCTAGTGAAACATACATGTTCACATGCTAAAAAAGTTGACGGTTTCCACTGGCGGTTAAGGGTTTAGCCCCCGCCCATGGTCACGGGCGGAGGTCCTGTGGTGAGGGGCTAACACCCAAGCATTTAACATTTTTTTCCACTAGTTTTAAATTGCTTTAGCACTTGGTTATGGTGCGAGGTCACAGGACCCATAGCCTTAATCCCCAAGGGCTTAACCTCTAAACTCCATCGGTTTGAAGCTACGACCCAACTCAAACGTTCATTCAAATGACTCGCCCAATGCTATGACCCAATCAAGTTCACACTTGGCAGCTATCAGCTGACCCAAATGTGTTTAGCATGACCTGAATCTGTTCAGGTCAGATTAGGTTAGCCCACAAATTTTCTTTTAATTATGACTTTGAACCATAGGCCCGGGGCCACGTGGTACCCTGTAATAGGCCCTAAAAAAATTATAAAAAAAATAAAATTGCCATCTATTTTTTTTTGAAAAATGAAATTTTTTTTTGTTCAAAAGTCTTGTTTTGAAGGTCATTGGGCAATTTCAAACTTCAGTAACTTTCACATACGACATTGGATTTGAGTGTCGTTCACAGTGCTAGAATCAAAGTGACGAGGCCCTTCTGGTTGTTCAGGTTGCAACCAATTCTGAGTAGTTCCATTTTTTAGCATTTTTTTCACTTGGACATGATCACCTGATCACACCTCCCCATTGGGAAGCTTTTAGACCCCAAAAGCCTTCAATTACCTATTAAGAAGATGAGGGTATATATCCCTCACCTTTTCCACCCCCATCCATTTTTCCTAACTCAGTTTGCTACCTTTTAGACCAACCCAAACATAATCAACATTTCCCCTCCTCAAAGTTCATGTCCTTCTGTCAAGGATAACATCCTCTTTTAGCTCATCCAAAAATTTTGGCGAGAAATCCTCTATGGATGGCAGTTGAATGTCACTTTCATTATAAACAATTAAAGGAGGTTCATACAAATGTAGATTTTCCACAGTCACAACGGAATACATTTTCATATATGAAGGCAAATCTATTTAAAAATCATTATTTCCAACTTGTTTAAGTATCTTGAATGGACCATAACAAATAGGATTTAGATTTTTACCTTGTCCTTGCATTCTTTCCTTACTAATATGCATCCATACCTCATCTCCTTCTTGAAACTTATGATCAATTCTGTGTTTATCATGCCTCTCCTTGTACTTTCCTTGACTTTTTTCAAGTTGTTCTTGAACCTGTTGATGTATGAGTTGAATTCTTTCAATGAACATGTGAGCTTTGTCAATGTCACTATGCCCATCAATGGAAACATCCTTCTCAAGAATGAAATCTAAAGGTGACTTAGGAAAATACCCAAAGCAAGCTTCAAAAGGTGAAGTATTTGTAGAAGAGTGCTTGGCCTGATTGTAAACATGCTGAATGTAATGCAAATGCTCATCCTAAAGCTTGGGATGCTTGCTGCAATAACCTCTCAAAATATGTATAATGGTTCTGTTCACTACCTCTGTTTGGCCATTTGTTTGCGGATGGAAAGTAGTAGTATTCTTCAACTTGGTGTCCATCATCTTCCATAGATTAGACCAAAAATTCCCAACAAATTTGGAATCCCTGTCACTAACAATAGAAGTAGGCAAGCCATAATGAACCCATACATGTTGAAAATATAAATTAGCAGTTTGTTCAGTAGTTATGGATTTCTTACATGGCATAAGAATACACATCTTGCTGAATCTATCAACTACTACATAAAGATAATCATGCTTCTTTCTAGATAATGGTAGACCTCCAACAAAATCCATAGAAACACTTTCCCATGGTCTAGAAGGTACTGGAAATGGCGTATATAAACCAAGCTTCCTATTGCTATGCTTTCTTGTAGCACATAATGAAAAACCTCTAATGAAACATGAAACACTATCTACCATGCGAGGCCAATAAAAATACCTCTGTAAATGTTGTTGGAAATACTAAGAGGGGGGGGTGAATCAGTATTTCTTTCAATTAGAGCATTAGTTAATCTTGAATTATTATTAGTGTTTGTACAATGATAGCGGCAAACAAGAGGAAGACAAATGCACATATTTTTTAAGGTGTAAACCCACTTTGGAACAAAAACCACCTAATGCTTTTCTAATAATTCTTTTCAACTCCAATTGAAAATAAAGCTCCAACTTCCTAGAATCTAGAAAAACATTCTTCTCTAGCACCCACTGGATGGATGCTCCAACGCTCGATATTCTTCAGTAGTCACTGAACGGATTCCCCAACACTCAATGAACTACAACTCACCCTAGCACCACCCTACCACCCTATAGAAGAATAAAATAAGAATAGACTCCTGTACTAGGGAAAATGGTCCACTTTACAATGATATAGAATGATGTAGAAGAAGAATATATACTAGACCATAACCCCAAATTTGATAAAACCACCTAATGATGATCCTAGACCTCCCAACACTACCTCTTTGACCCTTGGTAGATAGACACTAGTACAATTTGTACAATAATGTATTTACAATGACTAAGTACAATGATACCTTTACAATGATTGTATGCAGTGCTGCCCACTTGAAGACTTCATATGATGAAATTATTGTTGTTGTTATGCACCTTGGCTACTTCTCTTGTCATGCTACCCTCTGCTGCACCTTGTTTTTCTTTTCTGCCGTAGAAATTCTGGTCCTTTGCAATCCTTGACAACACACGATCTAGCTTTTTCTTGCCTTCTAGGAGCTTGATATTGAATTTGGTGTATCTCTGTTATTTCAGATCATCAATATCTGATTTTTGGTCCTATAGTATTCCTCTGAGTCTTCTTTCCAATGCCATAGGTCTGACCCTATTTGGATTCTTCAAGAGAGAGTTATACCCAATTTCTCACACTGCCCTAATTATGGATTGTTTCAGCAGAGCACACTTATATGGTGTGCCACGTGTCACTGTTTCTTCATTTTCCTCTGAAATTGATAGAGAAAAAACTAAAGACTATTCACTATCTGCCAATTTTTATAGAATTCCAATCTGATACTCAAAGAGATAGTTATGACGATTTTACCAAGGTCACTTCTTTGAGATGAATTTCAGGAGCCCACAAAAACCCTTACTTCCACAGATCATATCTCCAACAATATTGCGCAACTTGATGTAAAATTTTTACTGCAGCTTCCTCAAGATTTTTGGTTTGCCTCATAAAAATTTCAGCTTTTGAGCCTTCATAGAAAAAATTTCGAGAAAAAATGCCACGATGACCTGTTTCAGATGGCCAAATCCCATGCATAAGGAGGAAATGAAGATCGCAATTTATATGAATGCTTAAGTTGAAAGGGGCTTCAACAAGTGAACGTGGGAGGGATTTTAATAGCATAAAAAATATTAATTATGAATTTTCAATGACCCATGCCCCAACCCCATGGGGTTTTAGCCCACTAACTAGGGGTACAAACTTCAAACATGAATATCTCTCAAACCGCGAAGAATTACATGGCGTGCCATATATCAATGGAAACATCTTGACAAGTAGAAACCATCAAAAGCATTGTTGACCCAGAATATATTAATTTGGTAGGTCAAAATTCCCATACAATATTGGGTTATCCCCTGGTGCTACTTGGGTTGACATCAATGACAACCGTTGATCAACAAATGTGCCACTATTTTTCTTACCCCGAAATGTCCAGCGATAAGAGAAGAATGAGCTTCTTTCATGATGCTTAGTCTCTCCCCCTATGGTATATAACTTGTCCATATGAAACAACAAATTATTATGGAAATGATAATCATTCTCTTCAACATGATTCCCTTCACTCAAGTTAGCATACACATCCTTAAAATCAACATCCAATGCATACTGTTCTATGTAGCTCTCATATACAATAGAATCATTCTTAAGTAAAGTAGTAGCACTAATAATAGGCCTTGAAAGCATATTAGAAAATTTATTGAAAAATTATTTCTTGTACCTTATTACCAAGTGAAATTGTTGTAGAAAACCCATCCATCTGAAATGTCATGACTGCTGTAATTTACTTTGCGACTGCAAGTACTGTAAAGGATGATGGTCAGTATCAACAACTATTTCTTTGTAGTGTCCCGTTTTCAGAAAAATCACAAGTCTGTGCTAGAGATGGACTGCTGAGGCATTTATTGGTTATGTCTCCTTCCAAGGAAGCGAGAGAACTAGAGGCTACCTGGCCCTTTGCAGTATCTGTCTACAAATATGTAATTATTCCCATTCAGGAATTGCTGTAGCAAGCCCGTTAGGGATGCTATATAAGGAAGAAGATGTGAAAATAAGGCCACCCACTACTAGAATGCTTTACAAAATATATATTCAGACCTCCTTTCATAATGTAAGCTCAAAGAAATAACCTTAAGCAGGTTATTCAGACCTCCCACAGTGAACTAGCTGAAAATGGCAGCAACATGTAAGCACAAAATAGATGTCTCCATAAAATAACGTTGTATAAGTGAGAAATGGGACTGAGGTCCCTTATATGACTCAATATATGACTCACTTATAGAATCAAAGTTAAAAAAAATGAATCTATCTCATATAAACAAATCTCCCAAAACAATATGTCTCAATTTAGCTCAAAACCCCATAGTCTAGCTCATGCAGAAAAGACTGAAACAAGAACAATGTTATTCCTACTAGGGTTTCTACCGTAAATAAGTGACATATCAGATCTGAAATTAACAAGCATCCAATGGCTAAGAAAATGTTATTCCTTTCGTCTTTATACACAATAAAGATCACCCACAAGCGGTTTCATGGAAATACAAAGTGTACAAGTGCAGATTTGAAAATATATGTAGCTGGAAAATGCAGTAACTGTAACACTGAACATAAATATGTCTGAAATATGAAAATATAGAAGAGTAATGGAATATAGAGCTTTCCAGGAGAAGGGTTGGCCCTTTCTCCAAAGAATAAACCCTCAAGCAAGGGATCAAACCCCGCAGCTGCTGCACTCACAAAAATAACGTAGTCTACCCAGTGAACTGCGTTGTCATGGATGGAACATAATTGGCCACATGCCAAGATCTGAAATGAGCTTTGAAATCTCCTATGCAGCTCCCTCAATGCAAGAGAGATTCCCTTCACTGAATAGAAATGCATAAGAGAAGATGAAACAACCCTCGCACTGCACTGCCCAACAACACTGCATCCTCTGCTACAGAAATAACGCTGTAGGTGTGGGAAATTCTTGGCCTAAAATCCAGATGTGGGAGAAATGAAGCACAACCCCTTCAATAGATCACTCAATGAAGGAGAGGAATTCCTAAACAGGAATTCCTCCAAACTCTGCTAAGCAGCAAGAGTTTGCAGAAAATGTCTAAGCAGACATGAAATCGAAATACAGAAGCTAAGCTCACAATGCTACCCTTCTCCTCCTTATGAAGTTGTGAGCTCCTTCATCTTGTGTTCCACCTCTTAGGGTTTCCATCTTCATTTGAACCTCTTCCCTCCAAAACTACGTTGTCTTCTTAGGCAAGCTACTCCTCCTTAGGCTACGCTCGTTGACTTGGTCAACCTGACCTTATCCTCATACACTTGGCCCTTTTCACACTAGGAGGTGTAAATTAAGCTTCTAAAAAGGCCCCTTTTACATTAGGAATGGTTTTATTCATATTAAAAAGGCTTCCTCTTCCTTTTTATTCACCTACCATACAATATGAGCAAAAATTAATGTCCCAATTTATTCATGAAAAATTTGGGACATTACAGTCCTCCCCTCCCAAATGTTGCTTGTCCTCAAGCAACTGCAAGGATAGAACTGAGTGAATCTCTTCACCTCCTCTGGTAGCACCAGCATATGATGGGATCCTCCAAAGAGTATGATGCCATCTCATCCATGAAACTCCATAGTGCCTCTCCCAAGCCTATAGACTAGCATTTTGTGAAGCACCCCAAATGACTAAGATCATGAGAAGGAAAGTGCTCAAAGAGACAACCATGTGTGAACTAGAGGTCTTCTCAAGGCATGGAGTGAAAAAATCATGGGAAGTCCTCTTCCCCAATGTGAAACTTCCACCCCAAGATATCCTCCATATGTAATGAGCCACCCTCCTGCATGGTAACTCATGAAAAGTTTCCTCCACCTTTGGCTCCAGAAGTGTAGGTGGGTTGAATAACTGAACATGATAGGCAAGAATTCCTACCCCACGCTGTCCTTCTCTCCACTTAATAATAGTTCAGAGTATGTGTTGTTCATGGGATACAAATGTATTTCCCTAAAGTGGCCAAATATAGAACAATCCACCAAGGATTCCTCCTCCAACATTGGAGAACAAGCTGCCCCAAAACATTTCTTCCATGATGAAGAGGACATGATTATCATATAATGTCCAATTGAGATGCTTAATGTAGGCTTTTAATGCTTCTGTATGATACAAACAAAGTCTCAAAAGGACACAGTGTAATCTCATCCATTGCTCCTTCAGAAAATGGCATGGAAAGTAGTATGTTGCTAAATGACTAGTGGTGAGAATTCTCACATCCACTAGTAGAAAGTAAATGGCTGAATGGATCAGCTAAAAATACAAGTCATATTTGATCACTTGCCCATGATTATACAATGAATTTTCATCATACTTATGGCTCACATCAAAAGAAAACAAATACTTAGCTGCAGTGGCCATATTTTTTCTCATGTTCCCTTTAGAACATGCAATGTAGAAAATGTGGGAATCCTTCCCCCTCAAGGACACTCCCCACTCATGTATCATCCTTCCAATCATGCACCCAATGTAAATTGGATCCACATCAGCAAGGGGAGTCATGATCAGAAAAAAAATGAGGAAAATTCTGTAGGTTTCATGTGATGCAAGGGAGTACCAACAGTTTCCCCAATAGTGGCAGCACAGTTTTCCAAGTTGCTGCTTCAAAAATTTACATGGAAAAATGCTTTGTGAGTCATGGCTGATAATTTAAATTAGCTGAACATGTATGCAATGGAAAAACATCTGATATAGGCCATGTGAAAGATGGCTGCCTCGATCATATAATTTGGACCAACTTTGCCCGGGGAGCAATCTGGTCAGCTTGCCCTCTTGTGGAGCCATGCACTGCAAGATAATGGTAAGAGTATACAAATCAGAAAATTTAAAAACATAATTCTTACCATATGCTAGGAGTAAAATGATGTATGGATCCAGGAATGAACCCTCCATAGTTGTTTGGCATGCTCCCATGAAGAGGAATGAGCTAGGTGCTGCAAGAAGATTATTCTTCTCATGCTTGGGAATCCAAGTCAAAAGGAATGTAGCATAGTAATAGATGACTCCAGCTTCTACCTCATCCATCTCACCTCCTCTCTCTTCATCAAGTGAAACCAATGTGAAATTATCCTAGAACCTATGGGATATGGATCCACCACACTTCCACTGGGCACACTCCATCCATTGGTTACTGCTCCAAAGAGATAACACTGTTGGCCTATACACATAGGCTCTCATCCATATCAAGCTTCGTTCTTTGACATGTAGCTTGTCAAAGATATCCTTCATAATGCTGCCATATATGAGGGGTCCCATCCATGAATAAAACACCTCTTGCACCATGATAGTTCCATACTTCACCCTTGCAACACTATGCCAAGTGGGAGAGCAATTTTTGCCTTGCTCTCTCCCAATCCTCTGAAGCAACAAATGTCCTTGCTTCCTCTCCATACCCCCATCACTCATCATATGTGGTGGAAACAAAATGACCCTACCATCACATTGCATCCACACTCCTTGCTATCCCATGATGAAAGTATTCTTCCAAGTTCCTTCCATCCTCATACCCTTGAGAAAAGGACATGTCTCATGATGGCCAAACTCTCTCCTGAGTAGCCAGCGCAGCTTTGCCTCTTGTTGTCCTATGTCATAGATATGCAAGTGGCTCACAAGCCTCTTTCTCTCCACCCACTCTCCTCCATCAAGGTATGGTTGTCCCCAATCCTTCTCTCCTTTGGCATCTTACCAATGAAGACTGCCATTATCCCAAAGCAAGTGTCCCTCCTTACACCTCATGGGATGTTGAGATGTAACCCCTTGAAGAATTTCCAGGAAAGGCCTCTCATCAATCAAACCCTTGAATCCACAAGAATCCAAGAGTGCTAAGGACAAGACATCCTTAGGAGATGGCACATCATGCATGATGCTCTCCAAATCCTTACACCATAACTCCTCATGCTGCATGCAACTCAATAAGGGTACAAAGGAATGAGTGTTGATCCCTTCTTGGATCAAAACCCTCTTGTACAACACTATATAAACTTGTCCCTCTTCATCAGCATGAAGTTTCGATCTTGGGCCATGTGAATGCAAATTTCCCAAACCTCCTATGGCCTTTTCTAAAATATCACTGCATGGGAATTTTTGCATACCTTTGTGGATCTTTGAGACATCTTGTATGGCTGCAAGAGTCTCTCTCTCTGATTTGTTGGCTGATCCAACTGTTGATATGGTGGGCTGCTCCTCTGTGAATTGGACAGCACTGGTAGAAGCCTCTTCAAGTGGAGAAGAATGCTTCTCCTCCTCTGGCCATCTATCCACTCCTTCTTTTGGCCCTCCATACTCTTCACTTCCGTCATGAACATAGGAAGTTCTTTCATCTTCTCCTACCTCTTGAAACACTCTAGAGGTTTCTTTGCAGTTTTCATCCTCTTGAAACCCTCTTGGAGTTTCACTGCACTTTTCTTTCCCATTGGTTGAACCCCTTTGGAGAGGCTCCCTTATGATCTGGAAAACGGATGAGAGTAACCTCATCTCTCCATATTTGTTCTCCTCTTATTTTTATTCTCTGGGTGGATCTAAAATCCACAGGCTGAGCCAAGATAGCTGCTCCTCTTTAGTTTCCTGAAAGCTTGATCTCACAGGCAGTGCCAGAGATCATGCTCTGATACTGTTGTAGTGTCCCGTTTTCAGAAAAATCACAAGTTTGTTCCAGAGATGGACTACTGAGGCATTTACTGGTTATGTCTCCTTCCAAATAAGGGAGGGAACCAGAGGCTACCTGGCCCTTTTCAGTCTCTGTCTACAGATATGTAATTATTTCTATTTAGGATTTGTTGCAGCAAGCCCCTTAGGGACGCTGTATAAGGAAGAAAATGTGAAAATAAGGCCACCCACTACTGGAATGCCTTAGAAAATATATATTTCGACCTCCTTGTAGAATCTAAGCTCAAAGATATAACCTTAAGCAGGTTATTCAGATCTCCCACAGTGAACTAGCTGAAAATGGCAACAACATGTAAGCACAAAATAGCTGTCTCCAAAAAATAACATTGTATAAGTGAGAATTAGGACCGAGGTCCCTTATATGACTCAATATATGACTCACTTACAAAATCAGAGGTAAAACAAATGAATCAAGCTCATATAAACATATATCCCAAAACAATATGCCTCAATCTAGCTCAAAACCCCATAGTCTAGCTCATGCAGAAAAGACTGAAACAAGAACAACGTTATTCCTAATAGGGTTTCTGTAGTAAATAAGTGACATATCAGATCTGAAATTAACAAGCATCCAATGGCTAAGAAAATGTGATTCCTTTCCTCTTTATACACAATAAACATCACCCACAAGGGGTTTCATGGAAATTCAAAATGTACAAGTGCAGATCTGCAAATATATGTAGCTGGAAAATGAAGTAACTGCAAAAATGAACATAAATATGTCTGAAATATGAAAATACAGAAGAGGAATGGAATATAGAGCTTTTCGGGAGAAGGGTTGGCCTTTTCTCAAAAGAATAAGCCCTCAAGCAAGGGTTCAAACCCTGTAGCTACTGCACTAAAAAAAATAACGCAGTCTACCCAGTGAACTACGCTGTCATGGATGGAAAATAATTTTGCCACATTCCAAGATATGAAATGAGCTCTGAAATCTCCTATGCAGCTCCCTCAATGCAAGAGAGATTCCCTCCACTGAATAGAAATGCACAAGAGAAGATGAAACAACCCTCCCAGTGCACTACCCAGCAACACTGTGTCCTCTGCTATAGAAATAACACTGTAGGTGTGGGAAATTCTTGGCCTACAATCTAGATGTGGGAGAAATGAAGCACAACCACTTCAAGGGATCACTCAATGAAGGAGAGGAATTCATCCAAATTCTGCTAAGCAACAGGAGTTTGCAGAAAATGTCTAAGAAGACATGAAATCAAAAATACACAAGCTAAGCTCACAATGTTGCCCTTCTCCTCCTTATGAAGTTGTGAGCTCCTTCATCTTGGGTCCCACCTCTTAGGGTTTCCATATTCATTTTAACCTCTTCCCTCCAAAACTGCACTGTCTTCTTAGGTAAGCTACTCCTCCTTAGGCTGCACTGGTTGACTTGGTCAACCTGACCTTGTCCTCATACACTTGGCCCTTTTCACACTAGGAGGTGTAAATTAAGCTGCTAAAAAGGCCCCTTTTACATTAGGAAGGGTTTTATTCATATTAAAAAGGCTTCCTCTTCCTTTTTATTCACCTACTATACAATATGAGCAAAAATTAATGTCCTAATTTATTCATGAAAAATTTGGGACATTACATTATTTGCCGATCAAATAGTGTTTCCACTTTTTGATGCTTTGTACCAATGCATAAAAATCCTTATCATATGTAGGATAATTCAAAATAGCACCATTAAATGTCTCAGAATGAAATGCGATAGGATTACCATGCTGTAAGAGAACTACACCCATGGCATAATCACTATCATCGGTCTGAATCTCGAATGGTTGTCTCAAGTCTAGTAATGCAAGGACTGGAGCTGAATTTATCTTCTCTTTCAAATAATGGAAAGCTTTCTATTCTTTGCCTCCCTATTGGAAAGCACGCTTCACACTGGTCACTACATGCATAGGAGCTGCTATGGTAGAGAAGTTAGGAATAAACTTCCTCTAATACTGAGCTGCACCCAAAAAACTTCTTACCTTGGTAATGGATTTTGGGGTAGGCCAATTCAAAATGGCTTCTACCTTAGAAGGATCAATTCTCAAAGCACCTCCTCCTACTATGTGTCCCAAATAAACCAAAGAAGTTTTTCCAAATTCACACTTTGACATTTTAAGAAATAACTGATTTTTCTTCAAAACATCAAGTACTT
This sequence comes from Pinus albicaulis, assembly GCA_034641835.2. Taxonomy (NCBI): domain Eukaryota; kingdom Viridiplantae; phylum Streptophyta; class Pinopsida; order Pinales; family Pinaceae; genus Pinus; species Pinus albicaulis. The sequence goes on from CM076583.1 coordinate 310,844,940, forward strand.
TCTTAACATGCATGACATGCTCTTCTCTAGTCTTGTTGAAAATTAAGATGTCATAAAAGTAGAAATTAATGAAATAATCAAGAAAAGGACATAAGACATCATCCATTACCTGCATTAAAGTTGTAGGTGCATTGCATAAACAAAATGGCATAACAAGCCACTCAAAGAGTCCATGTTTGGTTTTAAATGTTGTCTTCCAAATGTCAGTTTCTGAAATTCTAACTTGATGATAACCACTACGTAAGTCTAACTTAGTGAAATATTTAGCATCTTTTAGCCAATCTAAAAAATCATATATCCTTGGGAGTGGGTAAAGATTCTTTACCGTTATCTTGTTCAATGCCCTGAAGTCTACACACATGCGCCAAGTTCCATCTTTCTTCGGAATCAACACTATCAGTGATCCACATGTCGAAGTGCTTGGTATTATGAACCCTTTTTCCAAAAAGTCCTTAATTTGCTTCTTTATTTCAGAATTCTCCATGATAGACATGCGGTACATGCCTATGTTAGGAAGAGGACAACCTTGCTGTAATTGGATTTCATTTTGAATCTCCCTTTTAGGAGGCAAACCTGTCGGTTCTTGAAACATCTCATGATGTGCATCAAATGCCTCATATAAATCTGATTTAAGATTGGAATCAAAATTTTCAAATGACTCATGATTCACATCAACCTTGGGCTTAACCATAAGAAGTACAAAACTCTTACTAGAATTCACTAGTCTTTTTACCTGTCTCGCATTTACCATCGCTATGTTTGTCTTCTTCCGATGTTCTCTGACAATAAAATCCTTGCTATATTTAAAAAGATGATACTTAATTTCATGACGATGGAATATCACTTTCCTGTCAAATAATTAAGGACTTCCCAAAAAAATTCCTGAAATATCAAGCGGCACTACATCAAGTTCAATTGTGTCAATGAAGTGTGCAGTAATTGCAAATTGAAATATGCACTTTCTTGAGACTTGTAAGTTTGCATCCTTGCATATCCACCCAAGTGGATAAGGATTTGGATGTGGAATGGTGTTAATTTTAAGCTATTTAACCAAGTCTTCTGATATGTGATTTGCTTGTGACCCACTATCAAACAATGTGTCAATTTTTGTATGTTTTGAGACTACCCTCACATGGGACAATTCAATTCTTTATTCCTCATTTGGAGTTTGTACATGACAGTTTGAAGTACTAGTGCTTGGATTAGATTCAGTTTCCTTTCCCTTCATTCTCTTTAAACCCATGGCTGTAGTTTTTGTATTATCACCTGAATCATCACCTAAGTCTTGTGGTGTAGTTGTTGTAGCTGCAGTTTTCTTCTTTCCTTGTTTTTGTTAAACTGAGTTCTTTTTTCAGGATGTAGTTTCCAACAGTTTTTTTCTTCATGGCCTTCTCTTGAACAATGTTTACATATCACTTTCTCACCCTTTTTTTTGACAAATGCATTCTTTTTTCCTATTCCCTTAGAGGTTTTATCTTTGTTTTTCCCCTTAAAAGGCTTGTTTCTACCCTCATCAAAAATGTTTTTTCCTCTAGCCTCTAAATGCGTAGCTTGTACACAACTTCGTCTAGACTAGTAGGATTGAACATAAGGATAGTATGTCTAAGGTAGTTGTGCAAGCCACCTATATATTTCAGCAAAGTATCTTTACTTTGTAAGTCTAACCCTAATAAGAGTGCTCTTCTCCTAAACTCTTGGGTGTAGTCTTGTACATTTTGTCCCTGAAGCTATCTGAAGTTTTTCCAGTTCATGATAGCCTTTTGTAAATGAGCTAATGGATAAAATTGCTTCTTAATTACAGTAATAAATTCAGCCCATGATAAAGTGATCTTACAATGTTTTTTAATTTCATCCTTGGTCTTGGCTTCCCACCATACCAATGCTGCTCCATCCATTCTCAAAGAGGCTAACTATATCTTGGTGTCGTCATCATGAAGGTTCTCTATCCTCAAGCAAACTTCCAATTGTCTTATCCAATTGTCAAGTTTCTCTACATTGACATCACCATTAAACGTAGGCAACTCAAATTTTACATCAAGCTTTAAAAATGGACTTTTACCAGTGGTTTTGGACTAGTGAGATTAATTCACTGAAGTTGAGGATGACGATGTAGAGGAAGAGGATGAAGATGGGGATGGTGGATCATGATTTTCTTTGTGTCCTTTATTTGACTTGTCATCACTTTTCTTTCCTCCTGAAGAACCCTCTCCTTCTTTCTGGTTTATAGAACCTTCTCCAACAAGCCTATCATTCCTTTCTTGGTAGAGTATCCTCACCATCTTCGTCATGTCCAAGAAAGCCTTTCAGAACACCTGTTCCTCTTCTTTGGGATCAACGTCTTCAAGGGATTATCCTTCTCTTGAAGACATGCTTGAAGCTACTTCTATGGCTCTTGGAGGTGGCTCTATGGCCCTTCTTCTTTGAGGATTACTTCTTACACTAACCAAATGTCCTTCACCTCTCTTGAGTTTAAGCCTAGTAAGCATCAAAACTTATAAACAGTCAACTATATATTTACACAAAACAAATGCAGAGTAAAACTATAGCTCCTAAGGCTGAAATCCTTAACTTTGATACCATCTGATTTGAAAATGAAACTATTTTTAACTGTTGTGCAAAGTATCCATTTCCATTTAATTAAATGTAGAAAGTGTTCTCCATGTCTTGCAAATTAAATAAAGTGTTTTTGATAACTGTTTCTGAGTTTATGTGAGAGGGAATGTTAATTAAAATTATTTTTTAACATCTTAAATTATAAATTCACAGCAGATAAAATTCACCATAACATAACACAACAACATGATGAGGTAGTTCACCCCTCCTGTGCTACATCTGTTGGGTCCAAGGCTCCCAATGGGAATGTCCTTGTTGTATTAAGCTGCTCGAATTGGTTATACAGTGATAAATATACCTAAACAAGTAGAAATAGCTATGAAATTGAATTCATAATACAGAAATAAGCTAAAAATGGCTTTTTTTTCACCTCAAATAGTGAAGTACATCCCAATACAGCTCCATTTCCCTGATGGCCCTGGCGGCTCTCCAAGCTTCCCTGAAGAAAAAATGGCTAAGGAACACCTCTGTTTGCTCTAAAACCTTTCCCAAACACTCCATAAGGTTGAAGAAAGTAAAAATTGACTAAAATTTCATCTCTTTTGGTCGAAAATTGAGAAATTTATGATCAAAACAAATTTTACCAAGTAGCACTAGAAATCCTCCTCCAAAACTGGAGGAACTCCAGTTAAAGCCACCAAAATAGTAAGATAGCTAAAATAGTTGAAACCGTGTCACTAAACTCAGGGTCATAATAAATGTGACTTCTAGTTAAACATACGTGTTCACATGCTGAAAAAGAGGACGATTTCCATTGGCGATTAAGGGTTTAGCCCTCGCCCATGGTCATGGGCGGAGGTCCTCTAGTGAGGGGCTAACACCCAAGCGTTTAAAAATTTTTTCCACTGGTTCAAAAGTGCTTTAGCACTTGGTTATGGCGCAAGGTCACGGGACCCATAGACTTAATCCCTGAGGGCTTAACCTCTAAACTCTGCTCGTTTGAAGCTATGACCCGACTCAAACATTCATTCAAATGACTCGCCCAATGCTATGACCCGATCACGTTCACACTTGCCCACTATCAATTGACCCAAATGCATTTAGCATGACCTGAATCCATTCAGGTTGGGTCGGGTCAGCCCACAAATTTTATTTTAATCATGAATTTGAACCATAGGCCTGAAACCACATGGCAGCCTCCGGGCAGGCTACATGGCACCCTGTAATAGGCCCTCAAAAACTTATAAATAATTTTTTTTTGCCATCTATTTTTTTTTTTTTTTAAATGACAATTTTTTTTTTCAAAAGTCCTATTTTGAAGGTCATTGGATGATTTCAAACTTCATTAACTTTCACATACAACATCGGATTTGAGTGTCGTTTGTGGCTACAAAATCGCAGTGACAAGGCCTTTCCGTTCATTCAAGTTGCAACCAATTCTGAGCAGTGCCATTTTTGAGCATTTTTTTTCACTTGGACATGATCACCTAATCAGTAATGTTAATCTCAATGATTGGGACGTGTGTATCCCATCCATCTTTTGGGCCTATCGAACCACTTGCAAGAAGCTGACTGGGAAAACACCATTTTAGATGGTTTATGGAAATGAGGCCATTATGCCCATGGAGTATATTGTTCCTAGCCTATGCATCACAACCTTTACCAGCATGTTAGAGCCTAATATCATGTAGGAGCAGTTAGCGCAGCTCATGGCCTTAGAGGAAGAACGCTTCATTGCCAAATTCCATCAGCAAGTTCAGAAGGCTCAGGAAAAAGCATGGCATGATCGACATATTCGACAAAAGATCTTTGCGGAGGGAGAACTGGTCCTGCTATATGATAGCCAGTTTGTGAAGCACCCAGGGAAGTCCTGCCAGCACTGGCTCGGTCCCTATATGGTAAAAGAAATTACTGATGGAGGAGCTATCTAGCTAGCCACGCTGCAGAATGATATGGTACCAGGATATGTCAATGGAAGCCTGTTCAAACCATACTAGATCAAATGACTATATAGCCGGAGTAGCTATATGGGGCAGAAGGCACGCAGGTAGGGGGACAAATGTAGGCAGGACCGTGGTACACGCATGGCTCATTCGTAGGTCTGGAAGCCCAGGGAGGCACGCTGGGCACACAGGGGTCAATCGCAACTTGGAGAGGTGTGTTGTGAGCGTATTGGTGTGCTGGTAGTGAAGAAGGTGCGTTGGCATCACAGGAGTAATATAGAGCTGTGAAAATTAGCCATTGGAACAATAAAATTGGGTAAAAGAAAATTTTACCATTGAAAGGAGCGGGTGGTTGTCAATTGGTGAGGCAATTTCTGAATATTTTTTACCATTTACTTGATGGTAAGTTTCTAATAAGCCTCATCCAACCATTGGTTGATATCCAAAGCTATAAAAGAAGAAGGGTAGATCATAAGGGGGTTTTGTGTATCTTGAAGAGTTTGTGCTTTATGAAATTCTATGACTATTACATTTTGTTAATGTCTGGGCATGCTACGCCCTCTGATAGTAGCAACCTTGAGTTCATTTTCTGTGCAAGAATGACTACGACTAATCCCGCTGAATCTTCCTAGAATATGACCTCAATGACGCAAGAATCTGAGGAAGTACTAGAAGTCACCCCTGAAGTTGAGGAGGTTATGTCCACACCGAGCAAGGGAAAGGAGAAGGGGAAAGGAAAGGCCAGGAGCAAGGGCCGGGGAAACCTGCGAAGTGGGCTGGGGTGAAGCCACACACCTCCCCTCGAAATGTGAAATCCATGCAAATGGTGCCCCAGACATGTTTTCCAAACCCGTTAAAGGGACCTCTATCTGCTCAAAAAGAGACCCAGATCACTGAACCAATAAGCTGGTTGCCACCCTATGTGTGGCCTCGCAGTCCCTCGGTGCGCACGCCCAAGAATCTCAATGGGATGCAAGCCTATCTACAAATGCCTGTAATTCTGGGTGATGTCCCCATCTTTGGAGACTCCTTTGGCAAGCTCCATACGGTAAATTTGACTATCATGACCTGGCCAACCTCGAGGCCTTCCCTGAACTGGCACCAGAATTATATCTGGAGAGGGTATTGGCTGGGTCCAAGCTATTAAACTTGTTGCGAATGCCTCACTTCGGCCACTACAATATCACTGATAGGATTGTGCAATCGCTTCTTGCTCTGGTCCATGATGACTGCTTATGGATTCAAGACCGAATCCCTATAGATGCAGTGCTCATTCACCATATCACTAGTTTTCCTATGAAAGGGCTGAATCTCATGGAGTGCGTCAGGAAGAAATACGAACAACAGATCACTGATAAGGTGTGTGATGATTATCACATTGAACGGAACACTAGGGGGTTCATGATCAACACTATCAGTGACCCCAGTGCATGCATGGGCACCTTGTTGTTAGCGTGCAAGATGATGCACAAATTCCAGGTTGCCACGGTCCCCACATATGTCATCCAGTTGGCCGACCACTTTGAAAAGGGGGTTTGCTTCAACTGGTCCCAGTTCCTGTGCAATGAATTTCTTGAGAACGTGTGCGAAGCCCAGGATCATGGGAGGGCATTCTGCTACTCCTGGTTGTTTCTCCTCATCATGTTGGTCATATGGGAAGCCCCAGCAGATTTATTCCTCCCTGAGCTAGAGCCAGATATGTGCAAAGGGGCATGGTATGCGAATAAGTGGGATTCAAACAATGAAAAGTGCATTGAAGATAATAAGGTCTTCTGGGTCCTATTTCAGAGCAGGCTTGCCACTACCATCCACTCTCAGCCGTGCTTGTCACCAGAAATCTAGGACAAGTACAAGAGCATCGCAGCATTTCAAGTCATAATGCACAATGTGCAAATTCGGGGCCGTAAGGATCCAATGTGGATATCACTCCCTTATATGGCTGCTGACGAGGAGATTTACCGCCTTATTTATACTTGGCCTCCACACTGGAAGCTCCACTTCAAATCAGGTACAAATTACAATGTAGGTATGAGCACCATGAAGGTCACCCCGCCTGACACCACCAAAGAGACTATAGGACAGGGCAAGAATTCTAAGAAGGGAGCAGAGCAGGAATCACAGAAGGATTGAAAGTAGGATCTGGGCATAGAGGGTTTGGATGTAGGATGTGCTGACTCCCCTTGAGGTATGAAATAGACTGGTGACCCTATTAAAGGCCAAAGGAAGAAACAACAAGCTACAAGAGTAGATCAAGACACTGGGACTACTCTGATAGAGGAGGATCTGGAGCAGATTGTGGATGCAGTCACCCTAGCCTCAAAGGATAAATGACTGACTTTGGAAGAGCACCAGAAGGCCATGATCGCTACTCTCTAGTCTGAGATCCGAGCTCTGCAGCTCAAAACTGACACCCTATAGATGAGTATTATTTAGACAAGGCCTCCCCTTGCGTCAAACAATGAATTGATTAGCACAATGGAAATCCGCCTCTACCCCCTGCTAGGTGCAACATTTGTCCTGAGCCCACCCAACTTAGGAGTGCAAGTCTAAGCCTAGATAGAGGTATAATTGGATTTAGCCTGGCTACCACATGAACCATTGTAGGTCCTCCATGCATCCCTTTTCGAAGAAATTCAACACAGAGATCGCTGGATGCACCAATAGCTCAGTACAGTTTAGTAGACGATTGTGGAGAGAACCGCTGAAGTGTCCCAGGCACAGGCTACATGCACCCTGGCTACCATGCAATAGACAGAGTTGGAATGCCTAATATGTAGGCTCTGCGCAAATTTCATTGAGGATATCCCAGTTTCTGCCACCCCCTAAGCCAAGATTGAGGGGCTTGTTGCAGCATTAAGGGCTTTGAGGACTAAAATTCAGACGATCAAGACAGAAATTGAACAGCAGATTGATGCCTTATAGGCCAAATTGTAGCCAAAAGCACCCCCTGAGGTAAGAGCCTAGTGAGTCGTGTTGGTCACAGAGGCCACCAATGCTATTACATCTCAGATTGCTCAGGGCGCAGAACTATTGGAGACAGCTATGTAGTTGTGGTCTAAGGTGCAGTGCGACCCTCTCCTGCATGATTTTACTCAATAACTACACCAGAAGGAGAAATAGTTTAAGCAGCTCGAAGCTACTATGTCAAATTTTATCCCCGCTCAGCGCCTGGCACGACTGCATACTAGCCACAAACTTAGAGATGACATTGAAGAGCTCCACCATAAAAAGAAGGTTCTCCGTGACCACCTCAAGCCTTGGGCCTATGAAGCCCTCAAGATATTTCAGGACGTTGATATCATAGTTAAGCAGTTGAACCAGACTTTAGAGAGCGTCATTGCTGCTATAGAAGGTCCAAATTCATAGAAGTTGGTGGAGATTGCTCAGAATGCTACTGCACAGAGTGAAGGAGTGCTGCCTGTACTGGTTGATGCGATAAAGCAGCTGTGGGCGAAGATGAAAACCCCACGACCATAGTGACTTGGACCGAGTCACACGATTGTGTTGGGGGCCTACTGGAATGGGGTTCCCTAACTTGTGCTTTTTGTATAATTTTGTAAAATTCGTTCCTGTGTAAGGGTTTTGGGGTGGGTCAAAGCCCCTAATGTTTTGTAACGGGTTAAAGAGTAGCTCTAGGGTCTGAAAACCATGATTTGTGGGCCATAGGATAGCGAAGGCTATGCTATTATAAATATATAGATAGCTTGGTCTAGTTGGTAAGAAAGTAATGAGATTGATGCAACATGCAAATTGTTAAGATCTGTCTAGGTTGTTTTGGGTAAGGACTCCTACTAGCTGTGTGCGCCGAGATCCTCAGTCCTGCTGTGTGCGGACCATGCTAGGCTATGTGCGCGATCTGTGTTTGGGTTGTAAGTGGACCTTTGATATAAATGAATGCGAAGTATAGTTGAAGTATCTCTATATTATCTAAATAGATTGTGTTTATTGCTAAAGCACATATGTGATATTTCTTTAAGCTGCGAATGTATCTATGATCTGGAATTAGTGCAAATACATCTGTGATCTAATATTAGTTGTGATTATAGTGCTCTATGATGGTATTTGGTAATGTGCACATGGATGCGAATGTATTGATTTAATATGTTGATGACAATATCTTTTTTAAGGTTATGTGCTAATTACACTGCTAAAAGAACTACGAATAGATTTATTTAGTACAAACCCAATGAGTTGCAACCTAGATCTGCCTCAAATCACCTTCTCTCTCTCAGGGTGTAGAAACCTGGTTCCAACACCCTCCCATACTACTTCGGGTGAGACCTTGGCCTATACAAGCAGGTCATTGCCGTAAAAGGGCCAGTAGTATGGGGTTTGTTGGCAAACCTTAACCTTTGAACCTGGGTTAGGACCCCTCAAGCCAACAGTGAGAAATAGTTCATTATATCAAAATCCACTCTTTGGGATAGTGACACCATGTATGTAAACCCATAAATTTATTCCATTTTCTTCATATATGCAGTACCAAAAGAGATTGGTAGTCCTCCATTCCCTTTCTCGAACTGCATCAATCAATTCTTCCGATAGAAGATACCCATAATGTAAACAAATGGTGAACCACATCATAAAAATGTGTTTAGATTCCACTTTTCTAGATACATTTGGCATGACCATAAAATGCTTGGGGGCACCTATTCCCTTATACTTTCTCATCGTCCTCTTGATGATTTAGTGCCTATGATACTGGAAGCTTGAATCCATTATTTCAACACTTGGAACACCATGGCTCTCCACAAAATCCTCTAGCTAGGGCATCGTTCTTCATTTGCATACCAGATCACTCCCCTCCATCACATATGCTTGGGGGTAGTATCCCATTCTTGGTGGCATGATGGAACCCCTAGCCACCTTCTCACTTGATTAACCAAAGTCTCGAACTAGACACACCCGATCTATGTATGGTTGATTATCCTCCCATTCCTTGGATAGTTGGACCTATCGGCCTCTATGGCAAGCCATATATCATAGATGTTTGATACACTATCTTAAAATATTCTAATTTGTGTGATACCATACTTACCACTTGGTCCCTCTGTTTGACTTGGTGGGTGGGGATGATTCTAGACCTTCTCTATCATTTCATTCTCGTATTCTTTTCTTACCTTGATTCTTCACCAGGACCATCCTTCTAAGAAGAATTAAGGCCACCTTCATACAATTAAGGTCACCTACCTAAAAGTCGCAAATCTCATATCCAATGGTTGGTTTTTCTGCTATGATCATCACAAGATTTATGGCATTTTCCTCCTCTCCACATTCACCACGGTTACACTTGCAAATGAATCAGATTGGAGGGAAATTTCATTATTAAAATAAAAACCCAAATTTTTCTTTCACTATTTGTGACTGAACCATAGCTCGATTTGATGAACTGTCAACACCATTGGAAATCTCTCAGCGGGCACTCAAATGGGTATCTTTTTGTTTTTGGTGATTTGACACTTCACCCGTAAGCCTTTTTTCTAAGAAGGGTCACTTCACCGCTTATCAAAATTGAATTTCTTCACTTGCGACAATTGTACTTGGGTCACCACTTTTCCTTCATACTTGTTGATGTTCGTGTTGAATTTCTTTGTGAGTAACCATATTTTACTCATGTTTTTCTGGTCCCCACCAGGCCTATTCTATGTGGCAGCATCATCGAGTCTCCCTTGTTTAGAGCATCCAAGTTGAGTCATCATCGCATCCATGGAGTTTATACCGAGTCCCTTTTGTCTCCTACCACAGTATTCCATCCTTCATTTCCTTTCCCCTCTATCATGTCGCACATTTTTGCCTTTAGTCATACTGTACCCTATCCCCTCCGGAGTCGAGTCAATAGCTGCCAAGTCATCCATGCCCTATATGTTCTAATAAGGGAAGTCATCAGCTCGCTACCCAGTACCCCCCATTCCACCATCATCCTTGGTGTCAGTCTATCAGTCATTCTACTATTTTCCCTCGTGCCTTAGTTGAGGATTCCAAACCTTCTTTAGTTGACATCAACTTATTCATTCAAAAATATAGGTCTAGAGGGTAGTGTACCTTGGTTCCAGCTTCCATTCTTGTTTGATGCCTTAGATCAGGAAAAGGGACCCTTTATTTCCATTTGAATTGATTTTTTATGAGTTCTAGCTCCTCATGTCATGATCGAGATCCATATACTTGATGGTTCAGTGATGCAACATATTGTACAAGTGATTCCTGGGTTGTTTGAGATGTTTCAGACCTCATGAGGGGGTGGCCCTTTAGGTAGCTCCCACACTCCTGGATGACCTCTCTACTACATCCTTGGATGTAGCTCCATATATTTTCTGGTTCCAACCTCAACCACTTGCAAGGCCTTTTTAGTTTGCATGTATCATTCATATTTTCAGAGCCCTTTCCTATTTTACAGGGCCTCTTTGGTTACACTTATATCTCATGTAATCATATATTATTTTATAAGTCCTAGCTATTTTCCCAGGCACAATACATATGTGGGGTCCATTATCACGTTTTTATTTAGCCCATGTTTATGCCAACATGCACTATATAGTTCAGTCCCATGTTTGTTGAACAAACCATTATTCTTTGTACTTTCTTTTCTCGGCAGGGATAGGTATGCCTCCCCCGCCTCATGTAGAACATGTACTCACTCATCAAAGATACTTGTCACACTTATAAGTCTCACGTCCTCAGGGTATTGTCCTCTCTCGCTTCAGTCTGCCTTATATTTCTCTCTCTCTGGCTCCCCTTCGGTGTCTAGTGATTGTGTTCTTACAATGTACTCTAGTCATACGATTAACTCCTAAAGCTCACACATTAGGGGGAAATATGTTACACCAATTTTTGGTCCTCTAACTTGTTACTATTGGATGGACTAAATTACACCATGTAAGACCAATTAAACCATAGTAAAATTGCTGTCACCCTGAAAAACAATTTAATAACCCATAGTTTATTAAGTTATTTTTGGTCTAAACAAGAAACCCCATGAGGAATAATTCAATAAATCCTCATTTGTTTGTAATCATTTATCTTGTTATTTTCTAGGAATAATTATTTAAAACATTATTTAATAATATTCCTTGTTAAATTTGACTAAATCATTTACAAATAATTGAATAAATCATTATTTAGTTAATTATTCTTTAACCATATTCTTAAAATAATAAATAAAACATGTATTTATTTATTATTTCTAACTAAAGGGATTTTAACAAATTCAAATTCATTTTCCCTGCAACCAAAATAATAAAATATTCCATAAAAGTTGGATCTAGATTTGGTTAATAATATTTTAATTATGCACCAATATCTAGAATAACTCAATATTTTGTTATAAATAGAAGGGTTTTTCTGTTCATTCACTGCCTTTTGTTGCCTAGAGATCACTCTTTATCTATACTTTTGGTATGACTTTTATCCTCCCATCATTGTCATATTTTTCTACTTTTTGCTTGTGATCTCCCTTTGAGTTCCATTTTTGTTTGGGTTTTCTGCACCATCAAGAGAGAGAGATCTTATATCTGAAGCACTGAGGACATACAAGAACCCATCCCATTGAGGGGGACTGGTAACATCTTTCTATATTCCCTTCCCAGGTGTCATAATACAAAAAAATATTTAAAAATTCTTGTCTTGTCCATTGGATGCATGGAGCAACTCTTGCTTATTTTTCTTGTTTAATGTCTTTAATCCCATAGATCTAGATTTTTGTAGCATTTATTCCAATCACTAACTACAGATCTAAGGAAATTGACAGTCGCATTTGATGTTAGGGTTGTTTTTATGCACAGCTAAAGTGAGTTTTTTTTGTACATTTGCGATTAGAACAGACTAATAGAGGTAATAAAACACTATCCCAATTGTCAATTATTTTCCTCTAAGGCTCGAGCTCCTCCTACACCCCTCCATCCTATCATCACAGTAGGTCCTTTTTGTAAATGGGCTATTGAATTCATGGAGTGTTTAACCCGATGCGATAATAGCCACAAGTATATTATCGTGGTCCTCGACTATTTCACTAAATGGGTTGAAGCCATCCCTACCATCATTAACACTGTGGCTAATGTAACCCTCTCATATTTAACCATGTTATCGCTCAATTTTGGGTTCTAAAGAATTTTTTTTCTAACCATCTGAGATCTGACGTAATCTATCCACTTTGATGGACTTTGAACATAAATATCCATCGTCTTATTACACCCAAGGAAATGTCCAAGTTGAAGCAGTCAAGAAAATCCTTAAAACTATGCTTCAGCAGATGGTGAATAAAAATAATACCAACTAGAACCTTACACCCTTCCCTAATTTCTGGGCCTATAGAACCTCTATTAAAACTGCCACTAGGTTTACTCCTTTCCACCTTTTTTTTGAAGAGGAGGTAGTCTTACCATTCGAGTGTGAAATCCCCTCCCTCCACCTTGTTTTTGAACTCCTCCCGAACACCAAACCATTATAGAAAAAATTTATCATGCTTGAGCATGCGAGTAAAGACCATTCTATTGCATTGCAAACCATTGACGTGTCCAAAAAGCACACCAATGCTCAGTATGACTGGAAATTCCACCCTTGTACCTTTCACGAAGGTGAGCTTGTTATTATCTATAACCAAGATCATGATGTCTTGGGGCATGGGAAGTTTGAACCATTATGGCTAGGTCCTTACACCATCCATAAGTGTTTGGGAAAGGGGGCAAAACTTTTAGAGTATTCAAAAGGTGAAATCTTTCCTAACCCTCGCAATGCACTTTACCTGAAGAAATCATATCCATAACATTTCCCATTCAAATGCATGTATATTTTTATTTTCTAAATTTAGGTAGCTTGCATCCCCCCATCATCTCATTCCTTGTCTTCTTGCATCTTTCATATGGATCCATCATCCACACCTCATATCAGTTATGTTGATGGTGTGAGTCGCTTCTCAAGGAATATTTCCTTGACAACTTGGGCCATTTTCATCCCTCCGCATTCATTATTTCACTCCAGTGGTGTATGCATTTTACTGGCCACAAATAACCAAGCCGCATATGATGTTGTGATAGGTTTGTTAGCCGATACCCTAGATTTTTGCATCCTTCACCTTCATGTTTGTCTTGATTCCTTCCTACTTGTCATGAAATTGAATGGAGTTTATCATGTGCATAATCCTGTCCTATTTAGAAAATATCTACGAGTTAAGATTTTGGCACATGAATTTGAATTCATTACATTTAGTCATGTTCCTAGATTCCAAAATCATTGTGTAGATACCATTGCAAATAAAATTATTGATTGGTATTTATCACATGCATATAAAAGAAGGAAACCATAAAATCAACAAATGGAAAACCACCATCATCACAAAAAGATGCATAAACATATTATGTATCATTATATACAACATATAAGTGTTTGGAGTCCACTACTCTAAATACATCCAACATTCCCATAGCATGTTACAATACAAAAAATGGGACCCACATGTCCATATCCTTAGTCACTATCATATCGAGGCTCATGAGCCAATGGCTCCATACCATCAACTCGTAGATCTCAAATTTCTTGACCAACCATAACTATGCATTGCGTGATACCTTGCCACTCTGAGGGAAGAGAAGTGCACTCATTTTTATACCAATATTCTAACTCATGCCACCTGTGCTCTGTCACCTTGTTCAGTGGCACATCAAACCTATGATGGAGGTACTACAGTAGAGAATCACTATTTGATCTTTATCGTGACTTCGAAGCACCCCGATATGCAGTCCCAAGCGCTACAAATCTACCTGTATATCATGTCAGCTTAATCAGTGATATATTTGTATAAACCATAATTTTGGAAATCAATACCACATATAAACATTCTCTAAAATTTACATGAAATCAAATACATAGAAAATTTCACTTACCATCTAGACCCCATTCTCATCTTGATAGTAGTGGTAAGTCAGGTTCCCCATGATAGTTCATCCCACTATATGGATAATTGTCTATGTACAATGGAATATTATCCCAATTTTTAAAGAATTCAAGTCATAAGAATTGTCTGCCTGCCCCTCCTCCACCTTGTCACAATATTTCCCCCCAATGACATATCCTAGGCTCCTGTGATTCCCCATCATAGATCTGTGCATGTGGTTGGATGGCCAGGATCTTCTCAAAGAATAATGGGCACACAAATATCCCAAATGAATAGTTATCACTGGTTTTTTGCCTCAATAGTGTCAGTTGTCATTTCAACAATGACAATATCATCTGGACCCACCCATAGTAGGTCCCTTCCAATACACTCTCGACAAGAATCATCTATCCCCCAATGATGTGATGAAAACCATGACTACACAAGATCTGCAACACTGCTACAATTGTATCTCCTGTCTCCAACCTCTCTAAGTCACTGATCTAAATTTTTGTGCCCTTTTCATGAACACTAGTTCTATAATGATGATTCACAAACTCACCTATATGCCTCCCACGAGGCAACACTGGATGTATCTCCCCTACCATCCCCAAGGGAGGAAGTCCTGTCAAAAATTATATATCTTGAATCGTGAACTCGATCCTATTCCCCTGTACCACAAAGGCCTCCTAATCTGGTTCTGAGTAGCTCACAATCCTCGATAACAAGGGCTCACCTTCCCTCATCATTGAGTTCTCCAAGAACATAAGAAAATCATATCGAGCCAAAACACCTATGAATGTTGGATTCCCTTGAATCTCATCACAAAATTTCCAAATCTCATTCTCACCATACAAACTTTAGCTCTTCCATACCTACAAATTACCATTATATATTTTTAGTTCATAGTAAAAGGCATGCATTTCTAGTTCTTAGCTTTAGCTTACTGTAGACCACCAATCCTGCTTTTCCTCTCAGCACAGAATGTAGTTTTTTCCATCCAAATTGCACTAGACACACTTATCATCCCATTTTATACATTCCAAAATGAAGAACATGCCTCTAAAATGTTTTGTGACTGTGAGGATCAGCAGGGGTCCCCCACAGTGAACTGAAACCCTAATCTAAAATTTTAATTGACCAAAATGATGAGTAAGGTTAGGACACGTAGCTCCAAATCGTAGATCCTGATTTTGATGGTTGGTTTGTTTGCTATGATCTCCACAAGATTTAGAGCATTCTCTTCCTCTCTAATTATCCTATAGCTCACTATGCAAATGAATTGGATTTTGAGGCAAGAAGCCCTTTTATAGGAAAAACCATAGTTTTTTTGTCGCCCATTGGGACCAAACCGTAGCTTGGTTTGATGAACCATCAACACCGTTGGAAGGATCTCACCAAGTTTTAAAATAGGTATTCCTTGTTTTGTTAATTTGACACTTCACCCGGAAGCCATTTTTTCCACGATGTTTCACTTTGTCACCAATTAAAACCGAGTTTATTTATATGATTTACTTGTACATTGGTACCACTTTCCCTTGGAACTTGTAGAATCATGTGTAAATTTTCTTCATGAGTATCCCTTATTTACTCATGGAATTTATGGTCCCCCACAGCCTCTCCCATGTGGCGGCATCATTGAGTCACCCTTGTTCAAAGCATCCGAGATGAGTCACCATTGCATTCATGGAGTCTGTTATGATTCCCATTGAGTCTTATTACATTATTCCATCGATATTTACATTCATCCATTTTTTCTCCTCTTCGCCTCCAACTATATTGTTTCATCCCTAAAAATACCCCATTTGAGAAATTTATGTAGGTTTTAACCCCATACTAAAATTACCTACAAACAAATTATTAAAACAAAAAAATAAACAATAACGAGAGGATAAAAAATATACATAGATATTTTCCCCTGGATCCCAAAACCCAGACTACCTGATTGAATTTTCATTATGTTCCTTTAAATGTTACAATACATATATATACATGTCGAAGAATTCATAAACCCTAATCCATTAACCCTCGATTAGAACATAAATGAAGTTCCCTTAACCGGATCTACAAAATACCATGTGCATAAAACCATTGTGCCCAAAATCATGTGAAAAAACCATGCACAAAACCATAGGTAGGTCTTCCCACCTATTAGAGGGTCCATTTTTTTTTCCCAAGGTTAAGCCCTAGACCTTGTGTGTGGGTGCTATTGCTCCCTTCAAACCCCCCAACAGAGGTGGTTGTGACCCCTGTGAGCCCCCTGTTTCTCTCGACACAATGAACAAGGGTGGTTGTTTCCCCCTATAACCCCCACACAGGTGTGACTATTTGTGGAAAGAATATAACACACACCTAACATTCTCCCACTTGTTTTATTTTCCACACAAGGGGTCACAAGAGAGAATATTCATTGGTCCAGCCCTACATCACCCATTATTTCTCTACATTAAGGAAACTTCTTAGTGCTAAGAGACGTTTTCAATGCATCTGCAACATTCTTCAAAGTGTCCACCTTTACCAGAAACACCTTTTTTTCCTCAACCATATCCCTCACAAAGTGATACTCAACATTAATGTGATTTTTCTTTGAATGATAAGAAAGGTTATTTGCCAATAAAATTTCACTTTGGTTGTCATAGTCTTTCCTTATAGCTCGTTATACCAACCCCATACTTGAAAAAAATCTTTGCACCCAAACTCCTTCCTTGATTGCATGAGTGGCTTCCATGTATTCAACTTATGTAGTTGAATGAGCCACTACAATTTGGCTTTTGCTCATCTAACTGACTGCTCCCCAAAAGAGGTTAAACACATACTCACTTGTATATATTATTTTATCTAGATCACCCTCCCAGTCGGCATCAACAAAGACATAGATCTCCAAAAAACTGTCCAATCCTGGTATTCCTTGGTAGCACAAACCATAATCAATAGTGCCACACAAATACCTGAAAACCCACTTCACTGATGTGTAATGATCCTTCCCTAGTTTTGACATAAATCTACTCAATACTCCCAATGCATTTGCAATGTGTGGTCTTTTATAGACCATTGCATACATCAAGCTATTGACTGCACTTGCATATGGAACATGAGATGTGTCCTCTTCCACTTCTTATGTCATGGGCCACTATTATGCAAATAAATTTACACCTAAAGGAATAGGAACCTTCACCAATTTTCTATCCTGCATATTAAGCCTTAGTAGTATTGTCTCGAAATACTTCCTCTGGTTTAACCATAGCTTCCTCTTTGTCCAACTTCATTTAATTTGCATGCCCAAAATATAGTTTGTTGAACCAAGATCATTCATGTCAAATTTGGAGGAAAATTGGGCCTTCAAATCCTGGATAAATTCCTTTTCATTTCCAATCAACAACATATTATCCACATACAACCCCAAATAAATAACATGGTCACCAATTAATTTGAAATACACACAATGATCCACTTTGATTCTAGTGACGCCAAGTCCCCAGATATATGTAACAAACTTCTAATACCACATCCTTGGTGACTGTTTTAACTCATACACAAATTGTTTAAACTTGCATACTCGGTTTTTCTTACCCTTCACTGCAAATCCTTCAGGTTGCCTCATGTAAATATCTTCTTCCATATCCCGATGAAGAAATGTTGTCTTCACATTAATCTATTCTACCTAAAAATTAAAAGAACCAACAATAGATAGAAGTGATATAATAGAATAATACTTGGCAATGGGAGGAAAGATATCACCAAAATCAATTCCCAACAGCTGTTGTAACACCCTCCTCCCATATCTACCCAAGTAATTTGCCAACTAGATTAAACATGTGATGAAGAGTTTCTATGATCTGATTCAACCTCCTAGGTGACCTTAAGGAAGTGGAACTGACATAAACACATCAAATACACCTTCCACATCAACAAAAAAATTCCAAGGAGCCAACCCACAACTCAGATCTCTAGCCCCTTAGTCCCATTAATATTTTAGACCTTAAACCTCTAGACGCTCCCACATTATATTCATGGGTGCGTCTGGGAGGCTCTGAATACTCCCACAACATATGCATGTGTGTGCCTAGGGAATTTTTCCCACAAACCTATGCCAATGTCCCCGAGTTTAGTGCCACTTTTTTAGGCCCAGATCCCAGATCACTGCCCAGAACTCAATGATAAGTTTAGAAATGAAATATAACAATGAAAAAATGGTGTACAAGAAACAATTTGAATAAGGACTTGGCTAGGCCCCTACTATCCATGATAGGAATTTTTTCAAACATGTCACAAATATCTAATCTACAGGTTTAAATAACAAATCTGAGCATAGGGGTCTGATACTCATCTGCAAATCGTTAAGAAACATTGTTGCTACATCACATTAACTTCATTATCGTCTATTTAGGCATAAATACATTGTTCATTCAATTACAAATGAAAACATGATGAGAGCCATACTTCATCACCATCACAAAACTAAGTCATAAATAGCATATAAGAAACAGAAATGAGAATTACATAACAACCATATAAACCATAGAATAACAAGCATATTTACCCATCAATACAGGAGGAAAAGAGCTCTTATTTCCATAAGAAAAATGCAACCAAGTATGGGACTTCCACGTTCCACTTGAACATAGACATGGCTAAGCCAAATATATCTTCAGCTAGTCACCCCCGTGCCATATTCCAAGCATGAATGTTGGATGTCATAAACCAAATCCATCAAAGAAAAACAAGGGCTTTGAGAGAACAAACCACCTCAACCCTCAACCAATGATTCCACCTCACCGTTAAACATCACAAACATCACGGATTGCTCTCTACCCAAGATATTCCAATGCTCCAAAGTGTTTGTTCCAACTAGGACTTCCAGGACTAGTAATTCAACCCTAGTTGTTATAGGTCTT
Organism: Pinus albicaulis; assembly: GCA_034641835.2. Classification (NCBI taxonomy): domain Eukaryota; kingdom Viridiplantae; phylum Streptophyta; class Pinopsida; order Pinales; family Pinaceae; genus Pinus; species Pinus albicaulis. The sequence goes on from CM076583.1 coordinate 310,864,196, forward strand.
CTAGAGATTTTTTCCAGCCAAGGTTTTCAGGATATAGTAACTCAACCCACCTAGGGATTCCAGAGTGTTTTTCCAACCAAGGCTTCTAGGAATAGTAACTCAACCCATAGTTGTCCGTCAAGCTTCCAGAGTGTTTGTACAACCAGGGCTTCAAGAACTAATAACTCAAGTCACAACCAAAGGCATATGAGAACCAACCAGAAAGCAAAAAATTAAATTGAACCCACAACACCATGGTTATCTAGGAAATGGAAAGGCTATGAAAATCCACTGTCAATCCAGGAAACCCTCCATGCCAATAAAATATCATTACCAAGAAAGCACATGCATACACCATGATTTCCAAAACTAGTGAGGAAAACATACATTCAATTCGGTACCTACAAACATAATCCATTGTAGTTGTTGATCCTGATGTCCTCTTGCACTTTCCTACTATTCCTTTTCCTTATTGTTGCAAATCACCAAGTATGCCACACTCTCTAAGAGTGCTCCAAAAAATAAGTATCCAAGATTACGAGAGAGAGAGAGAGAGAGAGAGAATAATGAGAGCTCAAAAAATGCACTGGAAAAAAACCATGAAATGATCCTCATAATTATTTTTATTAATGAGGCCTCAATTTTATTCATTTTCCATTATTTTCCTTCATTTTCCTCCCCACATGCAACATGTGACTGTTCACCTCCCTTTTCTCCTATTTTCCATTATTTTCTTAAATAAATGCCAGTAAATGCCAATTTTCCTATCCAAAGCCTTAGTCATTTCTTTTTTTAATTTCCATAGCCATAATAAACCATATGAACACCCACACTAGGATTTTTTTTACCAACATTTAACATGGAATATGTGTCCCATGACCTTGGTTATTATTTTTTGTTTATTAGCTTTTGTTACATGGAATTTTCACCAGGGTTGTTACATCTAGGAATAACCTTTCACTACCAAATGAGCTTTCCATTTCTTCACTTTTCCTTTTGAATTCATGTTCTTCTCAAACACCCATTTTCTTCCAATGTGTTTCCTTCCAGCCAAAAAATCCACCAAATCCCAAGCCTCATTTTTGTCCAAAGATTCCATTTCATCAACCATGGCCTCTTTCTAGAGCCTTTCATCTAAATCTACTGCGTCCCTGATAGTTTTTTGATATTCATTAGTAATATATAATGAAAAATTTGAATAGAAATTAGATGAACTATGCCTTTCTAGCTGCCTTCTCTCTCGAATAGATCTTCTCAAAGCTGGAGTTTCTAGCTCTTCTTCTTCTTATTCTTGTTCTATTGTAGAGCTTGATTATTCATCCTTCAAATCAAACTCTATATTCTTAGGTTCCTTTGGTAGGAAATCATGCTTAATAACATATTTCACCTCTCTAAAAACCACATCTTGGTTGTACACAAATTTCCTTGTTTTTGTGTTCCAAAGATTATAATATTTTAAACCATTGTTATACCCAATAAAGATGCACCTTTCAGATTTCTTATCCAACTTGGTTCTTTTCTCCTTTGGAAAATTTACATATGCATCACAACCAAATACCCTCAGATGTGAAAGAGAGGTTTTATTACGAGTCCATACCTCATTTGAAGTCTTATCCTCCAATGCTAATGAAGGTGGTATGTTAACCAGGTAACATGTAGTCTCCACTACCTCTACCCAAAATTACTTTCCTAACCCGACACCACTGAGCATGCTTCTTACCTTTTCCATCAATGTCATGTTAATTATTTCCACAACTCCATTTTTTTGAGGTGTGGATGGAGTAGTCTTCTACTGTGCTATACCAAAATTCTTACAGAACTCTTAAAATTACTTCTTGAAGAATTCTCACCAATATTTGTCCTCAACATCTTGATCTTCTTCTCTTCCTGGTTTTCCACTAGAGCCTTAAATTCTTAAAACCTATAAAAGCCTTTAGATTTATTCCTGAGGAAATATATCGATGTATTCTTGGAGAATTCATCTATAAATGATATATATTACATAGACTTACCGAGTGATGGAACCGAAACAAGTCAAAACACATCATTGTGCACAAGCTCTAATATCTTCTTCGCCCTCTTAACACTAGAAGGGAAACTCACCTGATTTTGGTTCCCATATACACAATGTTTATAGAATTCTAAATCTAGAGAGTAATTAGACATACCTTCTACCATACCATTACTATGTAGTATTTCAAGGCCCTTCTCTCCAATATGTCGAAGCCTTAGATGCCATAACATGGCCTTTTCTCGAGAGACCACAAGTTTTCAGTGCCACTCTTAGGAACCACAGAACTGTTGCACCCATCAATATCAGTCATACCTAGAAGCTTTTACATAGTTCCAATCCAATATCTCCACATCAATACCTGTGCTCCTTGAACCATCTTGCAGGTATCCTTCTCGAACACTATTTTTACACTTGCATCATCCATTTTGCTTACATAAATAAGATTTCTGTCTAATGCATGAATATGAATAACACTTTTAAGTGTTCTATTCCTTCCACCTTGTAACTTTAGATTGAATTTTCTGTGTCCGATGATGATGGCCTTCATGTCATCCCCTAAGAAGACATCACCACCATCATATTTATCATAGTAGCAGAACCACTCCCTATGGGGAGTGAAGTGAAAGGATGCACCTGAGTCAGTCAACCATGTCTCATGATCTACATGTGTACTTGAAGAAGAAGCCAAGTACGCATACCCACCTTCATCTGAGGTGGTTTTTTCCTATGCAGAAGGAACATCATCAGATCCCTTTCCTTTCTCAGGAGCTTTAGATCTTCAATAATTTTTTAGTACCCTTCCTTTCCGCATTTCCAACACACCTTTACAAGTTTTACGAGAGATTTAGATCTCCCTCTAGATTTAGATATCCCACTCGAGGAATTATTTTTGTTTCTATTTTGGGACCATCCTCATATAAACGTGACATATCCATTTATCCCTCCATATTTTTCTATCTCATCTCCTCATACAACAAGGATGAGACTATTTCATCAAAATTAAAGGTATTTGTATTGCTACCTATTACCACAACCAAACTATCCCTTGAATCTCATAGAGAACACATCAAATTGATGCACTTCTCTTCATCTAAAATTTTAATATCAACAGATAACAAATGGCTTACCACAGTATTAAATGTGTTCATATGCTCTGTCACCGAGTCTCCATCCTTCATCCTTAGGTTATAACAAATTTTCCACATGAATAACTTGTTCACCAGAGACTTATATTAGTATAAATCCCTAACATGTCCCACAAATCCTTCGTCTTAGCTTCCCCTAATACATTCAATAATACCAAATCTCAGATACACAATTGTATTATGCTCTTTGATTTTCAATCAAACTTTGCTTAGTCTTCATTTGACATTGTTCTTGTTTTAGTATCTAGATCTACTGTGATCCACTGACCTTTATCTACCAATAGATCCTCCATCTTGAGCTTTCAAAACTCAAAAATATGACAATTACATTTCTCGATCTCTCTCTTTTCACTGTTCACAATCTTCTTTCAGTGCAAGAATAGATCTCTCATATATCCCACATAACAGGGTCTACCAAAGGCCTGAGAAAAACCCCTTAGTAGCAAAGGCGTCCCCTTCAATACGAAACAAATCTAATACCAAATATTGGTTTTAACCATGTACTTAAATTACCTGCAAAATAATTCTTAAAGAAAAAAAATAAACAATAGTGAGAACATAAAACAAATATACACATATGTTTTCCCCTAGATCCCAAAATTGGGACTATTAGATTTATTTTTCATTATGTTCCTTTCAATCTTACAATACATATATATACATGCCGAAGCATTCATAAGCCCTAATCAATTAACCTTTGATTAGAACATAATCATATTTCCCTTGACCGAATCTACAAAACACCATGGGAAGAAAACAATCATGCCCAAAACCATGTGAAAAACACATGCACAAAGCCATAGGTAGCTCTACCCACTTATTATAGAGTCCAAATTGTTTTTCCTAGGGCGCTGCCCTAGACCTCGTGTATGGGGGCTATCACCACCCTAAAAACACCACGATAGGTGGGGGGGGGGGGGGGGTTATGCGTAAATTGTGTGCAAATAGTCGTGGAAAGAATACAATGCACACCCAATAAGTGACCATCCCCTCTAGAATCAGGTCAGTCGCTACTATGTCAACCATGCATATTGCTGGGGAAATTATATGACTTATAATTACAACATTAAATTATCAATCCAGGGTTGTAAAACTTAGGGGCACAAGCACAGTTAATGCAGGATCAGAGCATCAAATCTAAACTAGAGTAAGAAATCAAATTACTTTCTAAGTGCAAAATCACAACTAAAGCAAATAGGCTTATCAAACTAAATCCAAAACTTAATCACTACTCTATTTAGATCATAACCTGACTAATTCAAATAGTAAAGCAAACAAAAAACTAACCTTAAAGATGCTCAAAAATTAAAATATAATAACCTAAGACATACTTTATCATAACTTAGTAATTCTGATTCAATACTTAAAAATAACTTGAATTGAAATCTACAACTCAAAAAAAAAAAAAATCTGTTATCTACTCTTGCTCAAAACAATTGAACTGCAACTAATCTAATTCCTAGGATCACACTAATCAATAAGCATTGAAACTTATCTCTTAATCCTATCTAATTTACACATTCAATTCTACAAAGCTTGAAAACCAAAAGGAAACTTCAATTAATTCTTCTATTCTACTCTACTTAGCATACTCAAATTGAAAAATACTTCAAAAAGGGAAAACAAGCTTTTATTTTCTAATAAAAGGCTATTCTAATTAAACCCAAAGAACTTTATTCTAAGTAGAGATCCTTATATAAAACAAAAGAGAGATATCATATGATCTATTCAAATGATCATCCAATAAAAACTAAAATAAATCTCATGCAAGGAACTGAAATGACTATGCTATGAATACTACACAATTCTTAAACTATTAATTAACCGATCATTAAATCTACAATATGTAATTAAAAAAAAAAAGACATCACTCACAAAAAAAGAAGCTGGAAACACTACTTTAAAATTTATAAATGTAATTAATAACCTCTATCTACTCCCACACCAACTATACTCAATATGAAATATTAAATATAACGCTAAGAAAATTCATTGCAAAATGTTAAATCTGATTTTATACTTAACACAAAAAAATCATAGTAATGTGCATGATGTTTCCATCATAATTTAATCCTTCCCTCAATGTATTAGATCTATAATCAAAGGAATATGAAACTAGACCATTCATATACGAACATGACACTATCAGATTCTTGAAAGAAACGACGCATAACTCATAACCAATCCTTGTGCATCCTTGAATTAAAATTTCCTTTTAATCACATATACATTATGCAATTTCGTTAAGAAAACCAGTGACATATTAAGAATAAAACACTTTTTTCTAATCCCTATCATCGAGAAGAAAAATATATCACTTGCAGTTCAGATTTATAAAACAGAGCGCAAGTTTAAGTACATAACATAAATAATAATTTAGAAATCTATCTAATTACACAACTAAATGATTAATTAAATGCAGTCTTAAGATCTATACTAGTTTGTAAGACTTGTTTCTAGGTGTGGTGGGCCCTTGCCATTCCTGGAGAAAGTTAGATTTATTCAATTCTATTTAAAAACAAAACACCATAATACTTATAGTGATTAATGCCAAATCAAAATGATGTATTAACGGTTTAGAATATAAATGGTGTATACATCATCATTGTTTCTCCTATTACTATAGCTACCTATTACGTACAATTTATACCCTCTGCTCTTTTTCTCTCCTCTCTCCTAGAACTGATAATACAGGCCATGGCTAAGCCATTTATATTATTTACAAATCGAATCAGTCATTTTCCTTAATTCTCGAAAATTGAATATTTTTAACAAATTTGCCTCAAAGATATTGGAATATCTCCCTAACCATGGAGAATTCTGGAAAATGGTTTGGAGGGCACCTAATTTGTTATATTTTTAACAAAAAAATCTCTTTGATTTGTCTCATTCACATATATATCTCCTCAAAAAGCATGTCCAAATTTGGTTGTTTGACTCTTTTTACTAGATTCTAAAATTCTGGAAAAAAAAGTGTTTTTTTATGAATTTGTCTTAAATAACAATGTGTACCTTTTGAACCAAAGCGAATATTGAGAAATTATTTAGGTTATAGATAATGTGTTGTATTGTTAAAAAAAAAAAAATTCTCATATTTTCAAAATTCACCTCCAGTTGCATGCAAATCAAGGTCAAACTTGGAAGTTTGAAAACTGTGCAGTGTTTGAGCAGAGTTGTTGATTTTCTTCTAGAGATGCACATGTGCGACTTGTTTGTAATCACACTCATCAAAAGGTGTTAGAACATAATTTTGGACAGCAAAATTCCTCGGCTATCCCCAAAAGTGTGCAGAGATGTTGAAGCTCCAAATTGGATATTTTAGTACTCTACTTGCAACAACTAGTTTAATTGACATGTGAAGGATTTTGGCAATGGAACCCTGTGGAAAATGAACTTAAGAAAAACCGTCATTAGTAAACATGGTAAAATAATTCTTAAGACATTAAAACACAATAAAACTATGATATTTAACCATGAGATGAAAAGGATGGTTTTAGGCATGAGTTACAGGAAATGGACATTAATATGGTAGAAAGTGCATGAATATTCTTTATAAACGGTAATGTTATATGGTGAAATGAGGTCATTTCTAAGGCCCAACACCCCCCCATGCCTACGATTTTTCATTTCCTCATGCAAAAAAATAACTTATTCATTTATATATTTCATGACATCATAACTTTGGGTAGTGTTGGTTCTTGTGGGGAAATACTACATGAATATTTTGAGCTGTTGGTTCTTGTGTAGCAACATTATTCCTACTTGACTGCCATAGAGTGGAGAGCAGTATAATTGAGGAAAAAAACTAAGTGGATAAGGAAGAGATGAGGGACACCATGAATCAAGAAGTGATAATGCGATTGGTGGATACAAATGATTTCATACTCTACTTGACCAAGGTTTATTTGTGGTTGTTCTTATTTTGGGAAGAAACGACTTTATATTTTGATGTCAGCTTTGTCACAGCATATAAAATTTCATCATGTGATAACACTGTGTACTTGTGATACAAATGGTATAATTCCACTATGGTAACCAATCTAGAGGAACAAAGTTCACTCCTTGAAATGCCAACAAAAGAATGAAAATAACATTCCCACATGCTATGAATGCTTATGATGTAGGAAGAGAAGGAATTATGGTTGCTGCTTTGTATTAGTGGACCAATATGATCTACTTTTCATTCATATGGCCTTATTAGAGCACTTATTCATTTTATTATGGAAAATGGATTGCAGATGGAGGTGGATGACAATGGTGATGAAAGATAGAATATATGAAGTGGAAAGTGGTTAACCATCATGTTTCATTGTACTCTTAATGAAATAAATAATCTTAGACCAATTTACCTCAGGTTTACCTTTATTTTTATGTTTTTGTGCTGCAAGATGTCACGAAATATGAACTGGAGGATGAACTGGAATTGATTTGTACTGATATGGATTTTAGAGGAAGCACTAGAGATGTAATGGATGTTTATTGGGATCTGTTGAAGGATCAACTAAAAGGCTGAAAAAGATGATGAAGTTCCCCATCTCCCTTGTGCCTAGGGAGTTGCATGTCCCTATGAAACTAGGAGAAATGACTAAACATGATGTGATAGGGCAGCCTTTATTGAAAGAAATAGACTGCTGCAAATGGGTAATGGAAATGCTGATAGAAAGATAAAAACTACTACATTCTTGTTGATATCACAAAATACATTGTCTTCAATCAATACACACCATGTGAAATCTTGCATATGTGAATAAATGGCATCAATGTCGATCATAAGAAATAATAATTGGATTATCAACCATTCAGGATGTTGTTAACCAATGCAAGATATCCCACCTTTGATGTCAATGGGAATCAAGGCAATAGATACATTCTACTAGACATGAATGGATTTTTCGAAGTCAAATGGACTGCACAATTCATCCACCAAGAAAAAATGATGTATTTCCTTAGTATATGAAAGGGATACCTAACATTAAGACATGCAAACTTCTAGGTACCTTATCTAACCCAAACCTTGGTCCCAGATAATGTGTTGATGTCGATGGGATAAGGCTTGTTGGCAGGTTAGCCTTAAGGAATCCCACATCAACCAAATCGAGTAAAAACATAAGGACTTGAAATATACATGATTTGAAGAAATCATACGAATATACAAACTTTGTTCGGAACCTTTCTCACCAATTACCTATTTTTCAAGAAAATTCCTTGCCCACAAAAGGACTTATTTTTCTCTTTACTATTTTCATTTATTTATTTATTACAATAATAAATTTCCTACTATACCTGAGAAAATATATCCTCTTTCAAGTTAAAGATAACTTCCAACGAAGCCATGTGTAGATCAGGTACAAAGATATATTCATGCCCAGATATAATATGTAAAAATTAGAATGCACATGAGCATGGGAAACCAACAACTTTGAAAGATGTGATACAAAGTGTATTTGAAGATGAGAGTGTTAATTTGATTGTATTGTGGTATGGAACCAATGCTTGATGTAATCCTAGTGGTATTGACCTATTTTGTCTTTTGGACTACTATGAAATTCCTCCTCGGTCGTGTTAGGAAAATATGGGTAATTGGTCTCGAGAATGAATGCAAGGGTTGTGGTTGGTTATGGTGAAAGTTCTTCGATCTCATTTTTAGTTGGATGATCCCCATAAAATTTGGTACATAATTCATTGATATCCTTAGTAGATAGGAAAGAGGAATCAAGGGAGACTTCCAAATCCTTTTATGGATGTGGAGAGATAGATAATTTCCTGAATGCGTTCATGATGACCTCTTCTTAGGATGCAGATATCCCAGGTATTGCAAGGATTTGAGAAAGTGCTTTGAGAGACATTCTTAAAGCTCTCAATAATTCTTGAATTTCTCCTGCTGGTTGATGATACATATCTCACAACACACATTGGCACACAGGGTGATCTGAATATGGGAAAACTAGTTTTGTTGTGCTAGCTCCGTCATCGGTATAAAATAAATGTGTTTAGGATCGTCTCAAATTAGCAAGTTGTGAAAGGGTTTATGTGTCAAGTTTTAGTGTCTTTTATGAGAATTTTATTAAGTAAATTATCTATTAAAAACACATGTACAATAAATAAATTGGAGAGAAGTAATACACAACAAACACATTACACAATAGTTGATAACCAAGTTCAATCCTCCTGGGCTACATCTCCATTGACCTGCTTCAACTGGCTAGGCCCTCTTTGGATTGATGGTCAATTCTCTGGTTACATGCACCTAAATTGATCCAATGGCTTTTCAACCTACTCCATTGGATTCAAAAAACCCAAAAACCTCAAAATAGACTCTTCAAGCTCCGAAAATGGTCTTCAAGTGGACTAGGCATGACCCCCTCTCCTGGTGGCCATAAGCTTCTTTAATCTTCAAGGTGGAAAAATCACTTACATAAGTGCTCAAATGCCTCTATAACTTGCACCACCATGCTCAAAGCATCCAAATCATCTAGGAATGACTCTTCTTCAGCCAAAATTGTTCGAAATGTGCCAAAGTTATGGCTCATTCAGTTTTCCCAAGGAAAACTCCTCCAAATCTGGAACATCTCTAGTTAAGTCCACCAAAATTTGTAGTGGTGACGAAAATAGTGGAACCACAAATCCTCCTCCAAGTTAAACTGGAGTTTAATTAAATTATAAGTATGGGTTAACTGATACTTAGCACTAATTAAGCATGTTTTACAAATCCAAATTAGAAATCAGATTAGCGAAAATTAATTCATGTTTAAGGGTTAATTAAACACATGATTAAATGATAATTGCACGAATTAAGAATTGGCCCTCCACTTGGTTATGGGGCCATGGTTCCATGGTAAGCTCTAGCCCTTCAAGGCTGGCCCTTCTTACCTCTGCCCAAACCCAAAATAAACTTCAAATAAATGTGAAGCACTAAGTATGTTAAGTCAGAATGTGTTGGTCTATTGGTATATCTCATGGTTAGTGTGGGGGAGGTCACATGTTCGACCTCGACCTCTGCCCTTATGCCAATACAATTTTTTTGCACCAAAATATTACTAAAATTTTACCTTTGACTTTAAAATTCAAAATTCATACTTAACCAATTCGACCTTTGGGAGGCACTTGGTAGAATCTAGGCTAGCCATGTGTCAGCACCCAATTGGTCCTCCACAAACCAAATAATACATTTCCAAGTCACAATCAATCATAATTCGACACTTGTCATCCTATCACTGGGCCGGTGGAAACCCCAAATTTTTGGCCTTTGACCTTGTTTGACCCTTTTTTTTTTAAATTCACCTCTTTGGCATGACGATCAACAAGCTCTAACTTTCACATATGGAGTCTGTTTTGAGTGAAATGAATTGCACTAGATTCCTGGCATGGGGACCGATCGAGTCTTTCTAGTTTGGTGCAATTATGAGAACTTTTAATTTTTGGAAATTCTTTTCCCCAAATCTAGATTCTAATCACTCATTCCCACTGACAAGATTTTTGACCCACAAACATTGGCTATATGATAAGAGTTGAATAATCTAATATTTTCCAAGTTCTATCAACTTGATTCTACTTGGAGAAATTTCCATGAAAACCACTTTGGTTCATTGACATGCCTTGCCTTGCAAATGGCTTGACACTTCAACCAATGTTTTCCTTTTGTTGTTGACCCTAGGATCCAACACGTGTTGGATGCTTCCTGAGTGATAAAACACTTTTATGTACCAAAGTGATCCAGTAGTGCTTGGAAAACTAATTGGTGGCCTTTCCACTGAGAATCATGTTCCTCCTTTGCACAAACACATGCATTCGATGCAAGATTCTCCTTGGAAACAACTTTTCCAAGTTAAGCCCATTTGAATGAACTAAAGTAATAAGTTTCAACATCAGTAATTCCGAGAAAACAAATTACCATTATTTTACCTCGACAGTTCCAAATTCCACATCTCGAATAATTCATTAGCCATCTCTTTCACTTCTTGGCGTCAACACATCAAATGGTCTACAATGGATGCAAATTTTTTGGAATATTGTCCCTCTTTCCTCTTCTTGATTACATCATCCTCCAGTATTGACATGCTTCTCATGCCATGATTTGAGAATAAAGGCTAATCATGAGCCTCTTTCTCAAGAGTGGACCTCCCAAAATATGATGACAACTTGTCACAAGAAAAAGTCATTAGTCTTGAAAAAAACGTCATGCAAGAAACTTAACTTGATGACATATCCTTTTTCTCCTTCAAAGAAAAAAATTTCACATCATGTGAACATTTCCATGTACTCTTACATCTTGGTGTAAAAACTCGTCGACCGAACACAAGTCGACAAAACATGCCTCTTTAAACAACCGACTCTTAAGCCAAACAAAAGCATGTGAAAATTGACATCTTTGTTGCAATAATAGTGAGCCAACATACTCCATTTTTCCAACATCTTGTTTCATGCAACATGCATTCTAGACAAAATAAATGCATTCAATTAGCAAATAAATGCATCAATAAGGAAATATCTGCATCAATCATCAAAATACATGCAAGGCATTAATTGGATAAGAAATCTAACTGATCTGAAAATGAAAGTATTTGTACTGTTGTTCAAAGTATTCATTTCCATTAAATTAAGTGTGCAAAGTGATTTTAAGGTCTTGCAAGTAAAACAAAGTAATCCTAGTAATTATTTATGAATTTAAGTGTGAGGGAATGTTGTTTAAATTTACTTTTTAACAACTTGAATATGAAATACATAATATAATACCTTCACTATAAACACACAACAACATGATGAGGTAGTTCACCCCTCCTGGGCTACATTTGCCAGGTCCAAGGCTCCTAATGGGCATGCCCTTGATATATGATGATGCTCAAATTGGTAATACAGAAGGCCTAAATAGGCCAAAATAACTGTGAAAGTGAATTCAGAAGGTAGAAATAAGCTAAGTGTGACACTTATTTCACCTAAAACAATGAAGTGTAGTCCAATGCAGCACTATTTCCCCCATGGCCCTGATGGCTCTCCAAGCTTCGCTGAAGAAAAAATGTCTGAAAGACACCTTTTTTGGCTCTGCAAGCTATCCAAATGGATCCAGCATCCTCAAAATAGTTGAAATTGACTAAAATTTCATCCAAAAAGGTTCAATAATGGAGAAGTTATCATAAAAACAATATTTTGCCAAATATTGCTAAAAAAATCCACCAAATTTGGCTAACTCTAGTTAGGAGCACCAGAAATGGAAATTCACCCTAAAATGGTGGAACCACCCCCAAATTTAGCTGAAACATTAAATTTAACTGTTATATTTTGGGCGTGTTCTCATGCGGGGTTTCCAGACGGTTAATGAGCTGGCGAATAAGGCTAACCGCGCTTGTGGTCTTATGTGCCAAGGGCTAACACCATGGGGGCTAGCCAAAAATCTGCCAGTCTGATGGCCTTAGCTCTTGGGCATCATGGCATGGTCATTTGGATGAGGGCTTACCACAGGGGGCTAGCCCCTTTTAACTTTCCGCTCCATCGTTCCTGCATGAGCCCTCTTTTATGTGACCCAAACGCGTTTGGGTCGGGTTTTCCTCCCGTCGACTGACCCGACATGTTCAGAAATGCATTCAACTATGACATCCGCCCAACTTTTCATGTAAAAATGGTGGCCTGTGACTGTTCGGGTCGGGTCGTGCCCGACTGACCTGAACACGTTCAGCTCGGGTCAGGCTGCCCTTCAACAAAATTTCAAACAACAATTTAACCTTTGGCCTAGGGCCATGTGATAGCTTCCTGGTAGGCCACGTGGCACCCTCTAATAGGCACTCAAACAACCTTAAAAAATTAAATTTTCCATTAATTTTTTTTTTTTTTTTTTTTTTGGAAGATGACAAGCATTTGAGTTCAAAGGTATTGTTTTGAAAGTTATTGTGCAACTTAAAACCTGAATATATTTCACATCCGAAATCAGATTTGAGTGCCTTTTGCGGTGCCAGGATCGCAATGATGAATGCTATCCGGTCAATCAATTTGTTACCAATTCTGAGTAGTTCCAATTTTGAGAATTTCTTCCCTCTTGGACATGATCACCTCATCACACCTCCCCATTGGGAAGCTTTTGGACCCCAAAAGCCTTCAATTACCTATTAAGAAGATGAGGGTATAGATCCCTCACCTTTTCCACCTCAATCCTCTTTGTCTTACTCGGTTTTCTGTCTTTAAGACCAACATGAACATAATCAACATTTCCCCTCCTTGAAGTGCATGTCCTTCTATCAAGGATAGTATCCTCATTCAACTCATCCAAAAATTCTGGAGATAAATCATCTATGTATGGTAGCTGAATGTCACTTTCATAATCAACAATTAAAGGAGGTTCATACAAATGTAAATTTTCCACATTCACGACGGAATACATTTGCATATATGAAGGAAAATCTAGTTGAAAAGCATTATTTCCAACTTGTTTAAGGATCTTGAATGGACCGTAAAGAATAGGCTTCAGGTTTTTACCTTCTCCTTGCATTATTTCCTTACTAATATGCAGCCATACCTCATCCCCTTCTTGAAACTTATGATCAACTCTGTGTTTATCATGCCTCTCCTTGTACTTGCCTTGACTTTTTTCAAGTTGTTCTTGAACCTGCTGATGTATGAGCTGAATTATTTCAATGAGCATGTGAGCTTTTTCAATGCCACTATGCTCATCAATGGCCACATCCTTCTCAAGAATTAAGTCTAAAGGTGACAGGAAAATAGCCAAAACAAGCTTCAAAAGGTGATGTATTTGTAGAAGAGTGCTTGGCCCAGTTGTAAGCATGCTGAAACTAATGCAAGTGCTCATCCCAAAGCTTGGGATGCTTGCTGCAATAACCTCTCAAATGATGTACAATGGTTATGTTCACTACCTCTATTTTTCCATTTGTTTGTGGATGGAAACCAATACTCTTCTTCAACTTGGTGTCCATCATCTTCCATAGATTGGACCAAAAATTCCCAACAAATCTGGAATCCCTGTCACTAACAATAGAAGTAGGCAAGCCATAATGAACCCATACATGTTGAAAATATAAATCAGCAATTTGTTCAACAGTTATAGATTTCTTACAAGGCATAAGAATACACATCTTGCTGAATCGATCAACTACTACATAAAGATAATCATGCTGCTTTCTAGATAATTGTAGACCTCCAACAAAATCCATAGAAACACTTTCCCATGGTCTAGAAGGTACCGGAAATGGTGTATATAAACCAAGATTCCTATTTCTAGGCTTTCTTGTAGCACATAATGAACAACCTCTAATGAAACATGAAACACTATCTACCATGCGAGGCTAATAACGATACCTCTGTAAATGTGCCACCATTTTGCTACCCCGAAATGTGCAGCAATAAGAGAAGAATGAGCTTCTCTCGTGATGCTTAGTCTCTCCCCCTATGGTATACATAACATGCCCATATGAAGCAACAAATTACTATGCAAATGATAATCATTCTCTTCAACATGATTCCCTTTACTCAATTTAACATACACATCCTTAAAATCAACATCTGATGCATACTGTTCTATGTAGCTCTCATGTACAATAGAATCATTCTTAAGTAAATTAATAGCACTAATAATAGGCCTTGAAAGCACATGAACAAATTTATTGTAAACACCTTTCTTGTACCTTATTACCAAGTGTAGTTGTTGTAGGAAACTCATCCATCTGAAATGTCGTGACTGCTACAATTTACTTTGTGACTGCAAGTACTATAAAGACTGATGGTCGGTATTAAAAATTGTTTCTTTGCCCATAAAATAGTGTTTCCACTTTTTGACACTTTGTACCAATGCATACAACTCCTTATCATATGTAGGATAATTCACAATAGGACAAATATATGTCTTAGAATGAAATGCGATAGGCTTACCATGGTGTAATAGAACTACACCCATGGCGTAATCACTAGCATCGGTCTGAATCTCGGATGGCTGTCTCAAGTCCGATAATGCAAGGAATGGATATGAACATATATTCTCTTTCAAAGACTCAAAATATTTTTGTTTCTTGCCTCCCCATTGGAAATCATGCTTAACACTAGTCAATTCATGCATAGGTGTTGCTATGGCAGAGAAGTTAGAAATAAACTTCCTCCAATACTGAGCTGCACCCAAAAAACTTCGTACCTTTCTAATGGATTTGGGAGAAATTCAAAATGGCTTCTACTTTGGAAGGATCAATTCTCAAAGCACCTCCTCCTACTATGTGTCCCAAATAAACCAAAAAAGTCTTTCCAAATTCACACTTTGACATTTTAAGAAATAACTGATTTTTCTTCAAAATATTAAGTAATTTTTTAACATGCATGGCATGCTCTTCTCTAGTCTTGCTGAAAATTAATATGTCATGTAAGTAGAAAATAACTAAATCATCAATAAAAGGACATAAGACATCATCCATTGCCCGCATGAAAGTTGCAGGTGCATTGTATAAACCTAACGACATAACAAGCCACTCAAAGAGTCCCTGTTTGGTTTTAAATGCTGTCTTCCAAATGTCACTTTTTGCAATTCTAACTTGATGATAACCACTACGTAAGTATAACCTAGTGAAATATTTAGCATCTTTCAGCTAATCTAACAAATCATCTATCCTTGGAAGTGGGTAACGATTCTTTACCGTTATCTTGTTTAATGCCCTAAATTCCACACACATGCGCCAAGTTCCATCTTTCTTTAGAATCAACACTATCAGTGACCCACATGGCGAAGTGCTTGGTCTTATGAATCCTTTGTCCAATAGGTCTTTAATTTGCCTCTTGATTTCAGCATTATCCATGATATACATGCGCTACATGCCAATGTTAGGAAGAGGACAATCTTCATGTAAATGGATTTCATGCTAAATCTCCCTTTTAGGAGGTAAACTTGTTGGTTCCTGAAACATCTCATGATGTGCATCAATTATAAATCATATAAATCTGATTTAAGTTTGGAATCAAAATTTTCAAATGACTCATGATTCATATCAACCTTGGGCTTAACCATAAGAAGTAAACAACTCTTACTAGAATTTATTAGTATTTTTACTTGTCCCGCATTTACCATCACTATATTTTCCTTCTTGCGATGTGCTCTGACAATGAGATCCTTACCATATTTAAAGAGATGATACTTATTTTCATGGTGATGGAAGATCACATTCCTGTAAAATAAGTAAGGACTTCCCGAAACAATTCCTGATATATCAAGCGATACTACATCAAGTTCAACTGTGTCAATAAAGTGTGCAGTAATGGCAAATCACAATATGCACTTTCTTGAGACTTGTAAGTTTTCATCCTTGCATATCCACCCAAGTGGATAAGGCTTTGGATGTGGAATGGTCTCAATTTTAAGCTATTTGACCAAGTCTTCTGATATGATATTTTCTTGTGACCCACTGTCAAACAGCGTGTCAATTTTTGTATGTTTTGAGACTACCCTCACATGGAACAATTCAATTATTTCTTCCTCATTTCGAGCTTGTACATGACAGTTTGAAGTACTCGTGCTTGGCTTATTTTCAGTTTCATTTTCCTTCATACTTTTTAAACCCATGGCTGTAATTCTGGTTTCATCACCGGAATCATTACCTAAGTCTTCTGGTGTAGTTGTAGTAGCTGCAGTTTTCTTCTTTCCTTTGTTTTTGTTAAACTGAGTTCTCTTTTTAGGATGTAATTTCCAATAGTTTTTCTCTTCATGAACTTCTCTTGAACAATGCTTACATATTACTTTTTCACCCTCTTGTTTGACAGATGCATTATTTTTGCCTTTTCCCTTAAAGGTTTTATCTTTGTTCTTCCCTTTAAAAGGCTTGTTTCTACCCTCATCAAAAGTGTTTTTGCCTCTAGCCTATAAATGTGTAGCTTGTACACAAACTTCATCTAGACTAGTAGGATTGAACATAAGGATAGTATGTTTAGGGTAGCTATGAAAACCACCTATATATTTCAGCAAAGTATCTTGACTTTTTAAGTCTACCCCTAATAAGAGTGCTCTTCTCCTAAACTCTTGGGTGTAGTCTTCTATACATTTTGTCCCTTAAGCTGTCTAAAGTTTTGCCAATTCATGATAGCCTTTTGTAAATGAGCTAATGGATAAAATTTCCTTTTAACTGTAGTAATAAATTCAGCCCATGATAAAGTGATCTTACCATGTTTTTTAATTTCATCCTTGGTCTTGGCTTCCCACCATACCAATGTTGCTCCATCCATTCTCAACAAGGCTAACTTTATCTTGGTGTCGTCATCATGAAGGTTTCGTATCCTTAAATAAAATTCCAATTTTCTGATCCAATTGTCAAGTTTCTCTGTATTTGCTTCACCGTTAAAAAAAGGCAATTCAAATTTGACATCAAGCTTTAAAAATGGACTTTTACCAGTCGTTTTAGATTTGTGAGATTGATTCACCGAAGTCGAAGATGACGATGTAGAGGAAAAGGATGAAGATGGGGATGGTGGATCACCATTTCCTCCGTGTCCTTTCTTTGAATTGTCATCAATTTTCTTTCCTCCTGAAGAACCCTCTCCTTCTTTCTGGTTTTTAGACCCTTCTCCAACAAGCCTATCATTCCTTTCTTGGTAGAGTATCCTCACCATCTCAGTCATATCCAATAAATCTTTTCAGAATACCCGTTCTTCTTCCTTGGGATCCATATCTTCAGGAGCTTCTCCCTCGCTTGAAGACATTCTTGAAGCTGCTTCTATGGCTCTTGGAGGTGGCTCTCTAACCCTTCTTGGTTGTGGATTAGTTTGTGCACTAACCAAGTTTCCTTCATCTCTCTTGAGTTTAAGCCTAGTAAGCATCAAAACTTGCAAACAATCAACTATATCTTTGCACAAAATAAATGTTGAGTAAAAATATAGCTTCTAAGGCTCTAATCCTAAGCTTTGATGCCATTTGATCTAAAAATGAAAGTATTTTTACTGCTGTTCAAAGTATTCATTTCCATTAAATTAAGTGTGCAAAGTGTTTGTAAGGTCTTGCAAGTAAAACAAAGTGTTCTTGGTAATTATTTATGAAGTTAAGTGTGAGGAAATGTTGTTTAAATTTACTATTTAACAACTTGAATTTGAAATGCAAAGTAGAATAACTTCACCATAAACACACAACAACATGATGAGGCAGTTCACCTCTCCTGGGCTACATCTGCTGGGTCCAAGGCTCCCAATGGGCATGCCCTTGATATATTATGATGCTAAAATTGGTAATACGGTAAGAAAAAGGCCTAAAGATGCCAAAACAGTAGTGAAAATGAATTCAGAAGGCAGAAATAAGCTAAGAATGACTCTTATTTCACCTAAAACAGTGAAGTGTAGTCCAATGCAGCTCCATTTCCCCCATGTCCCTAATGGCTCTCCAAGCTTCCTTGAAGAAAAAATGGCCGAAATACAATTCTGTTGGCTTTGCAACCTATCCCAATGGCTCCAGCATGCTCAAAATAGTTGAAATTGACTAAAAGTTTGTCCAAAAAGGTTCAATAGTGGAGAAGTTATCATCAAAACAGTATTTTTCCCAATCTTGCTAAAAAACCCCACCAAATTTGGCTAACTCTAGTTAGGAGAGCCAGAAATGGTGGTCCACCCTGAAATGGCAGAAGCTCACCCAAATTTAGTGGAAACATTAAATTTAACTGCTAGATTTGGGGCGCGTTCTCATGCGGTGTTTCTGGACGGTTAATGAATTGGCGGATAAGGCTAACCACGCCTATGGTCACAGCTTATGGTCTTATGTGCTGAGGGCTAACACTATGGGGGATAGCCAAAACTCTACTGGTCTGATGGCCTTAGCTCTTGGGCACCACGGCATGGTCCTTTGGACGAGGGCTTACCACAAGGGGCTAGCCTCTTTTAACTTTCCGCTCCACCATTCCTGCACGAGCTCGCTTTTATGTGACCCAAACACGTTTGGGTCAGGTCGTCCTCTACCTGACTAAACCAATGCATTCATAAATGCATTCAACAGTGACCTCCACCAAAATCTGCATGTAAAACTCATTCAAGGTCGATCGCGACAGTTCGGGTCAGGTCATGCCCAACTGACCCGAATGCGTTCAGCTCGGGTCGAGTTGCCCTTCAACAAAATTTCAAACAAAAATTTAACCTTTGGCCTAGGGCCACGTGGCAGCCTCCGGGTAGGCCATGCGTAACCCTCTGATAGGCCCTCAAAAAATCTTAAAATATGAAATTTTCCATTAATTCTTTTTTTTTTTTCTGAAGATGACAAACATTTGAGTTTAAAGATACAGTTTTGAAAGTTATTGTGCAACTTAAAACCTGAATTTATTTCACATCCAACATTATATTTGAGTGTCATTCATGACGCTAGGATCGCAACGATGAATACTATCCATTCGATCAAATTTTTACCAATTTTGAGCAATGCCAATTTTGAGCATTTTTTCCCACTTGAACATGATCACTTGATCACTAACCATCTCTTTCCAAATGATTTCAATGGCTCTTCTTTCAACTACTCTTCATCATGTGAATCATCCTAACCCACATCAATTATGGAATCCTCTTTTCCATTCTTATCAAGGTCTCTTTCCACCTTCTTCAAATGTCGTGGATGACTTGTTGGATACAAAGTCCAACACTTGTCTAGAATATGACCTTGCTTATGGCAATGAGTGCGAAAAAATTGCATCTTCTTTTCAACATGGTTTTCCTTGTCCAATGGACCTTTCACTTTCTGTCTCCTTTGTTTTGAAATTTTCCTGTGCATGGCTATCTTCTTCCAAAACCTCGAAACATTATGGTTATTCAAACCACAAAAGGAACATGAAAAATTTCTCCAAATATTAGGTGAGTATTTTCCATGCTTATCATAATAAAAAGCAAATTGATTAAACATAGATTTATAACTTGAACATTCACCTTTTTTGGCTTCTTGAGGAGGTGAATTTTATGAGGTAGTGGCTCTCTTCAGAATACCAACAATGGTTTGAATGACTTTAGAGCTCTTAACATCCTATTTTTTTCCATTCTCATTATTTTCATGCTTAAGAGTACCTTCTTTCAAATTGGGTGTAAAACTTTTGCATTCCTCATGAACAAAAACTTCACAAGATTGAGGTAATGAACATGTAATGAAAGTCCTTCTTGGAACACCATCATGTTCCTCCTTCGATTTGGAGCATTCTCCATTATGTTTTCCTTAACCAAGACCCAAATACCTAGGCCTTTCCTCAACAAAAATTGGCTCAACTATGCTTTGTGTATGTTTTCCCAAGCCTTTACCTTCATAGCCCATTTTCATCAATAATTTGGACCCTATTCCTATAGTGTGTATTTCAAAAGCACCTACACATTCATTTTGAGAGGAAATTGAAGATAAAATTTAATTCATACCTATTTTTCTTGCACATACTTGGATAAGTTTTCTTTGGCATCATGGACTTGAGTCTCCATCTCATGCATCCTTGCTAGGTTTTCATTTGCAATATGGAGTTGAATCCCCATCTCATGCATATTTTCAAGAATATCTTGCTTCTCCTCCTTCATGTCAATCAACTACTCTTGAAGTATAATTCTCTCCATTCTATTTGTTAGCCTCTTTCATAAAGGCAATTATAAATCCAAAAATACATAAATTAAATAATGTAAAGTTAGGATAAATATATTTATTAAATTAGAATATTTAATAAATATTAGAGATACTTAGAAATAGTCATGGACAAGAGATGCTGAAAGATGATGTACTCCAGTAATTAATAAAGACATATTTTTTGGTACTTGTGTCCTAGATCCATCCGATATTGAATAAGGGGATCTTAGGTACACCATGTGTGTTTGTGATGGCGCATGTTTTTATGGCTTCATGTTGTTGTTTTTTATTTGTGTCTAGTTGTGACACATCAATGTTATCATTTAATATCGCATACATAAAATTCAATATCAGTAAGCACAACACATAGCTGCAAGATCAACACTACAACATATAATCAAATATTGTCTACGTTAACATTCTACATCAACAATAAAATTCACTTAGACAAGTTAATGCATTTCAAAGCAAAGTCTACATCAGCATTGTTGCAAATCCATTTCAGAACTTGTAATCAAATTCATTGTTTTAAGTGAATCATTAAAATCATTGTAAGCTTTCCTGGGTGCATTTTCGATAGTGTTTGACACCCTTCCTTTAAGAAAAATCAAGTGAATGCATGATTTTTTAACTCTAAATCAAACAAGAAACAAGTTCACATCTCCTGCAAGTGAGCGTGATTATTCATTCAAGAAATTTGCATCAAGATAGTACAAATTTCAAACCTTCAAGCGAGTTAGCGTGATATTCATTGTAGCAACCATCAAAGCAACCAAACAAGTTAAAACAATCAAGAAAGTTGAGATCGACATCAAGTGAGCATGGCTATTCATTCAAGTGAGCGTGAAATCATCAAGTAAGTCAAGTTAGCATTCAAGCAAACACGATCATCATCAAGTGAGCGTGCATTCCAAAGTTTAAGCAAGAAAATTCTACAATTCTAGCAAGTGTTACAAGCAAGCATAATAAGCAACAAATCAAGAAAGCATGCCATTCAAGCCACATTCAAGCAAGCCTGTCATTCAAGTGAAATAGTTCAAAGTATGACATCTACAACAAGAGAGCCTAATTTCAAGAGCGCAGGTTAAAATGGCGCAACATATTCAGTTGTTAAACATTCTTCACAGTTTGATCCTCTCAAGTGATGAAGACATGGTGCACATCAGCAAAGACACTCTTCTTGATCTTTCATGGCATCTACAACAAACACATGAGACCATTGAGTTTCTTGAACTAGAGTCGCAACTTCAAAGGAATGAATTACAAGAAAATAGTGATACTTTCAAGTCTTTGAACCATCCAGATGATAATTCATTCATCCTAACAGCTTCAAGTGTCGAAGTTGTTCCAGTTCCAATTTCTTCCAAGCCCATCATCAAGCCATGGGAAGAAATTCAAAATAACAATAATCGATGAGGCTTAGGATATGTCAACAATAACACCAACCTGCATATCCCAGATTATTCTAAGCCAATTAAGTTTGTCAGTGGAGGATTTCTTGAACAACTCACCTCAGAAAGTTCTAAGAAAGTTGCAGATAACCAGCAATGTACGCAACCCAAAGTTGCAGACAAACAAAATTACACGCAACCTGAAGTTGAAGTCCAACCTAAATGTTCTCATTGTCAAAGAACCGGTCATATGGAAGATTAGTGTTTTGATCTCCATCCTTGTCGCCATTGTGGCAAGCCCAATCATTCCTCAGAAAAATGTCGCAACCAAAAAAAAAAATTAGCCAGTTTGAAGATACATTATGAATGGATCGACTGTTGGAAATGGTCATCCATAGTCAAACGATTGTCTCAGTTCTACAACCGAATACAATCACACATGGTGTAGCCAATAGTGAAGATATGATGGTACTCTCATGCAGTTGAATGGGGGATTACACCAGTATAAAAATCCTACATCTAAAGGGGGGGAGTACAGGAAACTTTCCAGTGAAGTGTCTCTCCTTTCAGCTGATAGAGGAGGGAAAATGTCAATGAAATTGACAGTGATTGTTAGACTGAAAGTCTCGAAAAAACCAGCAAAAGTAGCCAGTGGGAATATTCAACAGCAAGTGGGCATCAACAACTTTTCCAGTGGGCATCAACAAATTTTCCAGTGGGCAGTCGATAGAAAAGAAGCAGTGAACAACTTTTCAACACAGCGAAAGCAACAGTGAGTTGTTTTTGACATCATTAGCCAATGGGCTTTGAACAAATTTTGATGCTGATTTCATGCAAAGGATAGATGGATCCTTTTGCAACTTGGCACTTGACGGAGTTGTCAAGCAACATTCAAATATGAATCAGACACACAGCCGACTTATGGTCTCTTGAGATTGAAGATTTTTTTCAGCCTCAACTTGAGAACTTGGAAGATGGTTCCTCGTTCTTATTTTGGATTTATCCTTGAAGGGGGGAATGTTAGCCTCTTTCATAAAGGCAATTATAAATCCAAAAATACATAAATTAAATAATGTAAAGTTAGGATAAATATATTTATTAAATTAGAATATTTAATAAATATTAGAGATACTTAGAAATAGTATTTTATTAGTAAAAATAGGACTCTAGAATAGAGTCGTTTCCTAGGCTCTAAAATAGGAATAAAGTTAGTGGAATGGTTAGAAGGTCATTTATTGTAAATGGACACTTGTTGATTGAACAAGTGATCCATAACTAGATTAAGTTAGAACATAGAGCTTATAAATAGGTTAGTTTCCTAATTTCATTGTAATGTGAGAGTGAGAGTTTACATTTGTAAACTCCTGCAATTTGCTATGTAATATTTTTCCATGATCAATAAAGTTATGTGTCTGAGGACACTTCTGAATCTACATTATCTTCATAAATCTCTTGCACCATATCATTCATGATGTAGAGCTTCTGCAACATCTCTTTATCAAAGAGTCTTGCTAAGGAACACTGATTAGAAGCAATCCTTGATGACGCTGCCATCACACTTGCAATGTATAAAAATGTTCTTTGTAGTTATTTGAGAACTGAGCTCTCAATATTGACCTTCTCTTCACACACATAAACTTTCACAAAGTTAAATTCTCCTTGAAAAAATGTAAAACCAATAGCTAATTTTCTTGCTAACCTTGCCAAACCATCTTAGGCTAAAATGAGCTAAACTATGCTCTGATACCAACTTGATAGCCGGGAAAACTATTTTTGTTGTGCTAGCTCCCTCATCAGTATAAAATAAATGTGTTTAGGATCATCTCAAATTAGAAAGTTGTGAAAGGGTTTATGTGTCAAGTTTTAGTGTCTTTTATGACAACTTTCTTAAGTAAATTAGTTGTTAAAAACACATGTACAAAAAATAAATTGCAGAGAAATAACACACAAAAAACACATTACACAATAGATGATAATGGAGTTAAACCCTCCTGGGCTACATCTCCATGAACCAGCTTCAACTGGCTAGGCCCTCTTTGGATTAATGGTCAATTCTCTGATTACATGCACCTACCGTGCTCCAATGGATTTGCAGCCTACTCCTTTGGATTTATAAGACCCAAAATCCTCAAAATAGGCTCTTCAAGCTCTGAAAATGAACTTCAAGTGGACCAGGCATGACCCCCTCTCCTGGTGGCCCTAGGCTTCTTTAATATTCAAAGTGGCAAAATCATTTACAAAAATGCTCCAAAACCTCTATAGCCTACACCATAATGCTCATAGCATCCAAATAATCTAGGAATGACCCTTATTGAGCCAAAATTGGTAGAAATATTCAAAATTTATGGCTCATTCGGTTTTCCCTAGGAAAACTCCTCCAAATATGGAACATCTCCAGTTAAGTCTGCAAAAATTGGTAGTGGCGCCAAAAATACCAGATCCACCAAACCTCTGCCAAGTTAAAATTGAGTTTAATTAAATGATAAGTATGGGTTAAATAATACTTAGCACTAATTAAGCATGTTTTACAAATCAAGATTAGAAATAATATTAGCACAAATTTATTCATGTTTAAGGGTTAACTAAACCCATGCTTAAATTTTAGTTGTGTGCATTAAGAATTGGCCCTCCACCTAGTTCTAGGGCCACAGTTCTGTGGTAAGGGTTGGCCCTTCTTGCCTTCATCGGAACCCAAAATAAACTTCAAATAAATATGAAGTACTTAGTATGTTAAGTCACAATATTCTGGTATATTGGTATATCTCGTGGTTAGTGTCGGAGAGGTCGCGGGTTAGACCCTAAAGTTTTCCCTTAAGCCAATGTAAAACTATTGCACAAAAATATTAATGCAATTTGACCTTGGAATTTAAAATTATAAATTTGGACTTAACCAATTCAGCCTTTAGGAGGCATGTGGCGGCCTCTGGGCTAGCCATGTGCCAACTCCCAATTGGTCCTCCACAAACCAAATAAAAAAATTCCAAGTCACAACCAATCATAATTCGACACTTGTCATATTTTCATTGGGGAGGAGGAAAACCAAAATTTTTGGTCTTTG
Source organism: Pinus albicaulis (assembly GCA_034641835.2). NCBI lineage: Eukaryota > Viridiplantae > Streptophyta > Pinopsida > Pinales > Pinaceae > Pinus > Pinus albicaulis. Next base: position 310,889,313 of record CM076583.1, read on the forward strand.
ACCTTGTTTGACCCTTTTAAAAAATAATAAGGGAAAAATAGTTTCTTGTGCTAGCTCCCTCTTCAGTATTAAAAAAATGTGTTTAGGATCGTCTCAAAAGAGAAAGTTGTGAAGGGTTTTATGTGTCAATTTTTGTGTCCAATTTATAAGAAATTTATTGATTAAATTATTTGTTAAAAACATAGGTACAACAAGTAAATTTTAGAGAAATAACACACAACAAACACATTACACAATAGCTGATAACAGAGTTCACCCCTTGTGGGGTACATCTCCATGGACCTGCCTCAACTGGCTAGGCCCTCTTTGGATTAATGGTCAATTATTTTATGACATGCACCTAAAATGATCCAATGGATTTGAAACTTGCTCCATTGGATTCGTAAGACCCAAAAACCTAAAAATAGACTCTTCAAGCTCTAAAAATGGTCTGCAGTTGATCAAGGCATGACCTCCTTTCCTAGTGGCCCTGGCTTCTTTATTTTTAAAAGTGGAAAAATCAGTTAGAAAATCTCTCCAATGCCTCTGCAACCTACACCATCATGCTCAGAGCATCCAAATCATCTAGGAATGACTCTTCTTGAGCCAAAATTGGTCAAAAAATGCTCCAGTTATGCCTCATTCAATTATGGCCTAGGAAAGCCCACTAAAACTAGAAAAGCTCCAGTTAGCACTGCCAAGTCTAGAAGTCGTGCTGAAATTATGGGCTCCACCATTTTTGCCTCCAAAATAAGCTTTGTTTAATTAAGGTTAAGTATGGGTTAACTGGTACTTAACGCATTAAGTGCATTTAAACAAATCCAAATTATAAAAATTAGATTAGTGCTAACTGTGGTGGTTAGGGGTTAATTAACCCACATTAGAGATTAACTCTGCGCCATTAGTATTGGCCTGTGCCATGGTTCTGGGAAATGTGGTCATATGATATTGGGGGCTACTCCTCCAGGGCTGGCCCCCATTTCTGTTTGCCCAAACCTTTATTAAAAGTTATATACAATTCAATTTCATATATAATTAAGTTCCAAAGTGGTGGTTCAATGGTAATGATGTGTGCTTTTGTTGGGAAGGTTGCGGGTTTGGCCTTGACCTCCACCCAGTCGCCATTTAATTTTTTCCAAAACACATGTAATTTGAAATTCGACCACACTTGATCACATTCGGCCTTGCAAGGGGGCACGTTGCGACCTCTGGGCTTGCCACGTGTCAACACCCAATTGGCTTTCCACAAACCAATCAAATTATGCCATGTGCTCAGAAATTCATACCACTTAGAATCTGACAAGTTTCAACACCTCATTGGCTAGAGGAAAACCCAAATTTTTTTACCTTTGACCCTATTCAACCCTTTTTTTTTAAATTCACCTGTTTGGCATGATGATCAACATTCTCTAATGTTCACATACAGAGTCCATTTTAAGTGAAATGAATTGTGATAGATTCCTGGCGAAGTGTCCAAACTGGTATTTTTGGTTTGGTGCGATTCCAAGCACTGAATTTTTGGCAAATTTTTGCCAACAATCTAGATTCTAATCATAGGGGTTCTTACAACACCCCAAACATATTTTATCTTTATAGAGCTTGAATTTTTAATCTACATGAATTAAAAATAATTGCAATAAAACTGACCAAACTTGCTTACTTTGACAACCAAAATTTGGAGCAAATCCACCATAATGGATGCGTGGCTCTTCAATCACGTCTTACCATACACTCTCTACCCTTTTAATTTCATGCAACTAATATTACAAAAAAAAACTTGTGAAAGAAACTAAGTTCTAATCCCTTTAGCACCTCCCCAACAACAATGCCAAAAATGATGGGGAAATTATATGACTTATAATTCCAACATTTAATTATCAATATGGGGTCATAAGACTTAGAGGCACAAGCGCAGGTAACGCAAGATCAGAATATCTAACCTAAACTAGAGTAATAAATAAAATTAATGTCTAATTACTAAATCACAACTAAAGAAAAGAGGCTTATCAAACTAAATCCAAACCTTAATCACTACTTTATTTAGATCATAACTTGACTAATCCAAATAGTAAAGAAAACAAACAACTAACCTTCAAGCCACTCAAAAATCAAAATTTCATAACCTAATACATACTTATCATAACTTAGGCATTTTGATTCAATACTTAAATATAACTTGAATTGAAATCTACAACTCATAACAAATAATTCTACTCTTGCTCAAAACAATGCAAATGGAACTAATCGAATTCCCAGGATCACAAAAATCAATAAGCATTGAAACTTATCTCTTAATCCTATCTATTTTACACCTTCAATTCTACAAATCTTGAAAACCAAAAGGAAACTTCAAGTAATTCTTCTATTCTACTCTACTCAACATATTCAAATTAAAAAATACTTCAAAAAGGGAAAACAAGCTTTTATTTTCTAATAAAAAATTATCTAATTAAACTCAAACAACTTTATTGTAAGTAGAGAGCCTTATATAAAACAAAAGATAGATATCCTATGATCTATTCAAATGAGGATCAAACCTCGATTCAAATAAATCTCATGCAAGGAATTAATGACTATGCTATGAAAAATACAAAAATATTAAGTGATCATTAAATCTGCAAGATGTAATTAAAACTAAAAGACATCACTCACAAAACAAAGCTAGAAACACTAATTTCAAATTTATAAATGAAATGCGTAACCTCTATCTATTCCCACACCAACTATATTCAATATGAAATATTAAATATAACGCTCAAAAAAATCATTACAAATTTTTAAATCTAATTTTGTACTTAACCCAGAAACTCATAGTAATGCGCACGATGTTTCCATCATATTTTAATCCTTCCCTCAATGCATTAGATCGGAAATCAAAGGAATGTTAAACTCGAACATTCATATACGAACATGACACGATCATATTTCTGAAATTAATGAAGCATATCTCATAACCAATCCATGTGCATCCTTGAATTAAAAATGTCTTTTAATTACTTATACGATATGCAATTGCGTTAAGAAAACCAGTGAAATGCTAAGAATAAAAAACCTTTGTTGATATATATCATCGAGAAGAGAAATATATCACTTGCAATTCAAAATTATAAAATAGAGTGCAAGTTTAAGTACAAAACATAAATAATAATTTAGAAATCCAAGTAATTACATTGCTAAATGATTAACGAAACATAGTCCTAAGATCTACACTAGTTTGCAAGACTTGTTCTAGGTGTGGTGGGCCTTTGCCACTCTTGGAGAAAGTTATATTAACTCAATTATTTTCAGAAATAAAACACCATAATACTTATAGAGATTAATGCTAAATCAAAACGATCTATTAACAGTTCAGAATATAAATGGCGTATACATCATCCTTCTTTACCTTTATTCTTTGTGTCCCTATTACATACAATTTTACCTCTTATATTTTCTATCTCAGAATGATATCTTGATATCTCTTTCATATATTAGATGATTTCAGTAGTCACAATCTTTCTTAATTAAAGGAAAATTGCATATTTTAAACAAATTGTTCTTAAAGATATTGGCATATCTCGCTAACCATGGCGGATTTTAGAAAAAGGATTGGAAGGAACCTAGTTTTTTATATTTTAAACAAAAAAACTCTTATATTATTCTTATTCATTTATATCTCTTTGTAAATCATGCCCGAAGTTGGAAATTTGGCTCTTTTTGGAAGATTCTAGAATTATGGAAAAAACATTTTTTTTTTATGAAACCGTCTTAAAGATCCGCGTGAAACTTTTGAACCAAAGATAATATTGAGAAACAATTTTGGTTATAGATAATGTGCTATATTGGTAAAAAATAATGTTTCTCATATTTTCCAAATTCACCTCTAGTTGCATGCAAATCATGGTTAAACTTGGCAGTTTGAAAACTGTGCAGATTTTGAGCAAAGTTGATTTTCTTCTAGAGACCCACATATGCGACCTAGGTGAAATAAAACTCATGGGAAGGTATTAGAACATCATTTTGTACAATAAAATTCCTCGTTTTTCCCTGGAAGTGTGTCGAGATGTCGAAGCTCTAAATTGGATATTTCCATACTCTACTTGAAACAACTAGTCTAATTGACCTCTGAAGGATTTTGGCAATGGAATCCTGCAGAAAATAAAGTTTAAAAAAAACATCATTAGTAAAAATGGTAAAATAATTCTTAAGATATTAAAAACAAAACAAAACTATGATATTTAACCATAAGATGAAAATGATGGTTTTAGGCATGAGTTACAAGAAATGGATGTGCATATGGTAGAAAGTGTGGGAATATCCTTTATAAACAGTAATGTTAGATGGTGAAAATGAGGGCATTTCTAAGGCCCAGAACCCCCCCCTTCTTGTGATTTTGCATGTCCTCATGCAAACAAATACCTTTCTCATTTATAGATTTTATGACACCATAACTTTCGGCAAGGTTGGAATTTGTGGAGCAACACTTCCTGAAGATTTGAGGTGTTGGTTCTTGTGTATCAAAACTATTCATATTTGACTGCCATAGCGTGGAGAGAATTCTAATTGAGGAAAACAACTAAGTGGATAAGGAAGAGATGAGGGATGCCATGAATCAAGAAGTGATAATAGAAATGGTGGATACAAATGCTTTCATACTCTAATACCAAGGTTTATATGTGGTTCTTCTTGTTTTGGGAGGAAATGACATCATATTTTGATGTCGTATTTTTCACATCATATAAAATTTCGTCATGTTATAATACATTTGATTTGTGATACGAATGGTACAATTCCACTGAGGTAACCAATATATATGAACAAATTTCACTCGTTGAAATGCCAACAAAAGAATGAAAATATCATTCCCACATGTTATGAATGCTTATGATGTAGGAAGAGAAGGAATTGTGGTTGCTGTTCTGTTTTAGTGGACCACTATGATATATTTTTCATCCGTATGGCCTTATTAGAGCACTTATGCATTTTATTATGAAAAATGGATTGCAGATGGAGGTGGATGATAATGGTGATGAAAGATAGAATATATGAAGTGGAAAGTGGTTAACCATCATGTTTCCTTGCATTCTTAATGAACTAAATAATATTAAACCAATTTACCTTAGGTTTACCTTTACTTTGATTGGTTGGTGTTGCAAGATGCCACAAAATATGAAGTGGAGGATGAACTTAAATTGATGTGTACTCATATGGATTAAGAGGAAGCACTAGAGCTGCAATGGATGTTGATTCGGATCTGCTAAAGGACGAAATGAAGGATGAAAAATATGATGAAGGTCCCCATCTCCCCCATGCCTAGGGAATTGCATGTCAATATTGTTGAGTGGAGGAATTGCAGTTCAACGAACTCCTTCAACACTTTAGTGTCAACCCAGGGGTTTCGTAAAGTTAGAAGAGAAGCACAAGAAATGCCATAAGTGATATGAAATTTTCCTATTTCTATTCCTACTTCTTTAATTACAATCTTGAAGAATCAAAAGAAATGATCACATCATAATTAATAACAAAAAAATTCTAGTGCTAGAATATGAAAGAAAGTACTTTGCAGGGAAGTAAATAAAAAGAACTCTTAAGTTTCTGTAAAAAATCCTGATTGATTAAATAGATATTTATGATTATCTTGAGTATGGTTATCTGAAAGAGTGATATTTGGACTATTAAATATGTTTGTCTTCTTTAAAGGAATTCCTCCATGTACCAGATCGTTGTGCCTGTATTGGAATTAATTTTATATACCGAAAGTATGTTCTGTACTTGTACTGAAAATTTTTACCTTTATAAATGAACTCTAAGTCTCTGGGATAGAGCACTTTGTTCCTATACTAGGGTATCAGTTCCTGTTCCAAATCAAATATTCTTGTACCATAAAAACCAGTGTTCCTAAAATAATTTTTCAGATTACCTTCAGAAAGTAAAAATCATGTTAACTAATGAAATAAATTCGAAAGTGAGAAGAACTTTAAAAATAACATTAACAAGAAGAAAGATGCTTCAACTAAACTTAAACTCAAAACAAGAAATGATTTCAAAATTCAAAGTAAATATTTCTTAAAACAAGAAACTTCTTTCATGAAATTAAGGAAATTATCTGATTGCGATAGCAAGCTTCTTCTGAGAAGACTGTTCATATGAATCAGATCTACTTCTTAAATTTTTTAACTCAAAAGGTTCATTCGATGTTTTAACATGAAATTCAATCCTTTCTTTGAAAATGTTAAGTGCAAGCATAGATCCTTATGTTACAACAACGTTTATTCCATAGACATCAAAACACAAATAACTCTTCAATATATGCTCCAAATATTGAGAATTCCTCTGCTTTAGAAATAAACACCTACTTGCAAAAATCAGCAAAAATATTGCAAAAGGAAAGAAGTAAAAATACTTGCAAAAATGAATCAAGAAAATCGAATTACAAAATCAAGAATGCACTGGTACAGGAAACGTACTTGCACTTTTCTCACAGAAGTATAACAAGCATAAAAAGGATAAAAATTATGAAAATTAAAATCAAACACAGCTAAGCCTACACACCAAATATTTGTAATACAACAATTGAAAATGAAATCAAATCTGTTACTTTTGAAAGAATCAAAATAATTAATTAATTCACGCTTTTAATTTGAATTAAATTAACAGACCTTTAAAAAAGGGACAACGAGCTGGGTTAGTTGGGCCCTAACCAACCAACTTGCTTCCCTATTACGAAACTTGGAAAATTAGTTAATCAACAATGCATCACCATAATATTGAAATGCAGAAATGAAATAACATGGCACAATCCTTTGTATTTTATTCCGAATGAGAAAATGTATGTCATGTGACCAAATCCAACCCAAAAAGAGGGTGATACCAAAATAATTACAATTCAAAAAATTGTTTTAGCATCGCTAGCTATTTCCTATCAGAGTTCTACATTAAATAAACCCTTAAGCCTATGGTCGTAACAAAAATATAACATTAGTTTAAACTAAACCTTTCAGCTGTTACAAAATTCTAATCTAAGGCATATGGCCAGAGTCCTAACCTTTAATATCTGCTAATTTATCTCCCACTCCAAGCTCAACTTGAGATGAACTGATCTTTAAAAAAATATTTTCATAGTTGGTGAGCTCGCAAAGGAGTGCAGGAACTGCCATCTGGTGTAGGAATCCCACCTGCACTCGTCCATTCTACCAAAATTATTAATATGTTGTTCATCAAATTCTTTATGAAAGAAAAAATATTAGTTGCAAAGATACTTTTAACGATATAAAATCCATAGATAAATAATTAAGTCCATGACAAGCCTTTAATATGAAAATATAAAGAGATTGCAGGAATGAGCATGCTTTCGGAAAAAGTTCAGGAATGAATGGGTTCCAAGGTTGAAATAAAGGTTTTATGTCATGTATCTAGAGTAGGATAGAGTTTAAAAATGGAGCAATTTAGCCTACCAACATCCTCCCATCCCTATCTTGTTGTGTGTCCTCACACAACCATTACTTGTTGCAATAAAAAAAAAACAAGGAAGCCTTCCTTCAATCCTATATTTGTATGCTAATCCCTACTTTCACTATCCTCATCTTCTTGCCTTGAGCCTTCTTGAGTCACTTGGACACCTCTGAGATGCACGTAGCATGTTGATGCTCGAAATTTCCATATCTTCACTTGTCACTTTTGTTCTTTCACTTCCTATGTTAACTCTTTATTTTTTTATTTTTGCATTGTCCTTTACTCTTTCATGGTTTGGTTTAGTATCTGCAACCCTTAAAAACAATTCTTGAGCTCTTCTATTTGACTGATCAGGTGGAGAGTGGAATTTTATTCACCCAGTTCTTCTTGTGCAGGAGTTTTCTTGGTAGTTGACTCTAGACATGTGTTGGCATGATCAGGGTCGATATCACCCTAACCATCAATTTCCTGCATTACAATACCACCAAGGGTTTCAGTGCCTTACACTCTAGCATATCTCTGACCCATTTCCAGGTATTTTCCTATACTTGCACTGGGTTTCAACATCATTTTTCTTTTCTTCACCTTTCTAAGTAAAACCGACAAGGGTGTGAAATATTATTCATCTACATAGCCTTCATTGACCACTATATGGGCTGCAGCCTCACCAAGGAGTGAAAGGTTGTTGTCAACCAGTGAATTAGGTTGTGAATTGTCCACATTTATCAGAGAGGTTGACTGAATGTGGCCCTCCTTTGAAGAGGAAGTCTTCCTCTTGGCCAAACCTCAGGTTGTTCTTTTTGATGTGGATGTGGTTTCAATGATAGGTCTTTTCTCCTCTACATGCACTAACATTTCTTTACTCTTAAACTTGTTAGGGCATGGGGTTAGGGATTCGGGCTTCCATTTCTTGCTTGCACTCTTCTTGCTCGATGCCTTCCTACTGGGCTACATCTCCATTGACCCGCTTCAACTGGCTAGGCCCTCTTTGGATTAATGGTCAATTATCTGATTACATGCACCTAAATTGATCCAATGGTTTTTCAACCTACTCCATTGGATTCAGAAAACCCAAAAACCTCAAAATATACTCTTCAAGCTCCGAAAATGGTCTTCAAGTGGACTAGGCATGACGCCCTCTCTTGGTGGCCATAAGCTTCTTTAATCTTCAAAGTGGAAAAATCACTTACATAAGTGCTCAAATGCCTCTATAACCTGCACCACCATGCTCAAAGCATCCAAATCATCTAGGAATGGCTCTTCTTCAGCCAAAATTGGTCAAAATATGCCAAAGTTATGGCTCATTCAATTTTCCCTTGGAAAACTCCTCCAAATATGGAACATCTCCAGTTAAGTCCACCAAAATTGGTAGTGGCACCGAAAATAGTGGAACTGCAAAGCCTTCTCCAAGTTAAACTAGAGTTTAATTAAATTATAAGTATCATGGGTTAACTGATACTTAGCACTAATTAAGCATGTTTTACAAATCCAGATTAGAAATCAGATTAGCACAAATTAATTCATGTTTAAGGGTTAATTAAACACATGCCTAAATGATAATTGCGTGAATTAAGAATTGGCCCTCCACTTGGTTATGGGGCCATGGTTCCATGGTAAGGTCTAGCCCTTTAGGGCTGGCCCTTCTTACCTCTACACGAACACAAAAGAAACTTCAAATAAATGTGAAGCGCTAAGTATGTTAAGTCAGAATGTGTTGGTCTATTGGTGTATCTCGTGGTTAGTGTGGGGGAGGTCGTGTGTTCGACCCTGACCTCCGCCCTTATTCCAATACAATTTTTTGCACCAAAATATTACTGAAATTCGAACTTTGACTTTAAAATTCAAAATTCATACTTAACCAATTCGACCATTGGGAGGCACGTGTTAGCCTCTAGGCTAGCCACATGTTAGCTCCCAATTGGTCCTCCACAAACAAAATATGACATTTCCAAGTCACAATCAATCATAATTCGACACTTGTACTCCTGTCATTGGGTCGGTGGAAAACCCAAATTTTTGGCCTTTGACCTTGTTTGACCCTTTTTTTAAATTCGCCTCTTTGGAACGAAGATCAACAAGCTCTAACTTTCACATACAGAGTCCGTTTTGAGTGAAATGAATTGTGCTAGATTCCTGGTGTGGGGACCGATAGAGTCTTTCTAGTTTGGTGCAATTATGAGAACTTTTAATTTTTGGCAATTCTTTCCCCCCAATCTAGATTCTGATCACTCATTCCCACTGACAGGTTATATGATAAGAGTTGAATACTCTTATCTTTCCCAAGTTGTATCAACTTCATTCTACTTGGAAAAATTGCCATGACAACCACTTGGGTTCACTGACATGCCTTGCCTTGCAAATGGCTTGACACTTCAACCAATGTTCTCCTTTTGTTGTTGACCCTAGGATCCAACACTTGTTGGCTGCTTCCTGAGTGCTAAAACACTTTTTTGTACCAAAGCGATCCATCAGTGCTTGGAAAACTAACTAATCGCCTTTCCACTGAGAATCATATTCCTGCTTTGCACAAACACATGCATTCGATGCAAGATTCTCCTTGGAAACAACTTTTCCAAGTTAAGCCCATATGAGTGAACTAAAGTAACAAGTTTCAACATCAGTAATAAAAAGAAGACAAATTACCATTATTTTACCTCGACAGTTCCAAATTCCATATCTTGAAGAATTCATTCGCCATCTCTTCACTTGTTGGCGTCAACACATCAAATGGTTTACAATGGATGCAAATTTTTTGGAATCTTGTCCCTATTTCCTCTTCTTGATTCCATCATCCACCAGTATTGGCATGCTTCTCATGCCATGATTTGAGAATAAAGGCTAGTCATGAGCCTCTTTCTCAAGAGTAGACCTCCCAAAATCTTACGACATCTTGTCACAAGCAAAATTCATTAATCTTGAAAAACACATCATGCAAGAAACTTAACTTGACGACATATCATTTTGCTCCTTGAAAGCAAAAAATTTCACATCATGTGAACATTTCCATGTACTCTTACATCTTGGTGTCAAAACTCATCGACTGAACACAAGTCGAAGAAAAGGCCTCTTCAAACAACTGAATCTTAAGCCAAATAAAGGCATGTGAAAATTGACATCTTTGTTTCAATAATAGTGAGTCAACATACTCCAATTTTCAAACATCTTGTTTCATGAAACATGCATTATAGAGAAAATAAATGCATTCAATTAGAAAAGAAATGCATCAATAAGGAAATATTTGCATCAATCATCCAAAGACATGCAAGGCATTAATTGGATAAGAAATTTAACCATCTCTTTACAAACAATTTGAATGGTGCTTCTTTCAGCTACTCTTCATCATGTGAATCATATTGACCCACATCAATTATGGAATCCTCTTTTCCATTATTATCAAGGTCTCTTTCCACCTTCTTCAAATGTCATGGATGACTTTTTGGATACAAAGTCCAACACTTGTCTAGAATATGACCTTGCTTATGGCAATGAGTGCAAAAAAATTGCATCTTCTTTTCAACATGGTTTTCCTTGTCCAATGGACCTTTCACTTTAAGTCTCCTTTTTTTAGAAATTTTCCTGTGCATGGCTATCTTCTTCCAACACCTCAAAACATGATGGTTATTCAAACCACAAAAGGAACATGAAAAATTTCTCCAAACATTAGGTGAGAATTTTCCATGTTTCTCATAATAAAAAGCAACTTGATTAAAGGCAAATTTATACCTTGAACATTCACCTTTTTCGCCTTCTTGAGGAGGTGAATTTTATGAGGTAGTGGCTCTCTTCAGAATACCAACAATGGTTTGAATGACTTTAGAGCTTTTAACATCCTCTTGTTTTCCATTCTCATTATTTTCATGCTTAAGAGCACCTTCTTTCAAAGTGGGTGTAAAACTTTTGCATTCCTCATGAACAAAAACTTCACAAGATTGAGGTAATGAACATGTAATGAAAGTCCTTCTTGGAACAACATCATGTTCCTCCTTCTATTTGGAGCATTCTCCATTATGTTTTCCTTAACCAAGACCCAAATACCTAGGCCTTTCCTCAACAAGTGGCTCAACTATGCTTTGTGTATGTTTGCCCAAGCCTTTACCTTCATAGCCCATTTTCATCAATAATTTGGAACCTATTCCTCTAGTGTGTATTTCAAAAGCACCTACACATTCATTTTGAGAGGAAATTTAAGATAAAATTTAATTGCATACCTCTTTTTTTTGCACATACTTGGATAAGGTTTCTTTGGCATCATGGAGTTGAGTATCCATCTCATGCATCCTTGCTAGGTTTTCATTTGCAATATGGAGTTGAGTCCCAATCTCATGCATATTTTCAAGAATCTCTTGCTTCTCCTCCTTCATGTCAATCAAATAATCTTGAATTATAATTCTCTCCATCTTATCTTCATAAATCTCTTGCACCATATCATTCATGATGTAGAGCTTTTGCAACATCTCTTTATCAAAGGGTCTTGCTAAGGAAGATTGATTAGAATCAATGCTTAATAAAGTTGCCATCACACTTGTAATGTATAAAAATCTTCTTTGTAGTTATTTGAGAACTGAGCTCTCAATATTGACCTTCTCTTCACACACATAAGCTTTCACACAGTTAAATTCTCCTTGAAAAAAATGTAAAACCAATAGCTAATTCTCTTGCTAACATTGCCAAACCATCTTAGGATAAAATGAGCTAAACTCTGCTCTGATACAAACTTGATAACTGGGAAAACTATTTTTATTGTGCTAGCTCTCTCATCAGTATAAAATAAATGTTTTTAGGATCGTCTCAAATTAGCAAGTTGTGAAAGGGTTTATGTGTCAAGTTTTAGTGTCTTTTATGACAATTTTCTTAAGTAAATTAGTTGTTAAAAACACATGTACAAAAAACAAATTTCAGATAAAAAAAAAAAGAAAACAAAAACATTACACAATAGCTGATAATGGAGTTAAACCCTCGTAGGCTACATCTCCATGGACCAGCTTCAATTGGCTAGGCCCTCTTTGAATTAATGGTCAATTCTCTGATTACATGCACATACCATGCTCCAATGGCTTTACAGCTTTCTCTGTTGGATTCATAAGACCCAAAAACCTCAAAATAGACTCTTCAAGCTCTGAAAATGATCTTCAAGTGGACCAGGCATGACCCCCTCTCCTGGTGGCTCTAGGCTTCTTTAATATTCAAAGTGGAAAAATCACTTACAAAACTGCTCCAAATCCTCTATAGCCTACACCATAATGCTCATAGCATCAAAACAATATAGGAATGACTCTTATTGAGCCAAAATTGGTTGAAATATGCCAAATTTATGGCTCATTTAGTTTTCCCTAGGAAAACTCCTCCAAATATGGAACATCTCAAGTTAAGTTTGCCAAAATTGGTAGTGGTGCCAAAAATACTAGATCCGCCAAACCTCCGCCAGGTTAAACTTGATTTTAATTAAATGATAAGTATGGGTTCACTGATAATTAGAGCTAATTAAGCATGTTTTACAAATCCAGATTAGAAATAATATTAGCGCAAATTTATTCGTGTCTAAGGGTTAATTAAACCCATGCTTAAATGTTAGTTGTGCGCATTAAGAATTGGCCCTCCAAGTGGTTCTGGGGCCACAATTCTATGGTAATGGTTGGCCCTTCTTTCCTTCACTGGAACCCAAAATAAAATTCAAATAAATGTGAAGCGCTTAGTATGTTAAGTCAAAATGTTCTGGTCTATTGGTATATCTCGTGGTTAGTGTTGGCGAGGTCATGGGTTAGACTGTAAACTTTTCCCTTACGCCAATATAAAACTGTTGCACCAAAATATTAATGCAATTTCACCTTGGACTTTAAAATTATAACTTCAGACTTAACCAATTCAGCCTTTGGGAGGCACGTGGTGGCCTCTGGGCTAGCCACGTGTCAACTCCCAATTGGTCCTCCACAAACCAAATAAAAAATTTCCAAGTCAAAACCAATCATAATTTGACACTTGTTGTATTGTCATTGGGCAGGAGGAAAACCAAATTTTTTTGCGTTTGACCCTGGTTGATCCTTTTAAAAAAATAAGAAGGGCAAACTAGTTTCCTGTGCTAGCTCCCTCTTCAGTATTAAAAAAATGTCTTTAGGATCATCTCAAATGAGAAAGTTGTGAAGGGGTTTATGTGTCACTTTTTGTCTCTAATTTATAAGAATATTGATTAAATTAGTTGTTAAAAACACATGTACAACAAGTAAATTGCAGAGAAATAACACACAACAAACACATTACACAATAGCTGATAACAGAGTTCACCCCTTGTGGGCTACATCTCTATAGACTTGCTTCAACTGGCTAGGCCCTCTTTGGATTAATGGTCAATTATTTTATGAAATTTACCTACAATGATCCAATGGCTTTGAAACCTACTCCATTGGATTCATAAGACCTAAAAACCTCAAAATAGACTCTTTAAGCTCTAAAAATGGTCTGCAGCTGATCTAGGTAGTACCTCCTTCCCTAGTGGCCCTGGCTTCCTTAATTTTCAAAGTGGAAATATCACTTACAAAATTTCTCCAATGCCTCTGAAACCTATACCATCATGCTCAAAGCATCCAAATCATCTAGGAATGACTCTTCTTTAGCCAAAATTGGTCGAAAAATGCTCCAGTTATGCGTCATTCAATTATGGCCTAAGAAACCCCACTAAAACTGGAAAAGCTCCAGTTAGCACTGCCAAGTTTGGAAGTGGTGCTGAAATTATGGGCTCCATAATTTTTTCCTCTAAACTAAGCTTTTTCTAATTAAGGTTAAGTATGGGTTAACTAGTACTTAGCGCATTAATTTCATTTAAACAAATCCAAATTAGAAAAATTGGATTAGCGTTAACTGTGGTGGTTAGGGGTTAATTAACCCACATTAGAGTTTAAATTTGTGCTATTAGTATTGGCCTCCGCCATGGTTATGGGTGATGTGGTCGTATGATATTGGGGGCTAGTATTGCAGGGTTGGTCCCCATTTCTGTCTATGGTGGTTCAATGGTAATGATGTGTGCTTGTGTTGGGGAGGTTGTGGGTTCGGCCCCGACCTCCACCTAGTCTGCCATTTAATTTTTTCCAAAACATATGTAACTTGAAATTCGACCACACTTGACCACATTTGGCCTTGCAGGGGGGGCACGTGGCGACCTCTGGTCTTGCCACGTGTCAACACCCAATTGGCTTTCCACAAACCAATCAAACTACGCCATGTGCCCAGAAATTCATACCACTTAGAATCCAACAAGTGTCAACACCTCATTGGCTGGAGGATAACCCAATTTTTTTTATCTTTGACCCTATTCGACCCTTTTTTTTAAATTCACCTGTTTGGCATGATGATCGACATGCTCTAACGTTCACATACGGAGTCCATTTTAAGTGAAATGAATTGTGATGGATTCCTGGCAACGGGCCCGAACTGCTACTATTGGTTTGGTGTGATCCCAAGCACTTTGAAGTTTTGGCAAATTTTTGCCAACAATCTAGATTCTAATCATGGGGGTTCTTACAACACACCAAAAATATTATATCTTTACAGAGCTTGAATTGTTAATCTACATGAATTAAAAATAATTGCAATAAAACTCACCAAACTTTCTTACTTTGACAACCAAACTTTGGAGCAACCCCACCATAGTGGATGCATGGCTCTTACTCACGTCTTACCATACACTCTCGGCTCTTTTAATTTCATGCAACTAATATTACACAAAAAAAATTGTGAAAGAAACTAAGTTCTAATCCCTTTAGCACCTCTCGGAAACAACGCCAAAAATGATGGAGAAATTATATGACTTATAATTCCAACATTTAATTATCAATATGGGGTCGTAAGACTTAGAGGCACAAGCGCATGTAACGCATGATGAGAGCATCTAACCTAAACTAGAGTAATAAATAAAATTACTGTCTAACTACGGAATCACAACTGAAGCAAAGAGGCTTATCAAACTAAATCAGACCTTATTCACTACTTTATTTAGATCATAACCTGACTAATTCAAATAGTAAAGAAAACATACAACTAACCTTCAAGCCACTCAAAAATCAAAATATGATAACCTAAGAAATACTTATCATAACTTAGGCATTTTGATTCAATACTTAAAAATAACTTGAATTGAAATCTACAACTCATAACAAATAATTCTACTCTTGCTCAAAACAATGAAAATGGAACTAATGAAATTTCCGAGATCACAAAAATCAATAAGCATTGAAACTTATCTATTAATCCTATCTATTTTACACCTTCAATTCTAAAAATCTTCAAAACCAAAAGGAAAATTCAAGTAATTCTTCTATTCTACTCTACTTAACATATTCAAATTCAAAAATACTTCAAAAAGGAAAAACAATCTTTTATTTTCTAATAAAAAAACAATTCTAATTAAACTCAAACAACTTTATTGTAAGTAGAGAGCCTTCTATAAAACAAAAGAGAGATATCATATGATCTATTCAAATGAGGATCAAACCTCAATTCAAATAAATCTCATGCAAGGATCTAATGTCTATGCTATGAATAATACAAAATTGTTAAGCGATCATTAAATCTACAATATGTAATTAAAATTAAATGATATCACTCACAAAACAAAGCTAGAAACACTAATTTCAAATTTATAAATGAAATGTGTAACCTCTATCTATTCTCACACCAACTATATTCAATATGAAATATTAATATAACGCTCAAAAAAATCATTACAAATTTTTAAATATGATTTTGTACTTAACACAGAAACTCATAGTAATGCGCACGATGTTTCCATCATATTTTAATCCTTCCCTCAATGCATTAGATCTGAAATCAAAGGAATGTTAAACTCGAACATTCATATATGAACATGACACTATCATATTTCCTAAATTAACTAAGCATAACTCATAACCAATACATGTGCATCCTTGAATTAAAAGTGTCTTTTAATTACTTATACGATATGCAATTGTGTTAAGAAAACCAGTGACATGCTAAGAATAAAAAACCTTTGTTGATATCTATCATCGAGAAGAGAAATATATCACTTGCAATTCAAAATTATAAAATAGAGTGCAAGTTTAAGTACAAAACATAAATAATAATTTAGAAATCCAAGAAATTACATTGCTAAATGATTAGTGAAACATAGTCCTAAGATCTACACTAGTTTGCAAGACTTGTTTCTAGGTGTGGTGGGCCTTTGCTACTCTTGGAGAAATATATATTAACTCAATTCTTTTCAAAAATAAAATTCCATAATACTTACAGAGATTAATGCTAAATCAAAATGATCTATTAATGGTTCAGAATATAAATGGTGTATACATCATCACTATTGCTCCTATTACTGTAGCTACCTATTACATAAAATTACTACCCTCAGATATTTTTCTCTCCTCTCTTCCATAAATGATAATATAAGCCATCACTATTCTATTTATATGATTTACAAAGTGAATCCATCATCTTCCTTAATGCTAGAAAATTGCATATTTTAAACAAATTGTCCTTAAAGATATTGGCATATCTCGCTAACCATGGAAGATTTCAGAAAAAGGTTAGGAAGGAACCTAATTTTTTATATTTTAAACAAAAAAATCTCTTATATTAGTCTTATTCATTTCTATATCTTTGGAAAACATGCCGAAAGTTGGCAATTTGGCTCTTTTTGCAAGATTCTAGAGTTCTGGAAAAAGCATTTTTTTTTTATGAAACTGTCTTAAAGATCCACATGAAAATTTTGAGCCAAAGATAATATTGAGAAAAAAATTTGGTTATAGATAATGTGCTATATTGGTAAAAAATAAATTTTCTCATATTTTCCAAATTCACCTCCAGTTGCATGCAAATCAAGGTTAAACTTGGCAGCTTGAAAACTGTGCGGATTTTGACCAAAGTTGTTGATTTTCTTCTAGAGACCCACATATGCGACCTAGGTGCAATAAAACTCATGGGAAGGTATTAGAACATCATTTTGTACAATTAAATTCCTTGTTTTTCCTCGGAAGCGTGCCGAGATGTCGAAGCTCTAAATTGGATATTTCCGTACTCTACTTGAAACAACTAGTCTAATTGACCTCTGAAGGATTTTGGCAATGGAACCCTGTGGAAAATAAACTTAACAAAAAATATCATTAGTAAAAATGGTATAATAATATTTAAGACATTAAAAACAAAATAAAACTATGATATTTAACCATCAGATGAAAATGATGGTTTTAGGCATGAGTTACAAGAAATGGATATGATTATGGTAGAAAGTGTAGAAATATCCTTTATAAACAGTAATGTTAGATGGTGAAAATGATGGCATTTATGAGGCCCAAAACCCCCCCATGCCTCTGATTTTGTATGTCCTCATGCAAACAAATACCTTGCTCATTTATAGATTTTATGACATCATAACTTTGGGTAGGGTTGGAATTTGTGGAGCAACACTTCCTGAAGATTTGGAGGTGTTGTTTCTTGTGTATCAAAAATATTCATATTTGACTACCATAGCATGGAGAGAATTCTAATTGAGGAAAAAAACTAAGTGTATAAGGAAGAGATGAGGGATGCCATGAGTCAAGAAGTGATAATAGAAATGGTGGACAAAAATTCTTTCATACTCTAATACCAAGGTTTATATGTGGTTCTTCTTGTTTTGGGAAGCAATGACATCATATTTTGATGTCGGATTTTTCACATCATATAACATTTCGTCATGTGATAATACTGCAGATTTGTGATACGAATGGTACAATTCCACTGAGGTAACCAATCTGTATGAACAAGGTTCACTCGTTGAAACGCCAACAAAAGAATGAAAATATCATTCCCACATGTTATGAATGCTTATGATGTAGGAAGAGAAGGATTTATGGATGATGCTCTGTATTAGTGGACCACTATGATCTACTTTTCATCCATATGGGCTTATTAGAGCACTTATGCATTTTATTATGAAAAATGGATTGTAGATGGAGGTGGATGATAGTGGTGATGAAAGATAGAATATATGAAGTGGAAAGTGGTTAACCATAATTTTTTCTTGCATTATTAATAAACTAAATAATCTTGAACCAATTTACCTTAGGTTTACCTTTACTTTGCTTGATTGGTGTTGTGAGATGCCAAAAAATATGAAGTGGAGGATGAACTTAAATTGATGTGTACTCATATGGATTTGAGAGGAAGTGCTAGAGCTGCAAGGGATGTTGATTCAGATTTGCTGAAGGATGAAAAATATGATGAAGGTCCCCATCTCCCCCATGCCTAGGGAATTGCATGTCAATATTGTTGAGTGCAGGAATTGCAGTTCAACGAACTCCTTCAACACTTAAGTGTCAACCCGGGGGTTTCGTAAACTTAGAAGTGAAACACAAGAAATTCTATAAGTGATATGAAATTTTCATATTTCTATTCCTAATTCTTTAATTACAATCTTGAAGAATCAAAATAAATGATCACACGACAATTAATACCAAAGAAATTCTAGTGCTGGAATATGAAAGAAAGTACTTTGCAGGGAATTAAATAAAAGGGACTCTTAAGTTTTTGTAAACAATCCTGATTGATGAAATATATATTTATGATTATCTTGAGTATGGTTATCTAAAAGAGTGATATTTGGACTATTAAAGCTGTATGTATTATTTAAAGGAATTCCTCCTTGTACTAAACTATCATCCCTATACTACAACGACGTTCTTGTACCAGATCATTGTACCTGTACTAGAATGAATTTTATATACCAGAAGTATCTTCTGTACCTGTACTGAATATTTTTACCTTCATAAAGGAACTCTAAGTCTTTGGAATAGAGAAATTTTTTCTCGTACCAGGGTATCAGTTCCTGTACCGAAACAAATATTCTTGTACCATAAAAACTAGTTTTCCTGAACTAATTTTTCAGATTACCTTCAGAAATTAAAAATCATGTTAACTAATGAAATAATTTGGAATGTGAGCAGAACTTTAAAAACAACTTTCACAAGAAGAAAGATGCTTCAACTAAAATTAAACTCAAAATAAGAAATGATTTCAAAATTAAAAGTAAATATTTCTTAAAACAAGAAACTTCTTTCATGAAATTAAGGAAATTATCTAATTGTGACAGCAAGCTTCTTCTAAGAAGACTGTTCATATGAATCAGATCTGCTTCTTAAACGTTTTAGCTCAAAAGGTTCATTCGGCGATTTAACATGAATTTCAATCCTTTCTTTGAAAATGTTAAGTGCAAGCACAGATCCTTATGTTACAACAACGTTTATTCCATAGACATCAAAACAAAATTAACTCTTAAGTCTCTACTCCAAATATTGAGAATGCCTCTGTTTTAGAAATAAACACCTACTTGTAGAAATTAGTAAAGATCTTGCAAAAGGAAAGAAGTAAAAATAATTGCAGAAATGAACCAAGAAAATCGACTTACAAAATCAAGAATGCACTGGTACAGGAAACGTACTTGCTCTGTTCTCATATAAATATAACAAGCATCAAAAGGATAAAAATTATGCAAATTAAAATCAAACACAGCTAAGCCTACACACCAAAGATCCGTAATACAACAATTGAAAATGAAATCAAATCTGTTACTTTTGAAAGAATCAAAATAATTAATTAATTCACGCTTTTAATTTGAATTAAATTAACAAACCTTTAAAAAAGGGACAACAAGCTAGGTTGGTTGGGCCCTAGCCAACCAGCTTGCTTCCCTGTTATGAAACTTGGAAAATTAGTTAATCAGCAATGCATCACCATAATATTGAAATGCGGAAATGAAATAACATGGCACAATCCTTTGTATTTTATTCCAAATGATAAAATGTACATCGTGAGGCCAAATCCAACCTAGAAAGAGAGTGATACCAGAAGAATTACAATTCAAAAAACTGTTTTAGCATCACTAACTATTTCCTATCAGAGTTCTACATTAAATACAACCCTTAAGCCTATGGTCGTAACAAAAATATAACATTAGTTTAAACTAAACCTTTTGGCTATTACAAAATGCTAATCTAAGGCATATGGCCAGAGTCGTAACCTTTAATATCTACTAATTTCTCTCCCACTCCAAGCTCAACTTGAGATGAACTGATCTTTAACAAAATATTTGCATAGTTGGTGAGCTCACAAAGGAGTGAAGGAACTGCCATTTGGCGTAGGAATCCTACCTGCACTCATCCATTCTACCAAAATGATTAATAAGTTGTTCATCAAATTCTTTAGGAAAGAAGAAATATTAGTTGCAAAGATACTTTTAAAGATATAAAATCCATAAATAAATATTAAGTCCATGCCAAGCCTTTAATATGAAAATATAAAGGAGTGTAGGAATGGGCATGATTCTGGAAAAAGTGCAGGAATGAATAGGTTCCAAGGTTGAAATAGTGGTTTTATGTCATGTATCTAGAGTAGGATAGAGGTAAAAAATGGAGCAATTTATCCTACCAACATCCTCCCATCCCTATCTTGTTGTGTGTCCTCACACAACCTTCACTTGCTGCAAAAAAAAAACAAGGAAGCCTTCCTTCAATCTTATATTTGTATGCCAATCCCTACGTTCACTGTATTTTTCTTCTTGCCTTGAGGCTTCTTGACTCACTTGGTCACTTCTGAGACGCACGTAGCATGTTGATGCTTGAAATTTCCATATCTTCACTTGTCGCTTTTATTCTTTCACTTCCTCTGTTAACTCTTTATTTTTCTGTTTTTTCACTTTCCCTCGCTCTTTCATGGTTTGGTTTAGTATATGAAACCCTTAAATACAATTCTTGAGATTTTCTATCTGACTGATCAGGTGGACAGTGGAATTTTCTTCACTCAATTCTTCTTGTGTAGGAGTTTTCTCGACAATTGACTCTAGACACGTGTCGACATGATCAGGGTCGATATCACCCTGGCCATCAATTTCCTACATTTCAATATCACCAAGGGTTTCAGTGCCTTACACTCCAGCATCTGTTTGACCCATTTCCAGGTCTTTTCTTATACTTGCACTGGGTTTTGACATCATTTTCCTTTTCTTCACCTTTCTAAGTAAAACCAACAAGGGTGTGACATATTATTAATCTACATAGCCTTCATTAACCACTGTATGGGTTGCAGCCTCAACAAGGAGTGCAAGGTTGTTGTCAACCAGTGAATTAGGTTGTGAATTGTCCACATTTATCAGAGAGATTGACTGAATGTGACCCTCCTTTGAAGAGGAATTCTTCTTCTTGGCCAAACCCCGAGTTGTTCTTTTTGATGTGGATGTGGTTTCAATGGTAGGTCTTTGCTCCTCTGCATGCACTAACATTTATTTGCTCTTAGTATTTGTAGGGAATGGGGTTAGGGATTCAGGCTTCCCTTTCTTTCTTGCACTCTTCTTGCTCGATGCCTTCATTGTGCCTTTTCCCTGTAATTCTTTCAAAAATCCTTCCCATGTCATATTCCTGGCCTCCAACTCCTTTTTAACTAAAATTGAAATCAACCCATGATGGTATAAATTAGATGAAATTTGGCTTGTCTTACCTTTCTAAACGCATTTTGACATTTTATTTAAACTTCTTAGAAGAAAATAGGGGAAGTTGATAAGCTTTCCTAACTCGACGTGTAGCAATAGTCGAATATCGTACAAAAAGGTCAATGAGTAGCGACCTTCACAAGTGAGGAATTTCTGTAATATATATAGCAAGTCCTTCCATTTTCCTAGCATGGTGTTGCACTGCAGTCCTTTATTCCAATCCACCTTTTGTTTTATGTCAACTACAAACTGACACCACAAATTATGCTCGAGCTTCTCCTTTTTAAACGACTTCTCACCTATTGCTGTTAGTCCCATGGCCTGTGATATGGATTCTTTCGTAACTTCAAATTTTGGTAATCCTACCTTGGTTCAGCTCCCATCAAAGGTCTGAGCGAATTCTAGCACCACAACCAAGTCAAACCCATCGAATTTTAGCAGGAACTGGAGGAACCTAGATTCCTGCAATAGTGGAAGATTGTTCTTGTACTCAGCCATTTGATTTACCTCTTTTACAGAACAAGGTTCAATCCTCACACGTGCCATCCTCCATTTGAACTCACAAAATTTCTGTCTAAAACTTAGAAGGATCACACGACAAGGATTCAGAGGCTTTTTCAAAAATATTTTGTGATAGTCGAGCTATCCTTTTGCCGCTATATCAGCTACCCTTCAATGACACGTTACATCATCAAAATCGCAACCTTGGGATGGATGTGATACAGATTGGCTAATGTACAAGCAACAATGATCATTGGTGAAGGTCGGTAGTTAGGGTGGTGATTTAATATAATAGTCACACGAGGTATGGTGTGAGGTCAGGTGATCATTAACAGGTGACAAGATTTAAAAAAAAGAAGGTAAGTATTGGATTATGAGTAAATCATACACATCCCACAACACTTCATGATTTCACACAAGGTGCACATGGCACTTATAAAAATAAGATTTCATAACTTAAATATCTTTATACTTGAAATATTTATCTCCTATTTTAGTAAATGATGAAAACAAGGTTTAACCATAATAAAAAGTACTGAATGCCATAATATAAAATTGGTGCAGTCATTCTCCTTGCACAAGATTTCATAAAACAAGAGTAATTTTTCCAGTTGCTTATTCTTGCACCATGTTACACATTTTTGCATTGAATACCATTGTTCCTACACCAGAACATATGTTTTTGTACTCGGGAGTGCTCAACAGTGCAGATTCCTACACTGAACACATATTCCTGCACCACAGACATTTGTAGCATTCCTGAAGAGAGAGAAGGAACACAAATTTCTGATAAAATATAATTCATAGGCTAGATTTGAAAGGTTTGTTGAATATCCAAAGGAGGTTTTATTCACCAATCTTTGGTATTAATGTATTCCTTTCGATCTGACTTGTGAGTTCACATCATATCCTGCAATATGATCCATGAGGGAGAAGAGAAGTGGGAAAAGGGTAAATTTTTCTAAATGGGAAGGAAATTACAACAGGGAATTCAAGAGTGAAACTACCAAGAGGGACATATCGAGAAAGGGATTTGGGAAAATATTTCAAGGGAAAAAGAGGGAAAAAAAAATCGGATAGAGAAAGCTTCCAATTGAAGAAAGGGGTGGTAAATCATGGGATAAAAAGAAGAAAAATAGAGGTAAATTCATGAAAATGGGAATAGAATAAGGGAAGAATTTTACCTCAAAAATATGCATGAATAGCGTTGAATAAAAAATAAATGCAGCGGGAATTGAGTGTTGCTTGCATACAAATTTCTATGTTAGTTGTCCCAAACTTGGGTAAGGGCACAGTTCCTGCACTTAAAACCTTCTTCACAGTTAGCATATATAAAGATCAAGCAACATTCCCATTTTATTAAAATTTGATCTTCCTACCAGCATGCTGGTTTTCAGGCTAATCCTTCTGCAATTATGTCAGTAAACTAATTGATCACATGAAAATATATTTTTTTCTTCTTTTTCCTTTTTATTTTTCTTTATAATTTTTGTCATTTTTTTATTTTATTACTTTTTATTTTTAATTTCACCAAAATAAAAAATAATATTTGCAATAGGTTGGCACAACCACCTACCATCTCTTCTTCAGATTGTTGTTGTACTTGTTGCATCAAATCTTCCTTTGTGAGGGGCTGAAAATACATTTAGTCTATGCCCATTCACAAGGAATGTTGAATATTGCCCATCAATAGTTTTGATTTCTACCGATCCATTCTAAAAAAATTTAACCACTTCATAAGGTGTCATCCAGCGTGTGGAATTTCCATTTGAAATTTTTAAATATGGAATCATAAAGGAGTACCCAATCACTTGGTTGGAATTTCTTTTTCTTGATAGAATTGTCATGCCACTTCTTGCATTGTTGTTGAACTAATATATTCTGTTGAACAACATCCCTTATAAATTTATCTAACTCATTCAACTATAGTACATGTTGCTCTTGTGCTTCCAATATATTTAACCCCAACTGAACTACAACCTAGAAGGTCTTGATCTAAAACTCTATCGGCAAAAGGACTTGATTCTTGTATACCAGCTCATATGGTGTGTGTCTCGTGTTTTTCCTCCAAGTGAATCGATATGCCCATAAGGCTTCCAAAAATATGTTGGCCTAGTCCTTCCTATGCATGTTCACTTTTTTGGTGAGGATGGACTTGATTACCTTGTTTGTACATTCCACCTAGTCATTTTCTTACAGGTGATACGGTGTAGATTTCCAGTGCCAAATTTTGCATTGATCCATCACACCCTGTACCTGATTAGAGTTAAACTGTGATCCATTGTTAAAAAAAATCTCCCAATGCACACCAAATCTAGTAAATATTTCAGTAAATAAAAAGTCTACAACAACGTTTTCAATAGAAAAATAAATCACTTTAGCTTCTACCCATTTTGTAACAAAATATGTACAAACCAATATATGATTTTTTATTTAAAGATCTCAGATTTATGGTTCCCATAAAATCAATAAACCATTTTTCAAAGGGCTCAATCATAACCTGAGGACATAAAGGCATTTCATTGGTTTGGTTCAGTTGGCCCATTTGCTGACAACTATCACATTGCTTGACATATTATTTGGCATCCTTAAACAAGGAAGGCCAAAAATAGATAGCTCGTAGAATCTTGTATGCAGTTCTCTTATCAGCAAAATCACCTCTGCAAGGTTCATCATGAGAAAATTTCAACATTTCAAACACTTCTTACTCTCTCACACATCTACAGATAATAAGATCTGCTCCAATGTAAAACAGGTCTCCTTGAACCCAAGAATATGCAACACTTTTCTGTATGATATTCCACTTTTCATGAGTAGATAAGTGAGGTGGTGTCTTTTCGATGACTAAATAATTGTCTATGTCAAAAAAACACGAGAATTTTGTTGACACAACAAAAATATGTTCTTCAGGAAAATCATATCAACATGAATTACTTCACCATGATTATTTAATCTAGAAAGATAATCAGCTACAACATTGAATTTTCCCGGTCTATCAACAATAGTAACATTAAATTCATGAAGAAAAAATAGACACCTAGTCACTCTACTGCTATTCAATGGTTTATTCATCAAATATTTTATTTTAGAATTACCACTATGCACGAAGACTTCCTATCATGTTATGTAGTGTCTGAATTTATTGATAGAAAAAATCACAGCTTAAACTCGTTCTAAGTTACAGTATAATTTAGTTCAACGGGTGACAAGTTTTTACTGATGAAGTAGATATCATAAGACTGTTTTTTCTCTTCTTGTCCTAGAGTTGTGCCAATGGCAGTATTTAAGGCATCAAAGGAAATATGAAATGGAAGGGACCAATTAGGCCCTCTCAAAACTAGTGCTTGTACTATTTTTTCCTTTAACATCTCAAAAGACTGTTGGGAAGCTATCGACCAAGAAAAATCACTATCCTTAGCTAATAACTGAAAAATGGGGGTAGATATCCTAGAAAATTTCTCAATGAATCTCCTGTAGTAGTCCGCATGTCATAAGAAACCTCTCACTTCCCTTAGTGTTTTGTGTGCAGGAAGACACAAAATAACCTCTATCTTAACTAGGTCAACCTGGATACCTTTTTTAGAAATGAGGTGGCCAAGAAATACTCATGCTTTGCACATTAACCCGCATTTTTTATCACTCAAGACAAGGTGAGATTCTTGGAAAAGAGAAAGAAAATTTTCCAAATTTTTGAGGGTTTCATGAAATGAATCACTAAATACCAAAAAGTTATCCATATAGATCTCAACACACTCAAGGTCAGCAAAAATGGCTAGCACCTCTCTTTGAAAGGTGGTTGTGGCATTACATATCCCAAAGGGAAGAACTCGATATGAAAATGTCCCTCATAGGCATGTAAAGGTGGTCTTATCTTGATCCTCGGGTGTGATCTCTATGTGCTTATAACCATTAAATCCATCTAAAAATGAAAAGTACATTTTACCGGCAAGGGTATCAAGCACCTAATCGATGAAAGGAAAGGAAGGTAATCCTTACAAGTGTATTTATTCAATTCTCTGTAATTAATGCAAATGCACCATCTCCCTTCTTTCTTCAGGACTAATACCAATGGAGAGACCCACTAGCTATCGGATATAGGATAAATAAAATCAGCATCTAAGAGTTTTTGCAATTATTCCTTCACAACTTCTCTTAGAGTAGGGTTCATATTCCTTTGGGATTGTCAGACAAATAAGGCTCTGTCCTGAATATAAATATGATGAGTACAAGTTTTAGGACGGATGAATTTCATGTCCTCATATCCCCATGCAAAGGAATCAAGATGGTTTTGCAACAAATTTACAAGCTTCTCTTGTTGGGATGCATCTAGGTCTGAACTAATAGGTAAATATTTGGCTAGACTAATCTCAACAAGAGTGGTTCTAGGTTCGAGAGTAAAAATAGGTTCTGCTAGAGACTATGGTGGGGAAGGTTGGGAATAATGACTTTCTTGAAAATATAGACTAAATATTTGACACAACGACTCAAAATTTGCCATGGTATCTAGATTATTGAGGAAGTCTCATATCTCACCCTCCCGAGTTGACTTAGTATAATGATGTATCATAGAAACTAATTGAGTCTCCTCTTCACTACTATAATTTATCCATAAGGTATATTGAAGCTCTCGGATAGATCTAGCAGGTGGATATAAGGTGAATTTATTCCTAGAATATCTATGGGAAATGTACCTGTCACCAGAACGACATCCAATGTAGGCATCAGCCGTAGCAAGCCATGGTCATACCAAGATCAGGGGATGTCCTCCAACAATATTCTTTCGCTGAAGCACAATGAAGTCTGTGGGATATTCCCAAGAGTCTTTAGAAACAACCACATCGTCCAACACTCCCTCTAGCTTGATTTTAGATCTATCTTCTAATTCAAGCACAATAGGAGTAGGAGGAATATGGACCAACCCAAGTTGATCCACGATCTTCTTGGTCATAACATTAATGGATGCCCCTAGGTCTATAAGAACATTGGAGACAGGACATCACCTATCGGAACAAAGACAACGAGGTTTCCAAGGTCAGTATATTTTTCTATTTGCACACACCCTGTCATTAAATCTAATTCTCTTCCAATAAATTGAATGGTCTGAGGCTCTACTCTTTTCCTTCCCGGCTTCTTGAGATAGGGTTCCCTTATTATTTTTTTGCATATGGGGATCTATTTTATATCTTGTAGCAAAGGGACCTTTATGAAAATATTCCTAATCTCAGAAGCCAGAATAAACTCAGAAACAGGGTCATTCCTCTCCATAACTAGCCTCTCTGGATAGGGAGGCTAGTTGTATGAGGATGGAAAAGGTCTGAAGGTACGAGGATGGGATGAATGGTGACATCTATCCTAGAATGGTCAGGAGTTTCCTCCTCAATTTTCTCTTCGATAATCAACATGGGTTGCTTTTTCTTTTCTGATGTTACTACCTTCCTCGATCTTTGTTGGAGGACATCGACCCCAACTGACATGGTTTGATAACTGGGTGGAAGAAGTGGTTTAATATAATGGATCAATTGTACTGCCTTATTATTGGGATTCAATATGGGTTGAGCAAGAAGTTGAGGAAGTTGAAATGATGGAGGTAAAGGTAATGGTGGATTCAGCTGACTTAACTGGGGCAATGATGGTTGCGGCAGTGGGTAAGGTGCATATGTAGGTGGATATGTTTGCATAGGTGTAGAATAGGAATGATGTGAATGGTTTGGCCCTCTCCAACCTTGCTGCCAATATTGGGAGGGTTTTTGATATTGAAAATGGTTCCCATGATCCCATGATTGAGAGTGATTAGTGTTATGATAGGAATATGGTTGTGCATTATAACCAAAAAAATTTGGAGGAAGTTCAGGAGCCATACATTCACCTACCCGATGCCAATTTCTCTGTGTTCCCATAGCATGTAATGTATCAGGTTCAAGATGCCCTCCTTCGAAAATTGCTTTCAATCTAGTTATGGAGGGGTGTTTTTTGGTTGCATGGTTTTCTACACAAATTACATATTTATTAGTTCCTTTAACATCATTATGACATTCTCCTAAAGGATGATTTTTCGTACATTTTGGACAAAAAATAGACAATGGCTCTTGTTCTTCTACATGTTTTTTTTGAAATTTTAAAGAGTCTATTCTCTTGCTAACACTATTCATTATTTCAATTTTCATATTGTCCATTTTTTTCTCCTACCCAATAATCATAGCATCTATAGATCCATATTTTTTATTTCTACTTCGAGTTCCTTTACCAGATCTAGATTGATTCCTGCACATGTCACAAATCTAATCAAGAGATTTATGAGCAATATCCCCTTGTCCTAATGGATTTAGTTTATTTCTAGCATCATGAGTAAGCCCACATAGTAACAAGGTTCTCGTAGTACTTAGATAAAAATTTTGTTTTGAGCTTTGGAGGATATACAAAACTCTTTCGAGATAATCTTCCATGGTCTCATCATCACCTTGCACAATGGTGAAGATTTCATCCCACATTTCTCTATTTTTACGATCTTCCTGATATTTCAATAAAATCAGTCTCTTCATTTTCTCCCAAGAAGCTATAGTATTTCCTCCTAATCCCGTGAACCAACATAATGTTGAATCCTTGAGAGTTGCAGAAAACAACTTTAACTTCTGAGAAAATGAGGAGTAATCGTATCTTCTACATAATATGTCAAATTATAATAAGAAGGAATCTAGTTCCTCTTGTACCTTACCATAAAAATAAGGAAGAGATGATGGAGGAATATTATTCATTTGCACAACTATGTCTCAATCCACAATCGAAAATTCGAAGCTGAATTTTTCCTCATTTACCTAATTTTCTCCACTTCCCTCCACATGGTCTTTGTGATCAGTGATTCTTGCACCTCTAAATGAACCGCTCTCGAAAATATCAGATGGTTGAGTATGGGTTAAATTGGTTTGAAGTCTAATGGTCTCCTTCGTCCCCTTCTTTGGTTGTATCACACTCAAACTACTGTCACCAAAGTCCAAGTGGACAGTCATTGTGTGATGGGTCTTTGTCTATTTTGACTTTCTGCCTACAAGGGAAGGCCCAGTATGAGAAAAAGTTTTAGATTTATCAGTGTTTCCTCGGCCCCTATTGGGCTTCAGACCATTACCCCTTTTAGGTACTCATCTGAAAAAATAAAAATAAAAAACTCAATCAAATGCTGGAATTAAAATAAAAAATCAGCACTTATAAAATCCTTTAAACAATATAAGCACACTACGAAAAAACTAATAGCCAACTTACCCCTATTGCAGAAAAAATGGAAATTTCTTACCAATTTCAAATCGCCTCCCTAACAACAGTGCTAAAATTTTGAGTGCAACAATTGCAGTGCAGCAAACTCCTTCAACACTTAATTGTCAACCCGGGGGTTTCGTAAACATAGAGGCGAAGAAGAGGAAATTCCAAAATTGATATGAACTTTCCCTAGTTCTATTCCTACTTCTGTAATTACAATCATTCATAATCAAAATAAATGATCAAACGAAAATTAATAACAAACAAATTCTGGTGCTAGAATATGAAAGAAATTACTTTGCATGTTAGTAAATAAAATAAAATCTTAAGTTTCTGTAAACAATCCTGATTGATGTAATGAATATTTATGATTATCTTTAGTATGGTTATATGACAGAGTGATAGTTAGACTATTAAAGGTGTCTGTCTTCTTTAAAGATATTCCTTCGTGTACTAAACCATCATTCTTGTAATACAACAATGTTCCTGTACTAGATCATTGTGCCTATACACGAATGAAGTTTATATACCGGAAGTATGTTTTGTATCTCTATTGAATATTTTGAGCTTCATACAGGAGCTCTAAGTCTCTGGGCTAGAGCACTCTATTCCTATACCAGGAAATCAGATCCTGTACCAAAACAGAGATTGTTGTACGAGAAAAATGATTGTTCCTACACTAAGTTTTTAGATTACCTTCAGAAGGTGAAAAGTATGTTAACTAATGAAATAAATTTCAAAGTGAGCATAAATTTGAAAATAACTTTCACAAGAAGAAAGATACTTCAACTAAAATTAAACTCGAAACAAGAAATGATTTCAAAAGTCAAAGTAAATCTTTCTTAAAACAAGAAAATTCTTTCATGCAATTAGGGAAATTATCTGATTGTGTTACAACAACCTTATTCCTAAGATGATTACTCATATGAATTATATATGCTTCTTAAACGTTTTAACTCAAAAGGTTCATTCGATGATTTAACATGAAATTCAATCCTTTCTTTGAAAATGTTATGTGCAATCACAGATCCTTATGTTACAACAACATTTATTCCATATTCATCAAAGCACAGTTGAATCTTAAGTCTAAACTCCAAATATTAAGAATTCCTTTGTTTTAGAAATAAACACCTACTTGTTGAAATTAGTAAAGATCTCACCAAAGGAAAGAAATAAAATACTTGCGGAAATGAACCAAGAAAATCGACTTGCGGAATTGAGAGTGCACTGGTACAGGTAGCATATTAGCACTGTTCTCAAAAAAATATAACAAGCACCAAAAGGAAAATAATTATTCAAATTAAAATCAAACACAACTAAGCCTGACCACCACTGATCCATAACACAACAATTGCAAATGAAATCAAATGTATTACTTGTGAAAGAATCGAAATAATTAATTAATTCATGTTTTGCATTTGAATTAAACTAACACGCCTTTAACAAAGGGAGAGCAAGCTGGGCTGGCTAGGCCCTAGCCAACCAACTCGCTTCCCTGTTACGAAACCTAGAAACTCAGTTAATCAACAACACATCACCATAATATTAAAACACGGAAATGAAATAACATGGCACAATCCTTTGTATTATATTTCAAATGATAAAATGTACATCGTGAGACTGAATCTAGCCCAGAAAGAGGGTGATACCAGAAGAATTACAATTCAAAAAATTTGTTGTAGCGTCACTAGATATTTCCTATCAGAGTTCTACATTAAATAAAACCCTTAAGCCTATGGCTGTAAAAAATACAGCAATAGTTTAAACTAGTGTTTCGGTTGTTAAAAACTGCTAATATACGACATATAGCTAGAGTCCTAATCTTTAATATTCGCTAATTTCTCTCCCACTTCGAGCCCAACTCAATATGAAGTGATCATTAACAAAAGATCCACATAGCTGGTGAGTTGTCACGAGAGTGCAAGAACCACCAGCTGGTGCAGGAATCCTAGATGCACTCCTCCATTCTACAAAAATGATTAATACATTGTTCATCAAATACTTTAGGAAAAAAGAAATATTAATTTCAAAGATAATTTTAAAGGTATAAAATCCATGACAAGACTTTAATATGAAAATATAAAGAGGGTGAAGGAATGGCCATGATTCCAGGAAACGTGTAGGAATGAATGGGTTCGAAGGTTGAAACAGAGGTTTTAGGTCATGTATATAGAGTAGGATAGAGGTTAAAAATGGAGCAATTTAGCCTACCAACATCCTCCCATCCCTATCTTGTTGTGTATCCTCGCACAACCTTTACCTACTGCAAAACGAAAAAAAGGAAGCCTTTCTTTAATCCTGTATTTGTATGCTAATTTCTACTTTCATTATCTTCATCTTCTTGCCTTGAGCCTTCTTGAATCACTTGGTCACCTTTTTGAGACACCCGTAGCATTTTGATACCCGAAATTTCCATATCTTCACTTGTTGTTTCTGTTCTTTCACTTCCTTTGTTAACTCTGTATTTTTCTATTTATGCACTTTCCCCTGCACTTTCATGGTTTTGTTTAGTATCTCCAACCCATAAATATGTTGCTTGAGCTCTTCTATCTGACTGTTTAGGTGGATAGTGGAGTTCTCTTCACCCAATTCTTCTTATGTAGGAGTTTTCTGGGAAATTGACTCTAGAGATGTGCTAACATCATCAAGGCTGATATCACCCTGGCCATCAATTTCCTGCATTTCAATAACACCAAGGGTTTCAGTACCCTACACTCCAACATATATTTGACTCATTGTCAAGTATTTGACTGCACTTGTACTGGGTTCCGACATTGTTTTCCTTTTTAAATAAAGGTTTCCCTATCACAACATGTTCAGTCATTTCTCATTTCTTCTTTTGGACCGCTCTGAAATTCCTCCTTAGTCGTGCGAGGATAACTTGTTTTATTGGTCTCTGGAATGCATAAAAGGTTTGCTATTGGGCATGGTGAAAGTTCTTTGATCTCACGTTTAGCTGGATGATCCCCATCATATTTAGTACATAATTAATCTATATCCTTAGTAGATAGGCAAAAGGAATCAAGGGAGACTTCCAAATCCTTTTATGGTTATGATGAGATAGATAATTTCCTGAATGTGCCCAGGATGAACTCTTCCTGAGAGGCAGATATCCGAGCTATCCCTAGGTTTTGAGAAACTTCTTTGAGGGACATTCTTCAAGATCTCAATAATTCTTGAATTTCTCCTGCTAGTTGATGATCCCTATCTCATAACATGGATTAGTACGTGGGGGTTCTTACAACACCGAAAAAATGTTTTATCTTTGCAGAGCTTGAATTTTTAATCTAAATGAATTAAAACTACTTGCAATAAAACTCACCAAACTTGCTTACTTGTAAAACCAAACTTTGGAGAAACCGCGCCATAGTGGATGAGTGGCTCTTCACTCACATCATACCACACACTCTTAACCCTTCAATTTTCCTACAACTACGATTACACAAAGAAACTTGTGAAAGAAACTAAGCTCTTATCCCTTTAGCACCTCCCCATAAATGACACCAAAAATGTTGGGGAAATTATATGAATTATAATTCCAACCTTAAATTATCATTCTGGGGTCATCAAACTTGGAGGCACAAATGTAGGTAATGCAATATCAGAGCATCTAACCTAAACTAGAGTAAGAAATCAAATTAATATCTAAGTACAGAATCACAATTGAAGCAAAGAGGTGTATCAAACTAAATCCAAACCTTAATCACTACTCTACTTATATCATAACCTAACTAATTCAAATAGTAAAGCAAACAAACCACTAACCTTAAAGCTGCTGAAAAATTAAAATACCATAACCTACAACATACTTTATCATAACTTAGGTATTCTGATTCAATACTTAAAAATAACTTGAATTGAAATCTACAACTCAAAACAAATATTTCTATTATCTACTATTGCTCAAAAAAATTGAACTACAATTAATCTAATTCCCGAGATCAAACAAATCAATAATTGCTGAAAATTATCTCTTAATCGTATCTAATTTACACCTTCAATTCTACAAATATTGAAAACCAAAAGACAACTTCAATTAATTATTCTATTCTACTCTACTCAACATACTCAAATTCAAAAATACTTCAAAAATGGAAAAAAAAGAATTTATTTTATAATAAAAAACTATTCCAGTTAAACTCAAACAACTGTATTCTAAGTAGAGAGCCTTCTATAGAACAAAAGAGATATATCCTATGATCTATTAAAATGATGATCAAGCCACAACTCAAATAAATTTCATGCAAGGAATTGAAATGAATATGCTATGAATACTACAAAATTCTTAAACTATTAACTAACTGATCATTAAATCTACAATATGTAATTCAAACTAAAAGACATCACTCACAAAACAAATATGGAAACACTACTTTCAAATTAATAAATGAAATGAATAATCTTTATCTACTCCCACACCAACTATACTCAATATGAAATATTAAATCTAATGCTCAGAAAGCTCATTGCAAAATGTTAAATCTAATTCTCTACTTAAGAGAGAAAACTCATAGTAATGTGCACAATGTTTCCATCATAACTTAATCCTTCCCTCAATGTAATAGATCTGCAATCAAAGGAATGTGAAACTCGAACATTCATATATGAACATGAGACTATCATATTTATGAAATAAACGAAGCATAACTCAACCAATCCTTGCACATCCATGAATTAAAAGTGCCTTTTAACTACTTCTACGTTATGAAATTGAATTAAGAAAACCAGTGTCATGTTAAGAATAAAAAACCTTTTTTGAAATATATCACCAAGAAGAAAAATTTATCACTTGAAATTTAGATTTATAAAATAGAGCGCAAGCTTAAGTAAAGAACATAAATAATAATTTAGAAATCCAAGTAATTACACTGCTAAATGATTAATTAAATGCAGTCCTAAGATATACACTAGTTTGCAAGACTTGTTTCGAGGTATGGTGGGCCCTTTCCACTCTTGGAGCAAGTTATATTAACTCAATTCTATTTAGAAATAAAACATCATAATAGTTACAATGATTAATGCCAAATCAAAATTATGTATTAATGGTTCAGAATATAAATGGCATATAGATCATCACTACTGCTCCTATTATTGTAGCTACCTATTACATACAATTGCTACCATCTGTTCCTTTTCTCCTCTCTCTCCCATAAATGACAATGCAGGCCATGACTAAGCCATTTATATTATTTACAAAGCGAATAATTTATTTCCCTTAATTTTGGAAAATTGCATATTTTTAACAAATTGACCACAAAGATATTGACATATCTCCCTAACCATGGCTAATTTCGGAAAGCGGTTTGGAGGTAACCTAATTTGTTATATTTTAAACAAAATAATATCTTGTATTTTCTCAGTCACTTCTATCTCCTCAAAAAGCATGCTCAAATTTTGGTTGTTTGACTCTTTTTGCAAGATTCTAGAATTGTGGGAAAAGTGTTTTTTTTTATGAAACTTTCTTAAAGAAATTCATGTAAATTTTTAACCAAAGATAATATTTATAAATGGTTTCAGCTATAGATAATTTTTTATATTGGTAAAAAAACCCATTTTCTCATATTTTCCAAATTTTCCTCCAACTGCACGCAAATCGAGGTCAAACTGGGCAATTTCAAAACTATGTGGATTTTGAGCAGAGTTGTTGATTTTATTCTAGAGACCCACATGTGCGACTTGGGTGCAATATAACTCATGGGAAGGTGTTATAACATCATTTTTCACAATAATCTTCATCGGTTTTCCCCGAAAGCGTGTCTAGATGTCGAAGCTCCAAATTGGATATTTATGTACTCTGCTTGCAGCAACTAGTTTAATTGACTTGTAAAGGATTTTTGCAGTGGAACACTCTAGAAAATGAAATTAAAAAAAACCATCATTAGTAAACATGGTAAAATCATCGTCGACAGATTAAGAACACAAAAAAATTATGATATTTAACCATGAGATGAAAAGGATGGTTTTAGGCATGAGTTACGGGAAATGGATATGAATATGGTAGAAAGTGGAGGAATATGATTTATAAATGGTAATTTTATATGGTGAAAATGAGGGAATTTGTGAGGCCCAACAAATATTATGCTCCTTCCATCATAACCCTTGGTGTTAGTCCATCAGTCATGTTATTATGATCCCTCGTACCTTTGTTAAGGATTCCTCATTGCCTCGACTTTGGAAGGCCCTCTTATGTCGAATTGAGTACATTTATTCAAGAAGTATGGTCTAGAGGGTGGTGTACCTTGGTTCCATATTTCATAATTTTTCAGTGCCTCAAATCAACCAAAGTCAATCATCATTGCGATTGGACTTGTTTTTTCTCATGTGCTCGACTCCAACTCATTATCACGCGATTGAGAATCCTACACTTGATGGTTCAGTGATCCAACAGATTGTACCAATGATTCTCTGGAGTGTGTTAGATGTTCTAGACCTCATGATGGGGTGGCCCTTCAGGTAACCCCCCATATGCAAAAATTTCTGCAAATCATTATCCAACCTCAGATTTAGTTCCAAAGATTTGTTTGGTTCAGTTTCAACCACTTGCAGTGCTCACAACATGCATATATCCTTCATATTATCCATTTAGATCTTCAGAGCCATTTTGATGCAGGAGCATTGGATTCGGGAAAATACTTTGTATTTTATTAAACCTAGGGGGTCTTATGTTTGTGAGAAAATATTAATTTTATGTAAATATTAATGGGCTTTTTGAGTGATTAAATGATGTTTTTAATTAATTATTGTGAGGATTTGTTAATGTTGCCAAATGATTTGGAGAACATGAGAGGAATTAGATTTGAGATATCTAAGAATTAATTATGAAGCCTAAGATAGATTTGGTTTCAATATTTTAGGGATAAAATCTAGATTGTAGGGGTGTTGAGATATTTGAGGACTTTGTTGAGTTATTGAAGGGATTTGAACCTAAACTAGTTCAATTAAATTTGTATAAATTAATAAGCCTAAAAGACAAAAAGCAGATAGAATAGGAGAGAGGTGAGGTTTGGACAACAGAGGTTGTAAGCCTACAGGCTTTTGTAAAATGGCCATTGATTTGAAAGTTAGGCCATGAACAAGAGGTTCTTTGTAATTGTTTGCTTATATATATATATATATATATATATGTGGAATTTGACTTTTGAGTCATATGAGCATTGTTGAATTTGATTGTGTGAATATGCTCGACTTTAATAAGTATATGAAAAACTCTGAATTAGGCTCTGACATGTGGCTCTGCACACAGTTGGAAGAATCGATATTACTTAATATCGATATTGCAATTGTTAATTGAAATGGTCAATCCGTGTGAAATAAATGAGGCTCTACGTGTGTAAGGTGAATCGATTTTTAATGTCAATTTGTGGTTTTGCATGGGCAACGTTGAAACCAAATTGGAGCATAGAGTTTAAATACAGGTCAGATCTGTAAAACTGAAGTGGAACCTCAGCCTTTGGGGAAAAACACTGAGATTCTAACTCTGAATTTTGAAAGCAGAACCTTTCGGAAGAAGAAAATTCATATATAATAGCAGAGTTTGTGTAGCGCTAGAGAAGGAACAACATTTTGTGAAGATATCACGATAGCATAATGATGGCGTAATACAATTATGAGCAGACTTTAATTGTGGTTTGAACATTTGATGAATTGATCGAATTGTAAAAGTGGAGGAATTGTGCACAAGAATTGGTGACTTGAAGGTGCAGTTCTAAATAAGAGATGGTGTAGAAGAAGTGTCTGTGTATCGAACTTGGCTTTGACCAAAATTGAGCAAGGAAAGATCTCTTTGTTTAGAGAGATATCAGATATGATATACACTGGTATTCATTTGATGCCATTCGAACCTTCATTCTTTACTATGAATTGCGTGCAGCTTTGTCTACATGAAAGGTCAATAAAAAACCATTGAATTTTAACCTTTTGATAAAGAACACAAGAAAAGTTAATCGTTGGTTTTGTGCATATTAAATCTGGTATCAAGACCTATTGATTGAATCAAGATTAGTTGAGATCGGTCCATAGATTTAATTACAGAAGCCGTATTGAAAATGGAGCTGAACTATAAATGTAGTAATCAAGTTGTGAAAGTGATGGAATCAAAGTTTATTTATGTAGGTTCAAATCATAGCGTTGATTGATTTATGGTATTGAGGTTAATCCCAAGTTTTAGCGCAGTCCATAGCGTGGTCGAAATCACATTGCAGGTGATCGAATGGTTTAAAGTATGGTGCGTGGGTTAATTGATTTGATTTTTATTAAACCTGTTCACGCGTTCAAAGGAAATCATATTGCATTTCTATTTGATTATGTACTGAATGAATTGAATCTGGTCGAGGATTTAGATTGATGGAAAAAGCAATGGCATAAGATGTGTTGAATAGCCATAGAGCTATAATTGTTGGTTAATGAAGTACCCAGTATATATTTTGATATATCATGTTTAAGAATGTGTTGAAATAGCTGTAGCGCTATAGTTTGAGTCTTGAAACAGTCTTGAACAAAGATATATGTTGTGCATTCATATTTTACAAAATTCCGAAGACTTTTGGAATCAATTATACATCAAATATCTATTCGATATCATGGATGTGTGGGCAGTAAGTCAATAATGGTAAGCTTAATGCGTTGGCCAAAACCTATGGTAATGTTTCAAAACATTGGTTTGTAGACATAATATATGTTAAATATTATGGTCAATGTGAAAAAGCCATGGCACATCAAATTTGAGTTTTTATAAACTTCAAATGTTGGCTTGAGCTCATTGAGGTGAGGACGAAGTCCAAGCCTTTGGTTTATTGGAGCATTCGAATGTTGATTTGATTTCAATTGAAATGGGTTTTAATATATGAGTTTACCATAAATGAAGAAAGGGAAAACTCCCATGTATAGTGTTTGTTTTATATTGGTTTTATAACCATGAAGTGTGAAGAAGCTTCCACATTTATTTAGATTTTGCCCAGATTGGGAATTTTATTGGAGTGTGAAGTTGAAATGCATTTCATATGCATCTGAGAGTGAAGATTGTGGGTCTGGCAGGGTTTTCCTGCATCAAGTGGTATCAGAGTTGGAATAGCTTTGTGTGAAGGTTCAAGTTTTTGATTTAATGCATGTGATGAATAAATATCAGATTTTGAAACTGATGAAAATTGCAACACAGAGATGCAGTGTAGTTGAAGAAGTGAAGCAAGATCAACAGGATTTTGAAGGTGAGTTGACAGATGATATTTAACTCTAGTTTGAAGGTTGTTTGCAGAATTCAGGTTGCAAGAAGGTTGAATAAAATCTCAGCAGAAAGAAGTAGATAACAGCTAGAGAGCAGTGATGAAGGAGTCCAGCAGAGGATTCTAAAGTGATGAAGAATGTGGCAGGACCTGAAGAGATTCAAAATATGTTGAATGAGTAGGACAATTGTGTTCTAAGAAGTTGCAGCCGAAGTGAAGCCTAGACAAAGCAAAAGAGAGTGCTCAAAAGGTTCCAGTAGAAGAACCAATACTTGTCAAAAGACCAGATCCAGAGGAAAGGATTGGTGAGGTAAGTGGCAGCAGGAGAGCTTTTTGTTGCAAAGGCTTGGTGCAAATCATGGGTGAGAAACTCATGGTGAAGAATATGACTATTGAAAGTCATAAAGGAGAGAGCAGAGGTTCAGAGAGAGGCCACAATAGAAAGAGGGAGAAAGAAAATGCCAAGGCAAATGGCATATGGAAGCAGTTGATCAATGAAGAGTATGAGAGAGAGAAAGTTGAGATAGCAGTTCATCTTGAGTTATTGATGGAATTGTTACAGGAAAATATGAAAGACTAGAGACATGGTTGGACCATGAGGAAGAAAGTGAAATGGCAGAGACTACAAGTAAAGAGGGATCAACAGGTAAACATGCAGTTAACAGAAGAGCTAAGGAAGCTTGAGCAGATGATGAGTATACAGTTGAGACGTGAAGAACTCAGAGCAAATGAGTTGAAAGTGGAGGTTTCCATTGGTGAAACAAAAGAGGAGATCATTAATGATTTCTTG
Organism: Pinus albicaulis; assembly: GCA_034641835.2. Classification (NCBI taxonomy): domain Eukaryota; kingdom Viridiplantae; phylum Streptophyta; class Pinopsida; order Pinales; family Pinaceae; genus Pinus; species Pinus albicaulis. The sequence goes on from CM076583.1 coordinate 310,928,962, forward strand.
AACTATTGGGTAAATCCAGATCAGCTGGATAATGTAAAACCTTGTATTTTTGTAGCTGACAATTATGATGTGATTACATGTTTTACTGAGGAGGATGCACAATCTTGTGAAGCTGTCACAAGTATGGAAAATAATCTCTCAAGAGATAAATACTCTGAAGCAGAAAGAAGTAATGCATTCATATTTGACGTTGTTATAGCACAAGGAGAAATTCTTGTGAATGAAGAAGAGGATCAGTCTGAAGAACTGGTATATGAAACAACAGTTGTGACTGTTGAACATTTTGATTTACAAACTAAAAGTTTGTGTGTGAATGTAGGGATGGTACATGATGATGATATAATTCAGCAATGCCACAAGGAAATTGCATTGCTAGAATACTTGTTGATAAATTCAGAGTATGATAGAGAGATTTCAGAAGGCAGAGTTCATCACAGTGAACAAGAAAACATCATGGGAGCAGATGATGTGAAAGGAAGACTAGTTGATAGTCTTGAGAATTCTTCAGAGAATTCTTTGGAAAGTTTGGATCAGCATACTAATGTGTTGATAGAGGAGGAAGAAAATTCAGGACAACATACTGAAATGCTGGCAAAGGAAGAAAAGGCACTGATGCCTTATGATTTATGTTTTAACAAGTGTTTTGTGAATGCAGGTGTTGTTGCAGGTTCTAGAGAAAATTTGACTTAGTTGAACAGTCAAATGAAGGAAGAGGAAGAAAATTATGTGGAAATTTATAATCCATGGAATGAAGAAGTTATGTTGCTGGAAATAATGTTGAATGATCAAAATTTAGTATAGGAAAATTCTCAATTTCAGAATTGGGAATTGTAGATGCAGAGAGATGAAGACAGCAGAAGGAAGTACACAATATACCAGTCCAGTAAATTGCTGATAGGAGAAGGCAGAAAACAAGAGGGTATGGATGATTGGGTGGCAGCAAGAAATAAAAAATCTGAAGAAATATTGGATAGAGAAATTGAACAGATAAGAAAACGAATGATGAAAGTGTCTCAGAGAAATATATCAACAAGAAAGAAAAGCAGCAGCAGCAGCAAAATGAAGACAGAGATAGATTGTGAATTTAGTGCAGCTAGGCAGCATAAACTATGGGGACCTAGAGAAAAGCACCAAACAACAGAAATTGATCATAACTTGCAGAACAAAGTGTGGGATCCAGGCGGGCAAAGACTTAAAATGCATGATCAGGAGATCACGATCATTTTCAACCTTGGGAGTCTGATGCAGGAGCATTAGATTCGGGAAAATACTTTGTATTTTATTAAACCTAGGGGGTCTTATGTTTGGGAGAAAATATTAATTTTATGTAAATATTAATGGGCTTTTTGAGTGATTAAATGATGTTTTTAATTAATTATTGTGAGGATTTGTTAATGTTCCCAAATTATTTGGAGAACATGAGAGGAATTAGATTTGAGATATCTAAGAATTAATTATGAATCCTAAGATGGATTTGGTTTCAAGATTTTAGGGATAAAACATAGATTGTAGGGGTGTTGAGATATTTGAGGACTTTGTTGAGTTATTGAAGGGATTTGAACCAAAATTGGTTCAATTAAATTTGTAGAAATTAATAAGCCTAAAAGACAAAAAGCAGACAGAAAAGGAGAGAGGTGAGGTTTGGACAACAGAGGTTGTAAGCCTACGAGCTTTTGTAAAAAGGCCATTGATTTGAAAATCAGGCCATGAACAAGAGGTTCTTTGCAATTGTTTGCTTATATATATATATATATATATATATATATATATATATATATGTGTGTGGAATTTTCCTTTTGAGTCATATGAGCATTGTTGAATTTGATTGTGTGAATATGCTTGACTTTAATAAGTATATGAAAAACTTTGAATTAGGCTCTGACTTGTGGCTCTGCACACAGTTGGAAGAATCGATATTACTTAATATCGATATTGCAATTGTTAATTGAAATGGTAAATCCGTGTGAAATAAATGAGGCTCTACGTGTGTAGGGTGAATCAATTTTTAATGTCAATTTGCGGTTTTGCATGGGCAGCATTGAAACCAAATTGGAGCACAGAGTTTAAATACAGGTCAAATCTGTAAAACTGAAGCGGAACCTCGGCCTTTGTGGAAAAACGCAGAGATGCTAACTCTGATTTTTGAAAGCAGAACCTTTCAAAAGAAGAAAATTCATATATAATAGCAGAGTTTGTGCAGTGCTGGAGAAGGAACAACATTTTTTGAAGATGGCACGATAGCATAATGATGGCATAATACAATTATGAGAAAACTTTAATTGTGGTTTGAACATCTGATGAATTGATCGAATTGTATAAGTGGAGGAATTGTGCACAAGAATCAGTGACCTGAAGGCACAGTTCTAAATAAGAGATGGCATAGAAGAAGTGTCTGTGTATCAAACCTAGATTTGACCAAAATCGAGCAAGGAAAGATCAGTTTGTTTAGAGCGATATCAGATATGATATACACTGGTATTCATTTGATGCCATTCAAACCTTCATTCTTTACTATGAATTGTGTGCGGCTTTGTCAACGTGAAAGGTCAATAAAAAAAATGTTGAATTTTAACCTTTTGATAAAGAACGTAGGAGAAGTTAATCGTTGGTTTTGTGCATATTAAATCTGGCATCAAGACATGTTGATTGAATCAAGATCGGTTGAGATTGGTCCATAGATTGAATTGCAAAAGCCGTATTGAAAATGGATCTGAACTATAAATGTAGTATCGAGTTGTGAAAGCGATGGAATCAAAGTCTGTTTATGCAGGTTCAAATCATAGCGTTGGTTGATTTATGGTATTGAGGTTAATCCCAAGTTTTAGTGCAGTCCATAGCGTGGTCAAAATCACATTGCAGGTGATCGAATGGTTTAAGGTATGGTGCGTGGGTTAATTGATTTGGTTTTTATTAAACCTGTTCATGCGTTCGAAGGAAATCATATTTCATTGCTATTTGATTGTGTACTGAATGAATTGAATCTGGTTGAAGATTTAGATTGATGGAAGAAGCAATGGCATAAGATGTGTTGAATAGCCATAGAGCTATAATTTTTGGTTAATGAAGTACCCAATATATATTTTGATATATCATGTTTAAAAATGCGTTGAAATAGCCGTAGCGCTATAGTTTGAGTCTTGAAACAGTCTTGAACAAAGATATATGTTGTGCATTCGGATTTTACAAAAGTCCGAAGACTTTTGGAGTCAATTATACATCGAATATCTATTCGATATCATGGATGTGTGGGCAGTAAGTCAATAATGGTAAGCTTAATGCGTTGGCCAAAACCTATGGTAATGTATCATAACATTGGTTTGTAGACATAATATATGTTAAATATTATGGTCGATGTGAAAAATCCGTGGCACATCAAATTTGAGTTTTTATAAACTTCAAATGTTGGCTTGAGCTCATTGAGGTGAGGACGAAGTCCAAGCCTTTGGTTTATTGGAGCATTCGAATGTTGATTTGATTTCAATTGAAATGGGTTTTAATATATGAGTTTACCATAAATGAAGAAAGGGAAAACTCCCATGTACAGTGTTTGATTTATATTGGTTTTATAACCATGAAGTGTGAAGAAGCTTCCACATCTATTTAGATTTTGCCCAGATCGGGAATTTTATTGGAGTGTGAAGTTGAAATGCATTTCATATGCATCTGAGATTGAAGATTGTGGGTCTGGCAGGGTTTTCCTGCATCACATTTCCTATTCAGCAGGGATTCTTTGGTTTGGATTCCCGCTTACCATGTCAGCTTGAAGAGAATTATGTCTCATGTACTCAGATTTTATTGTATTCAATCCTCACTTATGTTTTTCCATGCGCATTATGCATATGGGATTCATTGTATTATTTTCTAGAACATTGATTCTGGCATATCATGTATTATGTATTATGTACTTTGCAACTCAGTCCCACATTGTTGGGCTCGCCATTATTATTTTTACTCACTTATATTGAAAGGAATGGGTATGCCTCACCCACCTCATTTCAGATCATGTACTCCAAAATAAAAGGATACTTATACCAGTTTAGTAGGTCTCACCCCCTTCATTCCTCTGTCTTTCCTTGCATTGTTTCTATTATATATATATATATATATATATATATATATATATCTGAATCCCATTTCGTGTCTTTAGGAAGTGAAAATTACAATGTATTTCGGTCATATGTTTTTATCCTAACAATCATATGTTGGGGGGGAATCTATTATCACAAAAAATGGTCACTTACCCATTTATAACTATTTGGATTGAAATACACTATGCATGTTTAATTTTACCTTAGTAAAATCACTTTCACTATAGGAAACAATTTACTAAACCATTTTTATGAAATTATGTCTGATTAAAATTAAAAAAACCCTACGGGAATAATTGAATAAATCATTATTTATTTATTTTTCTCTAGGAATAATTATTAAATCATTATTTGATAATTATTCCTTGTCACATTTGACTAAATCACTTAGGAATAATTAAATAAATCACTATTTATTTATTATTCCTTAATTCAATTTTTGGAATAATTCTTAAATACCTATTTAATAATTATTTCATTCTCACATCTTTCTTAATCATCGAGACATAATTAATAAGTCATTTAATTTGTTAATTATTTCTAAATAAAGATATTTCACCATTTTGAATATTTTTTCCCTCTCCTAAAAATAGAATAAAGTATTTGGTCATCTTGATTTTGGTCAATAATATTTTATTATTCCCCATTTTCGAGATCATCCTAGTAATTTTCTATAAATAAGAGGGGCTTTCCATTCATTTTTCATCATTATCATTATCATCGTCACCATTAACATCTTCTTTCATTCAAGCTTCCACTGGAGTTCTACACATAGGGTGTTTCATATATTGAGAGAGGAATATCAATCACTGAAGGGTCAAGGAAATCAAAGGATCCATCCCACAGAGGGGGATTCATGACCCTTTTCTAAATATCCTTTGCCAAGTGCTATCTAGAAAGGACTTATTCATTTAAACCGATTTCCATAATTGGGTTATTACATCATATTTATTTTTTTGTTGATTATTTTAGATCACATACATATTTTTTTCTATTTGTTTTTCTCACATATTATTCTAGATCTGAAGTATAAGCAACCACAATTGTTGTTAGGGTCAGTTGTCACCTCTGACTTAAGTGAGGTCCTTTTGGTACACATTCCAAAAAATTTCATACTAACAATGGTGTTGACACATTCACTACCATAACACAAAATCATCATTCATTATTCATAGGGTAACACATGTGCATGTAAATATACATATTTGATTAACTTGATGACTATCAATTAACAGAGGAACTTCAACTCCCCACCCAACCATAGGCCATCCAAATTGCAATATTTCTTACATTTTTCCACACCTGAGCTAGATTCACATTTTTAAGAGTTAAGTGATAAATGGAATTCACTCCAATACATGTTAATTAGATCACACTAGAATCTAGAGAACATTGTTCCTCCACCTACAACCAACAGTCTAGAGTACATATTGTCTCCACCACCCAAACAACTAGGGATATAAAGCCTATAATATCTCCACGTACTTCACTCTTTGGGATTCCATAGCACATAGTACATCAACTTTTCAACCTGTAGGAATCTAGAGAACACCATTTCTCCACTCAATAGTCTTTGCAAGAATCTAAGGAACTTAGGCCTCCCCTTGATAAATAACACATGAATCCAAAGAAATTTTTACTGACTCCACCTAATAAAAACAAAAGAATCTATAGAACTTTTTAATGACTCCACATATAATTCCTTTCTCCTTTGTGAGCCTTTCAAATTTTCACTATATGTGGTTTCTCTCCTCGTGTTCCTTGTATGTGCACCCCCCCATTCATGTGTTAGGTCCATATATTACTAGTATAGTCCCTTATTGTTGTTAGTGTAACCCCCTTATTGTTATTATTGTACCCCTGTAACCCCCATATTTTTATTATTGTGCCCTTAAATTATTATTGTTAGCTTGGCTAGGATTACATTGTGGCCCCACTAGGATTACATTATGGCCCCATGGACTCCTATATATAGAAAGGAGGTTTTGTAATTTGTATCATCCAAAATTTTTTCATTCATGTAAAGTATTGGAGGTTTCCCCCTCTAAGTGTCTTATTTCTAAGGTGTTGATATCTCTTTTATTCTATTTTTGGAGCTGTTTTCACAACATTTGGTATCAGAGCTTTGGATTCTAGGGTTTTGCTGCTCCAAACAGGTCATCGTGGAATTTTCACTATAACCTTTTTTCTTCGATGTTTCAGAAGCTAAAATTTTTAGGGTGCAAAGCCAAAATCACGAGGAACATTGTAAAAAAATTTCAGAGCTTGGTTCACAATATTTTCGGATATATGATCTGTGGAAGTTAGGTCTTTTTGCAGGCTCATCAATTTAATATAAATAGGTCATTGTGGAATTTGTGCTATAAATTTTTTTATATGAAGGTTCAGAATCTTAAATTTTTAGGGCACAAAGCTGAAATCCTGAGGAAATTCTTCAAAAAATTGCAGAGCTCGGTTCTCAATATTTTCGGAGATATGATCTGTGGAAGGTAGTTCTTTTTCAGGCTCCTGAATTTCATCTTAAAGAGGTTATCCTGGGAAAATATTCATAACTCTCTCTCTCTAAGCATTGGATTGGAGTGTCGTAAAAAGTAGGCATAAGTACATGGACTGTAGTTTCTTCACTATCAATTTCAGTGCTAAAAGACAAAACAATGACACGTGGAAAGTTGTACAAGTTCGCTCTACTGAACCAGTCCATAATTAGGTCATTGTGGTAGATTGGACATAACTTTGCCTTGGAGAATCCAAATCAAGTCAGACCTGTGAAATTTGAAAGACAATTCAAAAGGCTACCTCAGTGCCCAACTTTAGATATTGGAGAGCCAAAATCACAAAGATAATCCAATTTCAATATCTAGCTCCTAAAAATTAAGAAAAAGGTGTGTATTTTTTTACGAATTGCATAAGTCTTGTTTGAAGAATCAATTTGAATTTATTCCAAGGGCATATTGTAGAATATATATTAGTATTGGGTTAAAAAAAAATGCCCTGTAAAAATAATTCAACACCCATTAAGCCTTCATAAGGCTCTATTATGACTCATGAAGATGAATAATTGCAACATGATCTATCAAAATTACAAGAGGAAGTGCACCAAATTTCGCTCTCGCAAAGAGCAACAAAAAATGAAATGGATGTTTTGAAGAAAGGCATGGAAGCAAAGATGGATGGTTTGAAGAAAGGTGTGGAATATAAAATAGATTGCATGGAATATAAGATGGATGACATGGAAGCTAAGATCGATGAAAAAATGAAAGACAACATGGAAAATGTGAAGAATGATCTAAAAGCAGACATGGAAGGTTTACAAAGTTGATACAAGAAATGTTTCCTAATGGTGAAAATATAGTAGAGGAAACTCATGATGAGAACAAAATAAATGTTAATCATGACTTCATAAACTCTAATGTTAGCGGGAAGAACCACCATATTCCAAAAATGCATATGAGAAAGTTTGATGGAAAGGATCCTGTAACATGGATACTACAAGTGGAGCAATATTTTGATCTCCATAATGTGCAAAACACACAAAAGTTATGCATTGCAACTTTATATTTAGAACAAAATAAATTTGTAAGGTATCGATGGATTTGCTCCCATAAAAAAAATTTCACTTGGTCAATTTTTACGGAGGAAACGATAGCACATTATGAGGATACAAAGAGCAACACCTTCTTTAGCTAATTGATAAACCTCAAACAAAAGGGTTTAGTGGGGGAGAACATTTAGGACTTACAAAAATTGAATATAAGGTAACTGATATTCCAAAGGAACACAAGATTGATCTCTTCATAGGTACTTTAAAGAATAACATCCAACATGAATTTCTCATTTTGGAACCTAATTCATTGGAGAAGGCATTCAGGTTGGCAAGAAAAATTGAATGTAAAATTATGGCGACAAGGAAGCCTACCACTCACTTCTATAAAGAAGGAAGTGTTGCTACGCTTAGATTTCCACAACCTACAAGGTTGACACCACAACAATTGGAAGAAAAAAGATCAAAAGGGCTTTGCTATAGTTGTGATAGCAAATACACTAAAGGTCATAAGTGTGTTGAGAAGAAATTATTTTACATAGATTGTGAAGAGGAAGAAGAAAATGAATAAGAAGAGGATATACACCAGGAATCATCCCTAGAAGAGGAAGAAATGAGTCCGACCATATCGTGTAATGCATTGGCAGGAATTACCACTCCTCAAACTCTCAAGATAGAAGGACATATCAAGAAGAAAAAGGTAATAGTGTTGATTGATTCGGGTAGCACCCATAATTTTATTCATTGTAAGGTAGCCAAGGAATTAAATTGTTTCCTATACCCAGCACCAGAATGTCAAGTGATGGTTGCAAATGGAGGAACTATAAATTGCTCCAGAAAATGCCATAATATCAAGCTAACCATGGGGGAATATGTATTGAATATTCCAATGCTTTCCATTCCTATGGGAGGTGTTGATGTTGTACTAGGAGTACAATGGTTACAATCTTTGGGGACGGTAGCTTTTAATTTTAAAGAAATTTTCTTGAAATTTTTTTCAGAAGGAAAGGAAGTCGAATTACGACGTATGGCAGGGAAGCCAGGAAAGATAATAAGCTCTAATGTCATGACAAAGCTTCTAAATAAATAAAAAAGAGGCATAATTTCACAATTATGCTCCTTTAGAAGTTCCTGTTAGCCACCTGTAATATTTTGTTATACCAATAGGTGGCTAAATATTTTTGAGCCTCCAAGGAACAAATTTTATCACTAAAAATTGTTGGCTCTTGAAGACTCCTTGTAGGCCTCATGCCTCTGTCCAAAATCCTCATTACTGTTCCTCTTAATTCTGCTAATTTCATGTAAGAAACCGCTAAAGAAACCATCATTTTTTCCTTTTCTCCCACTCATAGCTAACCTTCATTTTCTCCCCCTTTTTCTCCATATTACTCCTCTCCTTTTCATAAGTTTCTCCTTCCATTCATGAAAATCCTCTTGACATGGTTTGAAACTTCTTTTTGAGCTGTGACGAAACCCCCAAATCCATTTAAAAACCTTGCTCCCCCCTGATTGCGCTCCTCCGATTAGATCTGGACCGTCCATGTGTCCAGATCGGACAGTCCAAAACCACCCCGCCTTATTTCTTCTCCCCGCTCTCCTTTACCTGTTCTGCGCCGATCTACACCGTTAGATATTTTTATCTGACGGCTACGCTCCTCCCCCGCCACCCAAAGCAGTTTAAACCTATTCCCACAGGATTTCTTAACTTTTTTTGTGTTTTGCAGGTGTTTTAATGGTTCTCCATTATAAAATGAAGGAAAGCCGAGGGTTGGGAAAGACGTTTCCTGTGCCTTCGAGCTATCTAAAAGAACCATTCACAGGCTTTTTAGCAAATGATTTATCAATGTTTCATGAGCATTGATAACATAAAGATGCCCTGCGCGGCCCTGCACATCGACAAGACATTGTTTTATTCGAGAGAACAGTTAAAGAGTATCAGTTTTTGAAGACAAAGCACAGCAGATGAAGATCGAAGACAGTTTTTATAGGGATTACGGCTAAGACAGTTATCAAAAGCCTAATCCCTAATCTAAAACATAGTTTAAAAGAAAACCTAAAGTGTTTTATCAGACAGAAAGCCTCCACCGCCCCATCTGAGGCAAATTGATTCCACAGCTACCACCGAGCCACCTGTTGCCTCAAAGCATTCAAACAGAGGCCAAAGTTATTGAAGAAAATCTGATATTCGCCTCCAGCACAGCCAAGGAGTTACTCCACACAACGTACAGAGCCTCAAAGTCAAATAAAGTTCCCACTGAGCTTTGATATTTATTGTAAAAATTTAATACAGTGATCCACCTGTAAATTTCTCCCTCGAGCCCCTCAAAAGGCCGAGAAGTCTTGAACCTGTATTAATTATCCTAAGAGATATTTTCTCAGATCACCTCCTCATTCTTCTATAAATACCTCAGAAGAAGATGAGAAATTGTTGGTTGCAGAACTTTGAAATACACTTGAGCTGGAGACTTATATTTGTACATAGTGTTCACTAGCCCTTGAAGCTTTGTTTGTGATAGAGTAGTTAGGCTGAATAGTGAAGATGATTTCTGAACTGAAACATTGGACTTGAAGACTGTAACTGGTTTGACATCAATAACAAGCTGTTTCTTGGGATCCTGGTCTATATTACTGGTTAAGTGCCTCTTTCTTTGTTAATTGTTTTTCCTTCTACGTATGCCATATTGTTCATATTCTGCTGTAAAGAACAGTATAAACAGGGTTAGGACCTACTGTATATCAGTAACCTTCTCTGGTTGATAAATCTTTATCTTGATGTTTTCTTCAGATTTGTTTATTTAAGAATGATTCAATACAGTTTAAACAGTTAGGAATGTTGGCGTTCCCTCATCCTTTTTTTTGCTCAAACATTGTTCTCGAATGTTATTTCCATTATTTGCTATTAAAGTTAGACTAGAGAAGATATGGTTTGCCCTGATTCCTAGATCTTTTTCTCCAAAGGCAGATTCTGAAATTTTCCCTTGGTGTTGACTGAAAGCAGACTAGGTTTAAAAGTACTTTATCTGATCTTAAGTTACACTTCGTTTCTCTTATATGTTTTCATACTTTCTGAAGGTGATTATGTGGATCACTAGATTGTTTGTCAATTAAGCTGCTTTAATAAGAACTTGCCCAAGAATTCTATGGTTAGCCCTGTCCTTGGTTGGTTTTAAACAGTTAATTAAGAGGCTTTTCTTGTTTGGATTGACTATAAATCCTCTGAGAAATTATTATCAGTTTCCACCCCTCCAACACTCTAATGTTTCCATTCCATCATTTTAAACTCAACAATCTTGTGGTATAGATGACTTGCCCCTTGGATCACTCTTGATGTTGTTGCTCAATTAAAGCCCAGATATGACTCCATAGCCCAATGGACTAAAAACTAGCGTTATATCTATCTATCTACCAAAATTTTTCTATTTGCTTGCAATTTCTCACTTTTGAAACTTTTTGCACTTAGGATTTTCCCCTCAAGTAACATTTCATGCTCAACCATCCAAAACAAAACAAAACCCTTGGCCTTCATAACTAGCCTAATATCATTACCTTAAGCTTTTCAAAGACAATATCCATCTTTGTGCATATTGGAGAGATCCCTCTCCGGATTCAGGAGGGCTAGATCCGAGAATCCCAAAGTTGGTTGAAATGATGTTAACTCTGTGATTGGACTCTCCCAATCTTGCTAATAAATTACAGAGACCTAACATTTCTGGCAACTCCGCTGGGGAACTCAAAACTCAGAGTTTTTTACATTCAAATTCATTCATAAAGAAGCTTGTGGTTGGGTTCATAGAGCGCTTGCTTTATTAACCAGTTTGAGCCACCAGAACCTAACATTTATGGCGACTCCACTGGGGACTGAGTGTTTTTAATACCTCATAAAACCCTTTATTCAAGAAAACTTTGAGAGTAAAAAACAACCTTTTCAAGCACTGCCTAAGATAGGTAATTATGATGAAACTTGTTTGAATCAGTGACAAACTAGGTAAACCCTAGGTTTCTCTTAAGACTTCGTCTAACCTTGAAAAATCAGCTGGCTTAGCCATAAGAGTAGACTGCCTTTGTCTCGCAACCTTAGCTAAGTTTTGAAACAAAGTTAGGATATTCTTAACAACCACAAAACTGAAAAATGATTTAGAAAAACCTAAAAATATTTCAGGTTGGAATTAAATAAACATGGTGGTGGACCATAAGACCTTTTACCTCTGAAAGGAGCTAAAAATTTCCACTTGGCGACTCCACAATCCTTAAACAGACCTTAAGACTCCACTGGGAAGAACCCTTATCATTATAGTATCATTCAAATTCAGTTAGAGGACTATAGGATTAAAATTGTGAAAACAGATTAGTTAACCTCTCCAAGATTGTCATATCTGGTTGAACTTTTCTTGTTTATTTGGGTCTAAACAACATAGCATAGTGGCTTCTAAAAAGATTCACACTAGAGCCCATCTAGACCCTAACCCACCGAGATAGTTGATAATCCAGAAAGTATCCTTTGGAAGTCTCCTAAGGTTAAATTATTAACTGTTTTCAGATCACCCTTGAGAGCTAATTCAGTCCCTGAAAATCTTTCAGCTCTGCAACAATCACAAGCTGACTTAGTGAATCATTTTAGGACTAGGTCATTTGATGATATAATCCAGTTAGACTCTGAGTCTTCACTTTCATTTCCTGAAACAAGTGAACATCCTGGTGGCAGAGAAACAACACCTCCTGATTTACATTTCCTTCACAATTTAGGTGTCTCTCATCCAAGATCATCTCAACAGTCTACTCCTGGTCCATCCACTTCTACTCACCCTTCATCCACTGTTCAAACCACTCCACTTCAACCCACACCTCCTCTTGTAAATCCACTACCTATCATGGCATCATGGTATGCTCCCTTAGTCCTTCCTGCACCATTAGTCAATCTTCCACAGGACTATCAGTCCAAAATTCCATTGTATGATGCTAGCAATACTATAACAACATCTCAACATGTGGACAAGATGAATGACTACTTTGACAGAAATGAAATTGATGATGATTCTGTCAAGCTTAGACTATTTGCTCAAAGTTTGGGGGGAGAAGCAAGAAAATGGTTTAAAGGTTTAGCCCCCCACAGTATTAATGATCTCCAAGGCTTCCATCAAACATTCTTAAACAAATGGGAAGTAAGGAAGAATCCTCTCCAAGTCCTTGCCGACTATAACAATCTCCATAGGAACCCTCGGGAAAGTTTACAAGCTTATTGTACCGGATTTAACAGTGTGTATAATGCACTCTCACCTGAAATCAAACCTCCTCAGGGCTTAGCTTTAAACAAATTTCCTGAAGGGTTTGATCCTGACATGACATATTCACTCAGATAAAGAGTCTTTGCAACCCTGGAAGATATGCAAAGAGGTGCCCTTTCTGTGGAAGTAAACTTAATGGAGAAGAGAGCAAGGATGAAAGCTGAAAAGAGAGTATCCTTTAGAGAGGAATCCACCCCTTCTACTTCAAGCTCAAAGATGGAAAGAACGATGGAAGAAATGATGAAGAAAATGAGCATCTTGGAGAGAGCACAAGAAAGTCTAAATCAAAACACTCCTCAAAATAGAAACCAAAGCCAGAATCAGAATATTAGAAGAAATCAGCCTCCAAATAGACCCCGGGAAGATGATCAACACATCACTCCTCCCTTTCATCAAAAATTTTTAAGTGAGGTTGAGAAAACAAAACAAATAACAGAGGAGGATGATATAAACTTATTTGGGGTAGATGATGATAGCTTCGAAGTTCATTACAATAAAAAACAAGGTCTTTACACACCTTACGATGACAAAAGAGATGATAATGAAAATTATTATCAGAACATGGAAAACGCTGTCATAGAACCTTCAAAGGAATACGAACTCAGAAGAAAATCTAATCAACAAATCCCCGATAATAAAACCTCTGACAAACCTTCTCAAAACATCACTGCAACCCAGTTGAAGACAATCAAACAAAAAGACAAAACAATGGCTGTTAATTCTGGTAGTGGTAAAGAGAAAGACACTCAGAATATTGAAAAACGGAGTGCAAACATTAGTAGTACTAACACCCCAGCTAGTACTCTTGGTAAAACAACTTTTCCAACTGTAGATAAAACAAATTAGCAAGTTGTTATTGCTGATAAAGTGGTAGTAAACAAAGCTGAAATCAATGCTTTAAAGAGTCAAAACCTTTTCAGCCTGGAACAGGAAATCTCAAAGATCAAAATTTCTGTTCCTTTGACTGAGTTAGCTTCCCAACATGTATATAGGTCGAAAATTTTGAAGGCTTTGACCTTAAAAGATAATGAAGATACACTCAATCTTAATGATGACCAACCAGAGCTTATTTTTGGTCCAAAGATTGAAGGAAAGTTTCAAGAGGGTCCTGTCCCTCCCTTTTACGTAAGCTTAAACATTCATGATAAAATTCTGCACAATGCTATGCATGACTCAGGCACTTCCCATAATTTAATGCCAAAAGCTGTAATGGAAAGCCTGGGTCTTGAAATTACCAGACCTTACAAATACTTGTACTCCTTTGACTCAAGCAGAGTTAAATGTCTAGGATTGATAAAAGATCTCTGTGTTAACTTAGCCCAGATTCCAGCCAAATGTTTGGTCATGGATGTTGTCATCACTGATGTACCCCCAAAGTATGGAATGCTTTTATCAAGATCTTGGGGGGCTAAGTTACAGGGAACTATGCAAATGGACATGACCTATGCGACTATCCCTGTTTTTAATCAGACTAGAAGACTTTACATGGAAACCCACATGCAGTACATAGTGACAAGTCAAGACCAGCCTCAAAACTCTCCTTTGTACGCTGTAAGCACGAGCCTTGATTCTTTTATCATGTTTAATGATGAAACACTTACAGAACAAATCATTTCAACAGAATCAATGGCTAAAACGGAGGAGGAGGAACACAACGCTGAACTGCCGAAACAATCTATTGTGTCTAAAAATCCTAGCAAACTAAACACAGGTCTTGAACTGCAAGTCATCAATCCATTAAACTTAAAACTTGACAGGCAAGAAGACGATCCTCAACCCAATGAAAAACTTGAGGAATCAAATTATATAAAGGAGATACACCAAAATAATAAAATTGAAAATGTTCCTCTCTGGACTATGTATTTTGATGGGTCATGCACCAGAACGAATGCTGGTGTAGGTGTCTGGATCACTAACACTGAAAACAATCATACAGAATGTATTTCATGTAAATTAAACTTTCAGTGTTCCAACAACATAGCAGAGTACGAATCCATACTCTTGGGCTTACATTTACTGAAAAAGTTAGGTGCCAAGAGAATCAATGTATATGGCGATTCCGAATTAATCATTAGGCAAGTTAATGGGGAGTATAATGCAAATCACCCCAGACTTAGGGCCTACCGAAATGATGTCATGGATATTTTGAAAACATTTGAGGATTCCAACCTGACTTTTGTCCCGAGGAAAAGAAATATTGCATCCCACAATTTAGCCTTTGCTGCTAGAACCTGCCCAATGATATATGATAACACATCTCAGATAAAATTCAGACCAACTATCCCGGATAATAAGAAATATTGGCAGGTGTTTGATGGAGATAAACAAATATAAGACTTCATGCAATTCAGAAATGAATTTGAACTCCATAGTTCAGATTCAGATTATGATACAGATTGCAGTGAATAAAATTTTCTTGGTGAAGAAGAACCGTCTCCTGAGCTTATAGACATTAACCTTCAAACTAGAAAACTTACAAATCAAACAGAATGGAGTGCAAAATCTGAAACAGAGGAATTGGAAACTCTGCATTCTAAGGATGATAGTTTGCCCAAGGGTTTGGCCCCTCTAGAAGAATTGTTTGATTTTAACGATGTGGCCAATAAACCAAAACTGGAACCTGTAGAGACTGAAGTAGAGGAGTGCAATATAGGCAGTGAGGAAAAACTGAAAATGATCAAACTGTCCAAGACTTTGCCAGCTCACATTAAACTCAAATACATAGAGCTATTCAAAGAGTTTTATGATGTTTTTGCGTGGAGTTAGGAAGATCTTAAATCCTATGACATTGAAATAATACAGCACAAAATTTCTCTTAAAGAGAACCAAAAACCATTCAAACAGAAACTGCGCAGAATAAACCCTGTCCAGTTGCCATTGGTTAAGAAGGAAATCATGAAGATGCACAATGCTGGTATTATTGTCCCTATTAGATATTCTGAGTGGGTATCTAATCTGGTGTCAGTTAGGAAGAAGACTGGAGAAATCAAGCTTTGTATAGACTTCAAAAATTTAAACAAAGCTTCATTGAAAGACAACTACCCTTTACCCAAGATGGATCATATTTTGCAAAGGGTGGTGGGGTCTAAAAGAATTTCTTTGCTAGATGGCTATGCAGGGTATAACCAAGTCTTAGTCCACCCTAATGATCAATTAAAGACAGCGTTTACTACACCATGGAGCACTTTCATGTATGTGAAAATTCCTTTTGGTCTAATGAATGCTGGAGCAACCTTTCAGAGAGCCATGGACATAGCATTCTCGGAAGAATTGGGCTTCTTCATCATTATCTATCTTGATGATGTAACTGTGTTTTCAAAAACAGATGAAGAACATTTAGAACATTTAAGAAAAGTTTTCGAGAAGTGCAGAAGGTTTGGAATATCTTTGAACCCTAAGAAGACACTATTTGGTCTCCAATAAGGTAAGCTTCTTGGACACATTATTTCAGAGGAGGGTATACAGATAGATCCAAAGAGGATTGAGGCTATATTGCAAATCTCTCATCCTCAAAATATCAAGGAGTTGCAGTCTTTCATTGGAAAGATTAACTTTTTGAGAAGGTTCATCCCTAACTTGGCAGAGCTCCTTAGAAATATCACAAACATGTTGAAGAAGGGGCAAGGGATAAAATGAACCTTGGAAGCAAATACATCTTTTGAGCTGGTGAAACAAGCATTAACCAAAACACCGGTTCTCATAAGCCCTGATTTTTCAAAAGATTTTTATATCTTCTCATTTGCATCAGAACATACTATTGCTGCTGTCCTTTTACAGAAAAATCCACAAGGACAAGAGCAACCTATTGCATTTTTTAGCAAGGCATTGAGGGATGCCCCTTTGAAGTATAACATTATGGAAAAGCAAGCTTTTGCTTTGGTTAAAGCATTGAAAGACTTCAAAGTATACATCCTTCACTCACACGTCATTGCCTTTGTCCTGAATTCAGTTGTTAAAGACATTCTGACCCAGGATCCGGATGGTAAAAGAGGTAAGTGGATTGCTGTTATTCTTGAATATGATTTAGAGATAAAACCCACTAAGCTCATCAAAGGCCAAGGTCTAGCTAAATTAATGGCTGAATCAAATTGTGAAATTCTTGATATTAATATGATCGATGCTTTAGATAACCAAGAAGAACTCTCAACTCCTGTTGTTGAAGATCATTTTATGAATTCTCCTTGGTACGCTGATATTGTTTATGTTTTGCTTAATCTGAATACACCTCCTGGTTTATCCAAAACAAAGGCAATATTCCTAAAGTTAAAAGCTGTAAACTATTGCATTATTGATAAATGTCTTTATTGGAAAAATGCAAGTAGCATATTGCTTAAATGTTTGCCTGAGTTTGATGCAGAAAAAATTAAGCAGGAGTTCCATGAAGGAGAGTGTGGAGGCCATTTGTACTGGAAGTCAACAGCCAACAAAATTTTGAGGGCTGGTTTCTATTGGCCCACCCTTTTTTCTGATGTTCACAAAATGACAACTACTTGCCATAAATGCCAATTGTTTGAGGGCAAGAGAAAATTATTACCCCTTCCTCTGCATCCGATCACTGTTGAAGCTCCTTTTCAACGGTGGGGTCTTGACTTCATAGGAGAGATTCATCCACCATCCTCTGCCCAGCATAGGTGGATTCTTACCGCCACAGACTATTTCACTAAGTGGATAGAAGCCATTCCTTGTAGGCAGGCCAATGATTCGGTTATCATAAAATTCATAGAAACCAATATCCTTTCCAGATTTGGCTGTCCTACCAAGATCATCACAGATAATGCAACAACATTTGGATCAAAGAAAATGGTTGAATTCTGTCACAAGTATCAGATAACATTGGGACACTCCACAGCCTATTACCCTCAAGGTAATGGACTTGCAGAATCTTCCAACAAAATCTTAGTGAACATAATCAAGAAACTATTGGAGGACAACAAGAAGTCTTGGCACACAAAGTTGATCCATGCACTCTGGGCTGACAGATTAACATTGAAGAAATCCATTGGTATGTCACCCTTCCAGCTTGTGTATGGTACAGATGCAATTTTTCCTAACAGCCTTGGTGTACCAGTTATGAAGTTAATTCAAGAGTTGCAGACTGAAGAAAATGACATAATCAGAAGAATAAATCAAACCATTCATCTTCAACAAACTAGAGAGGAAGTGTACAACAAAGCATTGCAGAAGCAAGACAATATCAAGAAGATATTTGATAGAAGAACAAAGGCCAGCAATTTCAAGATTGTGGACAAAGTTTTAAAGTGGGACTCAAAGAGGGAAGACAAGGGAAAACATGGTAAATTTGATAATCTATGGCTTGGCTCTTACTCTATTCATTCTGTTGCTGGGAATAATGCATTCTTCTTACAAGAGCTAAATAGAACAGAATTGTTTGGGGGTCCTGTCAATGGCAGGATGCTTAAGCATTACTTCTCTTGATCCATTTTGTGTTCTGAAGCCTTTTATTTTTCTTTTTCCATTGTGAATATTTCATCCACCATTGCATTCAAAGTTATGAAAAATCAAAAAATACAAAAATAAAGAAAGAAAGAAAAGAGGGCAGAAATGAAAAACAAGAAAGGCACATCCCCATGCCAAAAAGAGAAATAAATCTGAAAGTGTGCAAGCTCAAATGCCACTCCTGAAAACACACTTCTGGTTAGTCAAATAGTTTAAACTTGACTAATTAGCTTTCAATTTTCTGCTAATAGGGTAGTGAAATTGATTTGCCAAACTGTTCAATCTTGGCTTATCAGTAGATAAATTAGGGTAGAAATGAAGGTTCAAACAAACTCAAAATCTGAACCAAAGTTTCCAAAAGAAGAATGACTCAAAAATTGTTTTTTATTGAGTCTAGAGATATGAAGACCTGGTTCTAATCCGCTCAAAACTTGAACCAGAAGAAAGGCAAAGATAGCTCACAGAAAAAAGAACAATCAGAGCTATGAAAAGAAGAAAGAAGGCCATCATAAGAAGCTTTCAGATCTTAAGCCTTCAATTTTTGATGTTAAATTTCTGCAAAATAATAATCTATTTGCAGCTTGTTCTTATGCCATAGATCATAGCAAGTCAAACAGCTCAATCTTGACTTGACTATTTTTAAATTTTTGTTGTAGAATTTAGAGAATGAAAGTCTGTTGGACAGTTTAATCCCAACAGACAGTAGATTAGGTAGAGAAATATCTGAGCTCAACTGTTTAATCTGAGTTTAGGGAGAAATAAGGAGTAGAAATAAATTAGATTTCCTGCTTTCAAAAGAATAAAATGTTGTGAATAGAGTTTGCCAATCCAAGTGCACTCTGATGAAGAAAAAATGCTAGATCAGTAGGATTGGGTAGGTAGAAAGTTTGTATGGATGAAGGACCACTGTCTTCATAGCTGCTGAATATGTTTTCAAACAAGACCACCCAGCAAAGGAAGAGCAGCCCAATGGATGAAGCACCTGGTCAACATCCTAGAGAGAACAATGGATCAGGCGCAAGTCAGCGTCCCAGAGAAATCAAGTCTGAATTCTTGATGCCTTCAAGAAGGCACCATCCCCAAGTGGAGCCATTGTTAGACACCTGTAATATTTTGTTATACCAAAAGGTGGCTAAATCTTTTTGAGCCTCCAAGGAACAAATTTTATCACTAAAAATTGTTGGCTCTTGAAGACTCCTTGTAGGCCTCATGCCTCTGTCCAAAATCCTCATTACTGTTCCTCTTAATTCTACTAATTTCATGTAAGAAACTGCTGAAGAAACCATCATTTTTTCCTTTTCTGCCACTCATAGCTAACCTTCATTTTATCCCCCTTTTTCTCCATATTACTCCTCTCCTTTTCATAAGTTTCTCCTTCCATTCATGAAAATCCTCCTGACATGGTTTGAAACTTCTTTTTGAGCTGTGCCGAAACCCCCAAATCCATTTAAAAACCTTGCTCCCCCCCGATTGCGCTCCTCCGATTAGATTTGGACCGTCCACGTGTCTAGATCAGACAGTCCAAAACCACCCCGCCTTATTTCTTCTCCCCACTCTCCTTTACCTGTTCTGCACCGATCTACATCGTTAGATATTTTTATCCGACGGCTACCCTCCTCCCCTGCCACCCGAAGCAGTTTAAACCTATTCCCGCAGGATTTCTTAACTGTTTTTGTGTTTTGCAGGTGTTTTAATGGTTCTCCATTATAGAATGAAGGAAAGCCGAGGGTTGGGAAAGACGTTTCCTGTGCCTTCGAGCTATCTAAAAGAACCATTCACAGGCTCTGTATCAAATGATTTATTAATGTTTCATGAGCATTGATAACCTAAAGATGCCCTGCGCGGCCCTGCACATCGACAAGACATTGTTTTATTCGAGAGAACAGTTAAAGAGTATCAGTTTTTGAAGACAAATCACAGCAGATGAAAATCGAAGATAGTTTTTATAGGGATTACGGCCAAGACAGTTATCAAAAGCCTAATCCCCAATCTAAAACACAGTTTAAAAGAAAACCTAAAGTGTTTTATCAGACAGAAAGCC
Source organism: Pinus albicaulis (assembly GCA_034641835.2). Lineage (NCBI taxonomy): Eukaryota > Viridiplantae > Streptophyta > Pinopsida > Pinales > Pinaceae > Pinus > Pinus albicaulis. The sequence goes on from CM076583.1 coordinate 310,949,371, forward strand.
TCCACCACCACATCTGAGGCAAATTGATTCCTCAGCTACCACCGAGCCACCTGTTGCCTCAAAGCATTCAAACAGAGGCCAAAGTTATCGAAGAAAATCTGATATTCGCCTCCAGCGCAGCCAAGGAGTTACTCCACACAGCGTACAGAGCCTCAAAGTCAAATAAAGTTCCCACTGAGCTTTGATATTTATTGTAAAAAAGTTAATACAGTGATCCACCTGTAAATTTCTCCCTCGAGCCCCTCAAAAGGCCGAGAAGTCTTGAACCTGTATTAATTATCTTGAGAGGTATTTTCTCAGATCACCTCCTCATTCTTCTATAAATACCTCAGAAGAAGATGAGAAATTGTTGGTTGTAGAACTTTGAAATACACTTGCGCTGGAGACTTATATTTGTACATAGTGTTCACTGGCCCTTGAAGCTCTATTTGTGATAGAGTAGTTAGGCTGAATAGTGAAGATGATTGTTGAACTGAAACATTGGACTTGAAGACTGTAACTGGTTTGACATCAATAACAAGCTGTTTCTTGGGATCCTGGTCTATATTACTGGTGAAGTGCCTCTTTCTTTGTTAATTTTTTTTCCTTCTACGTATGCCATATTGTTCATATTCTGCTGTAAAGAACAGTATAAACAGGGTTAGGACCTACTGTATATCAGTAACCTTCTCTGGCTAAGAAATCTTTATCTTGATGTTTTCTTCAAATTTGTTTATTTAAAGAATGATTTAATACAGTTTAAACAGTTAGGAATGTTGGTGTTCCCTCGTCCTTCTGCTTGCTTAAACATTGTTCTTGAATGTGATTTCCATTATTTGCTATTGAAGATTAGACTAGAGAAGATATGGTTTGCCCTGATTCCTAGATTCTTTTCCCCAAAGGCAGATTTTGAAAGTTTCCCTTGGTGTTGATTGAAAGCAGACTAGGTTTAAAAGTACTTTATCTGATCTTAAGTTGCACTTCGTTTCTCTTATATGTTTTCATACTTTCTGAAGGTAATTATGTGGATTACTGGATTGTTTGTCAATTAAGCTGCTTTAATAAGAACTTGCCCAAGAAGTCTATGGTTAGCCCTGTCCTTGGTTGGTTTTAAACAGTTACTTAAGGGGCTTTTCTTGTTTGGACTGACTATAAATCCTCTGAGAAATTATTATCAGTTTCCATCCCTACAACACTTTATTGTTCCATTCCATCATTTAAAACTCAACAATATTGTGGTATAGATGACTTGCCCCTTGGATCACTCTTGATGTTGTTGCTCAATTAAAGCCCAGATATGACTCCATAGCCCAATGGACTAAAAACCAGCGTTATATCTATCTATCTGCCAAAACTGTTCTATTTGCTTGCAACTTCTCGCTTTTGAAACTTTGCACTTAGGACTTTCCCCTCAAGTAACATTTCATGCTCAACCATCCAAAACAAAACAAAACCCTTGGCCTTCATAACTAGCCTAATATCATTACCTTAAGCTTTTCAAAGACAATATCCATCTTTGTGCATATTGGAGAGATCCCTCTCCGGATTCAGGAGGGCTAGATCCTAGAATGCCAAAGTTGGTTGAAATGATGTTAACTCTGTGATTGGACTCTCCCAATCTTGCTAATAAATTACAGACACCTAACAGTTCCAACATCAAAATCATCTATTTTTGCAGAACTCCAACAAATATTGCACAATCATTCCAAGGTGTTTGAAACTCCCAAAGGACTCCCACCTATTCGTGATCATGGTCATGCTATTCATTTGATTCCAGGAAGTGTTCCTCCAAACATTAGGCCTTATGGATATCCTTATGTCCAAAAGAGCGAAATTGAACGTATGATTGCAAAAATGTTAGAGGTAGGTATAATTCAACCTAGTCAAATTTCTTTCTCTGCTCCTATAGTATTGGTACACAAGAAGGATGGATCATGGCGCATGTGTCTGGATTATAGGGAGCTCAATAATATCACCATTAAATATAAATTTCCCATTCTTGTGATTGATGAATTATTGGATGAATTACATGGAGCAATTTCGAACTCATTGGGGTCATTATGAATTTTTGGTCATGCATTTTGGCCTTACCAATGCACCTTCTACATTTCAAGGGTCGACGAATTCCATTTTCAAAGCCTTCCTTAGAAACTTTGTGCTAGTATTTTTTGATGATATACTAATCTACAACAGGTCTTGGAAGGATCATGTTGAACATGTTGACAGGGTGCTCAAACTATTGTAGGAGAAACAATTATATGCAAAAACATCCAAATTTTTCTTTGGAGTACAAGAGGTGGAATATCTGGGTCATATTGTATCTCACGAGGTTGTTAAGGTAGACCCTAACAAAATTAAAGCCATTAAGGAATGGAAAGTCCCCACAACCATAAAGCAGTTGCGAGGATTTCTCGGGTTAACAGGGTATTATCGCAAGTTTTTTAATAATTATGGGAGAATAGCAGCACCTCTAACAACATTATTGAAGAAATATGCATTTTCATGGACTCCTGAAGCAACTAAGGCCTTTGAACATCTTAAAGAGGCAATGTGCCTAGCACCGGTCTTAGCTACGCCAGACTTCACAAAACCTTTATTGTGGAATGTGATGCCTCAGGAAATGGAATTGGTGCAGTTTTAATGCAGGAAGGAAGACCCATTGCTTTTGAAAGTCATCCAATCAAAAGAAAGTATTTACAGAAACCTATTTATGAGAAGGAAATGTTAGCAATACTGCATGCACTAAAGAAATGGCGAACTTACCTAATGGGAAGACACTTCAAGGTAAAAACTGATCATGATAGTCTTAAATTTTTTTTGGAACAAAGACTATCTTCAGAAGAGCAGCAAAAATGGGTCACAAAGATGTTGGGTTATGACTTTGAAATAATCTACAAAAAATGAAAGCTTAATGTTGTTGCAAGTGCACTCTCAAGAAAGAATGAAGAGGTGGAAGCATTGCTTTGTGCCATTTCTATTATCCAACCAGATTGGATAACCGAAGCAAGAGATGAATGGAAGAAGGACAAAGATGTATGGACACTCATTCAAAAGTTGCAGCAAGATCCTAGTACATCTGATACATTTAGTTGGAAAAATGATGCCTTATGGTACAAAGATCGCTTATATCTTTGTAAGAATTCCCAACTAAAACAAAATATTCTTCTGGAATTGCACACTTCTCCTTTAGGAGGACACTCAGGATTTTTAAAAACTTACCACAGGGTGAAGAAAGAATTTTTTTGGGATGACCTTAAATATGATATTCAAAAGTTTGTGGCGGAATGTTTGGTTTGCCAGCAGAATAAAGTTGAGACAATTAAGACCCTGGGACTTCTACAACCTTTATCCATTCCAAGTCAACGTTGGGAGGAGATTTCAATGGATTTTATCACAGGTTTACCTAAGTCTGAAGGAAAGAGTGTCATCATGGTGGTAGTTGATAGACTTACCAAGTATGCACACTTTTGTGCATTATCTCATCCATTTAAAGCAAGTACAATTGCTACTACATTTATGGACACGGTTCAAAAGCTACATGGAAACCCAAGGGTTATTGTGAGTGATAGAGATCCCACTTTTACTGGAAATTTTTGGAAAAAGTTATTTTCTTGTGTGGGTACTCAATTAGCTCATATCTCATCTTATCATCCTCAATCTGATGGTCAAACTAAGATAGTAAATAAATTTTTGGAAGGATATCTTCATTGTTTTGTATCTGATAAATAAACACAATGGGTCAAGTGGTTGCCTCTCGCTGAATGGTGGTATAACACTTCCTTCCATACTGTAGCAAAAGTGACACCATTTATGGCACTTTATGGATGTCATCCACTATCCATCATATCATCTTTAAGAGAAAATTTCAGGGTTCAAGCAGTGGAAGATCACATCGAGCATCAACAAGAAGTTCTCCAACTCTTAAAGGATAACCTGAATTTGGCACAAAATCGAATGAAACAAAAGGCAGATCAACATCGCAGCGAGAGAAGTTTTGATGTAGGAGACTGGGTATTTTTACGGCTACAACCACACAAACAAATGTCCCTCAAGCAAGCTAAGAAGGATAATAAATTATCGCCAAAGTACTATGGTCCTTACAAGGTGTTGCAAAAGATTGGTACTATGGCATACAAATTGGAGCTTCTTGCTTCTTCACTAGTGCATCCAGTTTTCCATGTTTCATGCTTAAAGAAGGTTATAGGTGAAAATCTTCCAGTTCAAACAATATTTCTAGAACTTGATGAGGAAGGAAAAATCATATTGGAATCTGAAGCGGTCACAGAAACAAGAACTCGACAGCTACGGAATTGATCAATTTCAGAGTATCTCATCAAGTGAAAGAACCTACCCACTGAAGACTCTACATGGGAGGGTGAGAATTTTATACAGAAGCACCCAACGCTACTCAAGCATTGAGGACAACACTTTTTTGAAGTATTTGGATATGTTAGGTCCCTATATTTCTAGTACAGTCCCTTGTTGTTGTTAGTGTAACCCCCTTATTGTTATTATTGTACCCCTGTAACCCCCATATTGTTATTATTGTGCCCTTAAATTATTATTGTTATGTCGGCTAGGATTATATTGTGGCCCCACTAGGATTACATTATGGCCCCATGGACTCCTATATATGGAAAGAAGGTTTTGTAATTTGTATCATCCAAGAATTCTTCATTCATGTAATGTATTGGAGGTTGCTCCCTTGAAGTGGCTTATTTCTAAGGCGTTGATATCTATTTTCTTCTATTTTTGGATCTGGTTTCACAACATCATGTCTCCACTTTCCCTTTTCATTTTGACTTCTCAACACCCCTCTTTATCAATGATTGTGTTGTGTAACCAGCTCCAAAAATAGAAGAAAAAAGATATCAACGCCTTAGAAATAAGCCACTTCGAGGGGGCAACCTCCAATACATTACATAAATGAACAATTCTTGGATGATCCTAAACAAAGACAAAACCTCCTTCTACTTATATGGGGTCCCGTAAGTACAATATAATTCTAGTGGGGTATAATGCTGTTTTAGCCTTTATTTTAATAATGAAGTGTAAAGAACAATAATAAAAATATGGGGGTTATAGGGTACAAAAATAACAATAAGTGAAACTACACTAACATAATAAGGGACTACACTATTAATATAGGGACTTGACATGCCTCTCCTTCAAACAAGTGTTGTCCTCAATGCTTGATTATTTCTTGATGCTTCTGTATAAAATTCTCATCCTCCCATGTGGAATCTTCTACAGAAAAGTTCTTCCACTTTCTGAGATACTATGAAATTGATCGTACTTGTAAAGTTCTTGTTTTTATGACTGCTTTAGAACTTCTTTCGATGTGATGTTGATCTTCCTATTGTTTCATTAGATTCTGCACCAGAGTTAGGTTATCCTTTGAGAGTTGGAGAACTTGTTGTTGATGCTCGATGTGATCTTCCACTAATTTATCATCCATATTAGCTATTATTTTATCCTTTAAACCATCCATCTTCACTTCCACACCTTTCTTCAAAACTTCCATTTCATTTTTTGCTGCTCTTTGCGAGAGTGAAATTTGTTGCACTTGTTCTTGCAATTTTGATAGATCATGTTGCAATTCTTCATCTTCATGAGTCATGGTAGAGCCTTCTGAAGGCTTGATGGGTGTTGAATTCTTTTTAGGGGCCATTTTAGAATCCAATATTGATATCTATTCTACAAGATGCCCTTGGAATCAATTCAACAAGACTTGCTGGTCGGAAAAAAAAATACACACCTTTTACTTGCTTTGAGGAGCTCGATATTGAAATTGAATTATCCTACGTAATTAAAAATCTTCAATATAAAATTTAGCCTTGTAGTAGCCCTACGGAAGCTTCTTCAGAGTACCACGAGTCTGACCTAATTTGGATTCCCCAAGACAAAGTTGTGTCCAATCTCCCGCAATGACCTAATTTTGGACTGGTTCAGTAGAGAAAACTTGTAGGACTTGCCACGTGTCACTGTTTCGTCCTTTGTCTTTGAAATTGATAGAGAAGAAACTAAAGGCCGTGTACTTGTGACCACTTTTGACGGCACTCCAATCCAATCTTCAGAGAGAGATTTATTGAACTTTTCCCACGATCACCTCTTTGAGATGAAATTCAGGAGCCTGAAAAAGCACTACCTTCCACGGATCATATCTCCAAAAATATTGCGAACCAAGCTCTGAAATTTTTTGACGCATTTCCTCAGGATTTCAGCTTCACACCATACAAATTTCAGATTATGAACCTTCGTAGAAAAAAATTTATAGTGAAAATGCCACGATGACCTGTTTAGGAGCTTGAAAAAAGACCTAACTTCCACAGATGATATCTCTGAAAATATTGCGAACCAAGCTCTGAAATGTTTAGACAATATTCCTCAGGATTTCAGATTCGATCCCTAAAAATTTCAGCTTCTGAAACTTCGTAGAAAAAAAGTTATAGCGAAAATTCCACGATGACATGTTTGGAGCAGCGAAACCCAGGAATCCAAAGCCTCTGATACCAAATGTTGTGTAACTTGACTCCAAAAATAGAAAAAAAAGATAATCAACGCCTTAGAAATAAGCCACTTGGGGGGAAACCTCCAATACATTACATAAATGAACAATTCTTGGATGATACAAATTACAAAACCTCCTTTCTATATATAGGGGTCCATGGGGCCACAATGTAATCCTAGCCAACCTAACAATAATAATGTAAGGGCACAATAATAACAATATGGGGGTTACAGGGGTACAAAAATAACAATAAGTGGGGTTACACTAACATAATAAGGGACTACACTATTAATATAGGGACTTAACAGATTGCATGAGCTCATCCTCCTCCACCAGGAATCCCATGCAATATTCAATGCTTGTACCAGCATGGTCATAAATTTAGTAGGGAGATAAGTGGTAAGTTGATGAAATGGCTTGGGTATACTTTTTTCCCATGAAACTCCTCCATGGACTCTAAATCTATCTCTTCTCCTTAGTCTAGTCATCATTTTTGTTTACACATCATTCACATGAATTATAATTCATCGTCATATTTACAGGAGGGGTAAAAAAAGGGATTGTTATATACCCCGCCCCTTTAGAGGAACAACATCCTTAGTGTTGGACATCTAAACACAAAAATTGACAATGAACTTACATAAAACCAACACATTTTAAAATTACTTACATACTACAAAAAAATGGGCATGATACATTCATCTGATTAGTCATTTCTAATGTGGAATAATCTTGTCCAAAGTGATTCCATTGTAACTTGACTTACCTAATTACTTTATTATGGAGCATGATATGCCTTCAATCTGAAATGTATTATGGTTATATATTGAACTATCCCTCAGATTCCACATGTATCACAAACTAATCAACACCATGATTAACAACATGCACATATTTTACAAGCAAGGAGATATGGAAAAAATCATGTGATTTGACTATGGGTGGAAAAGATAGTCTGTAAGTCATTGGCCCCACTATTTATAAGGCCTAAAATGGTGCAAAAAACTTGGTTCCAACATGTCACAACACTCAATATTCAATTCAATCTTCCTTTTCACAATGCAGAGGAAAACATGCTCCCTAACCTGGAATTCCTAGTGCATTTTATGTTGATCTACATAGCTCTTTTTCATATCTTGAGATACCTTAAATTTATTCATGATAGTAACAATATCTTACTCCATTTCCTTCAACATACTAAGTCAAATATACACCATGTTCACTAGATCATTACCATTGATAGGTGTTTTACATTTCCTATCATATAGATTGATCCATTACAATCCAAAAAGACTCAAAATTTGAAGTCCTAAAATCTTAGAAAAAACTAGAACAAAGTCATAGATCTCATCGAGATGATTCCAATAATGTGAACAATACCTCAATCTGAGTTTGTATGACAATTTATGCTCATATGAAGTTTTTTGTAAACATACAAAAAGAAGGATGTGATAGGTCACATAGCACACCCAAGAGGCACCATGTGGCACCCCTTAGGAGTGCCATTTGTTAACCCTCAAACGCTCCAAGTGGTATGACATGGAATCTTGTTGGGGGGATGATGTGGTAGGATAGGGTGAATCAACACATATGTGGGCCAATAGAAAGGTTCCACATATCACCCTGCTAGAAGCCCATAAGGGCCCAACTAACCTGTGGGTACATGACATAAAAGCAGGCTTAAACATGTGGATGGGTTGGTTATTTTCATAATTATTGGTTGGGTCGTTAAAACTTAAATATATATATATATATATATATATATATATATATGGCTATTCATATAAATATATGGAGTTTAAAAAACCATTTAAAAACATTTGTTATAACTCATACCATGTTAGGGTCCCATGGGGTTTGAACCCAAGAGCCACTTTAACCAATGCCCCATGTTTAGCATGCAACCAATATGCCAATGTGTGACCTTTCTTTAATCCGCCTAGGCTAATACTTAAAACCTGAACATATTAATTCGAAGGGAGCACAAAGTGTAAAACCATAGTGTGACGGGTGGTAGCAGGAGAAGGGACCTATGTGAGTATCGATCTTGAGGAAGATCTAAGGAATATTCCTAGAGAATATTCTAGGGGTTATTCCAAGCATATTTTGAACTATTATGGAATGAAATTTTAGTAGGAGGTAATCATTCCATAAGCTTCTCAAGTTTACAGTCACTTTTCTCAAAACACAGGGAATCCACTAGTGTATCCAGAATTGGGATATGAACAACATATTTTTGGGCCATATCTAGTATTGAGATATTTACATGTATTTTCCATTATATTTTTGGGATAATATAGAGGCCTCTCCACTTTGAAGCTGGGCCCAGAGTTGTAGCTCACAAATTGTGACTGAATACAATTAACAAATCTAGATGCATTATCTACATTGCATTATTTTATTGTTTCTTCACGGATGGTGAATTTATGTATTTTCATGCTCAAAATTTGAAGTCCTAAAATCTTAGAAAAAACTATAACAAATTCATAGATCTCATCGAGATGATTCCAATAATGTGAACAATACCTCAATCCGAGTTTGTATGACAAAGTTATGCTCAAATGAAGTTTTTTTGTAAAATACAAAAACAAGGACATGACAGGTCAAATAGCACACCCAGGAGGCACCATGTGGCACCCCTTAGGAGTGCCATTTGTCAACCCTCAAACACTCCAAGTGGTATGATATGGCATCTTGCTAGGGGGATGATGTGGTAGGATAGGGTTACTCAACACATATGTGGGCCAATAGAAAGGTTCCACATATCACCTAGCTAGAAGCCCATAAGGGCCCAACTAACCTGTGGGTACATGACATAAAAGAATGCTTAAACATGTGGATGGGTTTGTCATTTTCATAATTATTTCTTGGTTCATTAGAACTTAAACACACACACACACACACACACACACATATATATATATATATATATATATATATATATATATATATATATATATATATATATATATATATATATATATATATATATATATATATATATATGGCTATTCATATAAATATATGGAGTTCAACAAACCATTTAAAAACATTTTTTATAACTCATACCATGTTAGGGTCGCATGGGGTTTGAACCCAAGAGCCACTTAACCAATGCCCCATGTTTAGCATGCAACCAATATGCCACTATGTGACCTTTTTTTAATCCGCCTGGGCTAATACTTAAAACCTGACCATATTCATTTGAAGGGAGCAAAAAGAGTAAAACCATAGTGTAATGGGTGGCAGCGTGAGAGGGGACCTATGTGAGTATCGATCCTAAGGAAGATCTAAGGAATATTGCTAAAGAATATTCTAGGGATTATTCCAAGAATATTTTGAACTGTTATGGAATGAAATTTTAGGAGGAGGTGATCATTCCATAAGCTTCTCAAGTTTACACTCACTTTTCTCAAAATTTCATAGGGAATCCACTAGTGTATCCAGAATTGGGATATGAACAACATATTTTTGGGCCATATCTAGTATTGAGGTATTTCCATGTATTTTCCATTATATTTTTGAGATAATATAAAAGCCTCTCCACTTTGAAGCTGGGCCCAGAGTTGTAGCTCACAAATTTTGACTGAAGACAGTTAACAAATCTAGATGCATTATTTTATTGTTTCTTCATGGATGGTGAATTTATGTATTTTCATGCTCTTTAAGAAATTATATTTAGAAAAAATGAAGGAAAGATCCTAGATTATGTTGGTATCATAGTGGTATTCTTTGTTGTGAATTGTGAGTGTGGATGCTTACTAGGGAAAAACTCAAAGAGACTGAAGGAAAACTCAATTATTTTGACCCTAATATTGGACATGCAACTCAAAGAAATAAAATGGGGAATAATGGAATGTTCACAGAGGATGAGAAGGATTTCCACAAGTCCTTTTACTAGATGGAAGATCAAGTGGAAAATTTATTTTCATATTGCAAAGGGAGAATGGAAAAAGAGGGAAATAAAGAGGGAGCTCTAGCAGAGGAATGTGTTAGTACACTGAGGAGGTGGAGGAGAACCTATTAAATCTCCATCTTCAATTTCAAGTTCTTCCTCTTCCCATCATTCTCATCATTGAAATAGTAATTAAAAAATTTCTTCAAAAAATCCATTTTTAATGTTAGATATAAAATTTGAATTTCCCATGTTTAATGGAGAAGATAATGCAAAGGAAATAAATAATTGGATTATATAGATCAAAGTTTATTGTTGCATACAATATATCCAAGAGGATGAAATTTTTTTTAGTTGGCATCTCTTTGGATAAGAGGCACAACTCTGGTATGCTATGAGAGAAAACTTTAGAAAGGTAGTTAGAATAATGTTAAACCCCTTTCTTCATGGTTTGAGATTGTTTCTACATTAAAAGGGAAATTTTACTCATTGGGTTATAAGAAAAAAAAGCATGATGAAGTGGAAAAGCATGAGATAGGGAGAAGGCTAGAATGTTCAATTTTTTATAGAAGAGTTTAGGAAGCAATCATTGGCATTGAATATTCCTTTAAAATCAACAGTAAATTTGATGAAATACATTGGCACTTTACACAATTATCTTCATCACTCATTGTTATTTTTTAATCCCACTAATTTAGATGAATCTAGTGTGAGAGAAATTCATCTTCAAAATAGGGGAAAACATGGAGAAGACGATCATGTAAAGAAGCCTGCATCTAAGCCCCATAACAACAAGTTCAAAGGGAAAGGAAAGGAAAATAAGATAAGCATATCAAAGAAAGAGGAAGGAAATCCCTCTTGCACTCACCATAAGGAACATGGGCACGATGAGCAACACTATTAGAAGCTACATCTAGAGTTAAAGACTAATATTTTTGGTGGAAAAGGGAAGTAGAATATAATTTCTACAATGAAAAAATACCTAGGTTTTGATTCTGGTGATTAGATGTAGATTAAATTCATTGGGGTACAAGGTAAAAGGTCCCTTCATGCTTGTTCAAATTCCGAAAATAATTCTCATGATGAAAAATAAGTGAATTGATTCATATAAGAGTTATATCTAGGAACACAAAAGTAGATACATTTTCTAAAATGGCTTCTAAAGTTAATTTGATCTCAGAATCAACTATTAAGGAGTTGGGTTTAGAAACAAGACCTCATCCGAAAGCTTATCTTCTTAGTTGGGTGTGCGACAATTGAAAACTCTATGTCACCAAGTAATGTAGGGTTAGATTTTATATTGCTTGAAAGTTGATAGATGAGGCTGATTTAGATATTGTCCCAATATGACATTTGTGGCATAGTATTGAGAAGAACATACTTATATGACAAGCAAGCAACATTTTTTAGGCATGATAACTGTTGAGTCTCAAATCTGCATTGTTCTTATACATCTTCCTAGACCTTTTTCATTCACCTGAACCTCCCAAGTTGTCAATATCATTGTATATTAATTGAAAAAGAGCATCTAAAATGGTTTTTAACTATATTTTTGTGTCTGCTGTTTGATTTATATTTTGCTCATTTAGCTGCGGAATCTTGCCACTTTCCGCAGCTGCTGCAACTTTCCGCAGCCATTTTGTGAAACTCTATGTTACAGGTGTCTTCAGGTAAAACGAGCCACATGGGCAAGTCAGAAATGATGTGGACATGGATCGTGTCCCATTGGCTCGAGCAAATTCACCTAAGGAGGCTACGGTCAAAGGTGGCCAAGTGGAAGTCAACCGTAGAGTCCCACGGTGACATGACTCTGTTTCTCGTCGCGTGGAGATTTATATGGCCGTTTCTGAATTGCGGGCGACAAATCAACACCTGTACATGGCTCGATAAGCCGAATTCAAACATCCACTCTTCATAGATTTACTCCTCAACGCGGCCATGATCCTAGATCTCTGGACGTAATGGTTTACGTGTTCTCTATCAGCATAAACTTTAGGAAATTAGTTATATCACCTTCAGTATAAATAATGCGTTTGCATACGCATAAGAGTTAGTTTTTATTAGTCTCCATTAGCTTTCAGATAGCTCTGCAATGTAATTACGGTGCCACTGTGCCGTAATATCACCTTTATGTTATGACTGCATTTTAATATATAAGAAGACTCTGTTTCCAAGCGTAATTCGTACTTGAAGTCTGTTGCCAAGGCTGGTGTAGAGGGCCCCTGCACACGCTGAGGTTTTGTGCATTATTGTATAATTCTTGTTTTATTTCTTTAAGCTCATTGTGCCATAATTGATTCACATGTTTATACATTGCATCTTTCATGGTATATATGCTTCATTTCTGTTTATAATCTTTCATGCTTTACATCTTGCTTCTGTCCATAATCTTTCATGTTTTATGTTATTGTTAACTGATCAGTGTTCTTGTTTCAGGTTATAAATAGGCAGCCCGAGCATTTGCATAACTTTTTGACTAATGACATGGAATTAATATTGTTCTGCTGCTAATTTCCTTTTCTTAGTTTCTGTTTAATTCTAGTACTGCTTTGTTTATTTCAGTCTTGCACATTTGTTTCAGTAGTTAGATTTAGATATATCAAATTGTTCATGTCATTTTCAGTTACCTCCAAAAGCCACAGCTGGACTGATGGTGAGGGATTGAAGTATGAATGTATAGTTTGATATTAGTTTACTTTCTGCAAGTTAGATATATTAAATTTCTCATGACATCATCAGTTACCTCCGAAAGCCACAGCTGGACAGCTGGACTGATGGTGAGGGATTGAATTATGAATGTGTAGTTTGATATTAGTTTAATTTCTGCAAGTTATAAATATTAAATTGCTCATGAGATCTTCAGTTACCTCCGAAAGCCACAGCTGGACTGATGGTGAGGGATTGAATTATGAATGTGTAGTTTGATATTAGTTTACTTTCTGCAAGTTAGATATCAGGTTACTCAAGTTGTTTATGGTTACCTCCGAAAATCATAGCTGGACTAATGATGAGGGATCAGAAGATAATTTGATGTAATTTGATTAAGATTTACTTTGTTGCAAATTTTGGATTTCTTTCAGCATAGTTTCTTTTGTGTTTGAACAGCAACAAGAATAATGAGTTTCATGATCAGTAGTTCATTGTTTGTTTGACTAGAGTAGTGATGCAATTTCATTTTCTTTAATTTCATTTTCTTTGAAGAATTAATTTTTTCATTGTGTGTTTTTAAAATTATTTTGAAGTTTGGAAAATCATTAGAAAGACATTGTTGTCTTGAATATTTGTCTCCATACTTGTCTTTTAGAATTTCACAAAAATCCAAAATCGACAAAAAAGTAAGAGATAGGTTATCTTGCACATATAGTGCGCCACACTTCGTCAGCTTACGAATCCCGGATTGACAAATTAAATGTAGCAATTTAGGACACACTAAATTGACCAAACATTTTGGCGCCGTTGCCGGGGAAGTGTAACTAGGTAGCCAATTTCTTAAAAAAAAAACAAAATAATAAAAGAAGGGAAAACTTGATAACTTCTTGAAGTATGCTCTCCTCTTGCACCTAGTGTGATCTGGAGGATCAGAAAAGAGAGTTATTAGTTTAGTAATTTCTTAAGTATGCTCTCTTCTTGCACCTAGTGTGACCTGGAAGATCAGAAAGAGAATTATTAGCCCAACTTAAAAAAAAATAAAAAAAATGACATGCATAGAGCAAGAGATTCTAGGGGAAGGTTTATAGCTAAAGCCAAGAGTTCGATTTTCACAACTCCATCTTCTTCAAGGCATAGACCAGATTCACCACCATCTACCCCTAGCCTTAAGATTTTGGAATTCAAGGAGCAGCTGAATTAGAGGATTCTCCTATACCAACTACTAAATCCCATCTAGAAAACAAAGAGACTCTCTCTCAGCCTCCCTTGATAGAAGAACTAGAGGACTTTAAGGACTCTAGAAACTAATGCGGGAGCATTAGGGCTAGTACGTGATGTGATGGTATGGTGCATTGCTTATTTGTGACTAACAAGGGGTTGGAAGAAAATAATTTAATTAAATTATTTGTTTAAACATATGAGAGTGTTTATTTATTGTTAAAATATGAGGATAGGGTATATGTGGCTGAGTGATCCTTTTTGTGTGGAGATCAGGCCAAACAATTAGATTTATTTGACTAGAATAGAATATGAGGAATTTTTAAAAGCTTGATTTAGCGTTAGTTTATAAAAGAGTGGGATTGAAGAGATTTTTTAGGTGAGGTTGAGAGATTTCTGGTTCAGAATCAGAATTGATTCCTGGAACCATTTATTTGTATAAATTGGGTCTTCTTGTATATTCAGTGGTAGGGAGTGGCGAAGGATTAGAATAGGTTTTTTTGCCTTGTGGGCCCGAGCTCAAAATTAGTAGTGAAGTGTGTGTGGATTGTTTTTGGCCAAAGGGCGAAATTTTGTTTTGTTTTTCTGAAAATTATGGAATCCATTATGTTTAGTGCATAATCGAGCATTTTCTTTTTGTGTATTTGACTGGTAATCACGGTTCTGTGTGTAATTTAGTTTCAATCATATGAATTTCTATATTAATGTGAATCGAATGAGAAATCTAGAGGTGATGGATGAATGTTGATTTAAATCTCTGTTTGCGAATCAATGGATTTATAAGAGTGCAGAGTTGTGTTAAGCTCTAAGATCGATTCCTATTCCATGTTAATAAACAGTGATATAATTCCAGTTTGGAAGGCACAATTCTAATTAGGAATTGAGGGTTTGCAATCAATGAAGTTGATGGAAGTTAACATATGGCGAAACTGAACTAAATTCTGTGAATAAGCAAAGAAATCGATTCAGTTAATGTTAATTTGTGCAATCTGCATATGTATCGATCTTTCCAGGAAAAGGATTATATAGAAAGTTAAATTTGAATCAGTGTCAGATTATCAGCGTGGTGAATCAATTTCATGGAGGCCGCATTGCTTTAAGGAGAATCTAATTGAACTGGTAAAAGGCGCATGATCAGATTTATAACTGTTTGTGTGAGATTCACATCGTGGTATTATTATAGATTCATGGGCGCAAAATCCACGGCTCTGTAGTCACGTGAGTTGAAGCATACGCAGAAACAGAACTGGGCGTGAATTTGGTCCGTATGTCATCCATAAAGAACAGAAGTTGTGGTTTATCTGAAGGTCATGTTGGTAAGGTTGGATCAGCGTTGAAATAGTGGACCGATTGCCTGATGCTGTAGAGTATAATGACAGCCATCGCTGGATCTGGAGTTAACGCAGAACAAACTCTGCACTGAGCCTTCGATCCTTGAATTGCATGGTCCTGGAATGCACGCAGCGTTGAAAAATTGATGTGTCATATCGACTCTCATATTTTATAAGGTGAAATTACAAATGACAGGGTTCATTTAAAAGTCCGTAAATGTAAACTTGATTTAATAAGTTGGGGTGATCGCTAGGTAGTATGAGCACGTCCAGAAATTTATGTATTCAGCTTTAAACAGTGACTTCTTTTGTCAAAGACAGTGCACCTGCAGGTAACATTTGTTTTAAGTTTGTGACGGGCTGTTGCTTAACTGTAAGATGCGTAGAATAGTCATAGTAGAAAGGAGTCGCTATGAATGTGATAGTCCATCGATTTTGCTGTGATAATTTGATTGAAGGTTGGGTTCTGTTGCTATGATAATCGATCTGAATATCGATTGAATATCGATTGCTTCTGCGGGGTGGTTGATACAAATATTAGTGTTTGCTGTAGCAATCAATTGTTATTGCCATCAATTTTCAAACTCCAATGAATGTATATACCATTTCTATCTTTTAAAGAACATTCAAGCTGCTTTTAAATGGAGGTTGTATTAAAGTGATGCAATAAAATAAAATCACATTTTATTAACGGATGTAAAGCTGCATATGTCCAATCAATCAAGACAGTGATTCTGGGACTTACAAAAAGGAAAAGAGGAAATTTTTGCATCCTCTTAAGAGTAGGAAAAACTGAAATTTTCCTACATCATTTTTGGTATCAGAGCTAGCTTAACGCTCTGAAAGATTATTTTTGGGAAACTGAATTTTAAATTTAGCAGATGTATAATTGCCAGGAAGAGCGTTTGATGAAGATAAGGATCAGAATGGAGAAGCAAAGAATGCCCAGGAAGGTCTGGTAAGAATGTTTAAGTTGATTGCATGACTGATTTGATTGAAGATTGTTTAAATATTGTTGAAGGCAATGATATTGATGATCGAAAGAGCAGAGATTGGGTAGGCAAAAAATAATTTGTTTACAAAAAGGTTATCAAAAGGAATTGATAGTATTTGAAAGATACTTTTATGTGAAAAGATTGTGCAGGTCAGTGGAAGCAGTGGATTTGCTGAAAGATGGAATGAGATGTACCAGCATCATAGCATATGAGCTATGTAAAGAAGATAGAGCAAGAAGAAATCCCAGATGTGTAAACGTGACAATACCTGGCAATAAACAAATTTACTGAATGAAGAAGGTAGTGGGCAAGGATTATTTCAAGAGGAGATGAGAACAACTTCCAACTGAGGTTGGGTAGAAGTTGATGAGGCAGCTCCGCAATTGTGATTGTGGATAGGAGATAACAATTCCAGCAAGAAGAGTGCTGAGTAGAATTGTTAGTCAATGAAAGGTTCGAGGAAAGAACCAATAGGTGCCAAAAGGCTAAACTCAGGAAAGTTTGGTGAGGCATGAAGGAGACTTGTTATAGGCGAAATGGAAAAAGTTAGTTGCAGCTCACTAGTGAAGAAGGAAGTTTCACAAGAGGAAGGAAAGGAATTGAATATTGATTGTCATGACAGGGGTACAAAGGAAAGTCACAGACATAGGGAAAAGAGTGCTGAAGCAGTTGGACTCAAAGGAATGAGTAAAGAAGAAAGGGACATAGAGTTGGCTGAGATGAAGGCAGAACTCAGTCATTTGGAGAAGCTGGTATTGAAAGGAATTAGAGAAAAATGGAAACAAGGATTTTATGTGGGAAGAAGAGTTAAATGGCCTATCAAAGAATTGTTTGCTGAGAAATTATTACTTCGAACAACTGAGAATGAAGAAATAGAATACATCTGCGAACCAGAGAAAGGATCTCTCCTTGGGGACGAAGACAGTGATGACAGTAGAGAAGAACTGATCTATGCAGATCAGAATGAGAGGAATGTGTTGACATCATCCGCACAGACAAGAGGATCTCATATTTTTGGGATTAATTATTTCTGTGAATGTAAAATTGCAGGTATGCAGCCTAAAGAATTTGAACATGTGTATGAAAAAGTGAAAGGAGCAAAGGAAAGACAAGCGAGAAAGGAGATGCATAAGGACTTTCAAGAATTCAATTGGTGGAGGAAATTAAAAGGTATGGCTGAATGGTTATGTCTTCTTTTATTGGAAACTTATTGGATCATATTTGAAGGAATTTTAGCATGGAAAAAAGACCAATGGGAAATGGAAACAGGAAAGGAAACAAATACATTGTAGATTTATGAAGTGAAGAGAAGGAAAGCTGACACCGAGAACTTAGTTAAAGAAGGTAAGCCAAGGAAATCTTTGAAAGATCAAAGCCTTATCAGAGAAAAGGAAGAGGCATTATTGTCTTATTTGGACAAACTGGGTATTGGAAGAAATTGTGTAGAACAGGAAGGTATTCTACAAACTTATGATGAAATTTCCAAGCATTGTCAAGAAGTTGCAGTCCCAGAAGTTCTCTTTGATGAGGAAGAAATCAAAGATGTTGAGGAAGAATTTCTCAATAATTTAGTGAACTATCTGAATAGTTCAGAAGAGCATGAAGAGCTGATCATTGAGGCCTCGAATGAAGAGCCTTGCATTTTTGAAACTGACATGTTGTGTATGTTTTCAGGTTTGACAGGTGAGGAACAGCGATTGGACAATGTGCTTATGCATGTTGATGAAGAACTGAGATTACTGGAAGAAATGGCTGAAACAGAAAGATATTTTGAACATGTATTTAATGATTTTGAGAATGATGGTATTGACAGGGAAATTGTCATGATTAAAGGAGCTGAAGATAAACAAATTAAGGAGGATTTATATGCAAATGACATCTTTATTGAATATGAAGAAATTGACATTTTGCTGAAAAAGTTATTGGACAAATCTGAAGACATAAAGGGAAGAATTATCTTTGATGATAATGAAAGAGAGGCTATAGAGTACAAACAACAGATTGTAAATGGAAGAGGCAAGGAAGATTTGGACAAATTTTTTATAATTTATATGGAAAAGGAGAATGTACAGTAGACAGATGTCAGTGGGGTTCAGTTAAAGACAAATGGTAAGAAGGAAATTGAGAAATTGTGGAAGATGAAATTAGATGAGAAGAAGGACAGCGAAAAGGAGAAATTGACCACAGAAATTTATATCAGCAAGAATAGAGGGCAATAGAAAATTAAGATTTGGGAACCTAGAGGAACAGAAGTGACAGTGGCAGAAGAATTAAGTCAGCACCATAATGAAAATGATGACCAGTTACAAAGTAAAGTTTGGGATACTGGATGGATAGCAGAAGAAACACATGACCAGGAGGTCATGGAAAATTTCAACTTTGAGAGTCTGATGCAGGAGCATTCAGGCTAGTCAGCAATGTGATAGTATGGTCACATGTTGTGACTAGCAAGGGGCTGAAAGAAAATAATTAAATTAAATTATTTGTTTAAATATGTGAGAGTGTTTATTGAGGAAAGGGTATAGGTGGTTGAGTGATCCTCCTTGTATGGAGATCAGGCCAAATAGTTGGATTTATTTGGCTAGAATAGAGTATGAGGGATTTTAAAAGCTTTATTTAGTGTTAGTTTAGAAAAGAGTGGGATTGAAGAGATTTTTTTAGGTGAGGTTGAGAGATTTCTGGTTCAGAATCAGAATTGATTCATGGAACCATTTATTTGTATAAATTGGGTCTTCTTGTATATTCAGTAGTAGGGAGTGGCGAGAGGATTAGAATAGGTTTTTCTGTGTGGAGCAGAAAGCTCAAATTAGTAGTGAAGTGTGTGTGGATTGTTTTTGGCCAAAGGGCGAAATTTTGTTTTGTTTTTCTGAAAATTATGGAATCCATTATGTTTAGTGCATAATCGAGCATTGTCTTTTTGTGTATTTGGCTGGTAATCACGGTTCTGTGTGTAATTTAGTTTCGATCATATGAATTTCTGTATTAATGTGAATCAAATGAGAAATCTAGAGGTGATGGATGAATGTTGATTTAAATCTCTGTTTGCGAATCAATGGATTTATAAGAGTGCAGAGTTGTGTTAAGCTCTAAGATCGATTCCTATTCCATGTTAATAAACAGTGATATAATTCCAGTTTGGAAGGCACAATTCTAATTAGGAATTGAGGGTTTGCAATCAATGAAGTTGATGGAAGTTAACATATGGCGAAACTGAACTAAATTCTGTGAATAAGCAAAGAAATCGATTCAGTTAATGTTAATTTGTGCAATCTGCATATGTATCGATCTTTCCAGGAAAAGGATTATATAGAAAGTTAAATTTGAATCAGTGTCAGATTATCAGCGTGGTGAATCAATTTCATGGAGGCCGCATTGCTTTAAGGAGAATCTAATTGAACTGGTAAAGGGCGCAGGATCAGATTTATAACTGTTTGTGTGAGATTCACATCGTGGTATTATTATAGATTCATGGGCGCAAAATCCACGGCTCTGTAGTCACGTGAGTTGAAGCATACGCAGAAACAGAACTGGGCGTGAATTTGGTCCGCATGTCATCCATAAAGAACAGAAGCTATGGTTTATCTAAAGGTCATGTTGGTAAGGCTGGATCAGCGTTGAAATAGTGGATCGATTGCCTGATGCTGTAGAGTATAATGACAGCCATCGTTGGATCTGGAGTTAACGCAGAACAAACTCTGCACTGAGCCTTCGATCATTGAATTGCGTGGTCCTGGAATGCACGCAGCGTTGAAAAAGTGATGTGTCATATCGACTCTCATATTGTATAAGGTGAAATTACAAATGACAGGGTTCATTTAAAAGTATGTAAATGTAAACTTGATTTAATAAGTTGGGGTGATCGCTAGGTAGTATGAGCACGTCCAGAAATTTATGTATTCAGCTTTAAATAGTGACTTATTTTGTCAAAGACAGCGCACCTGCAGGTAACATTTGTTTTAATTTTTTGACGGGCTGTTGCTTAACTGTAAGATGCGTAGAATAGTCATAGTAGAAAGGAGTCACTATGAATGTGATAGTCCATCGATTTTGCTGTGATAATTTGATTGAAGGTTGGGTTCTGTTGCTGTGATAATCGATCTGAATATCGATTGAATATCGATTGCTTCTGCGGGGTGGTTGATACAAATATTGGTGTTTGTTGTAGCAATCAATTGTTATTGCCATCAATTTTTAAACTCCAATGAATGTATATACCATTTCTATCTTTTAAAGAACATTCAAGCTGCTTTTAAATGGAGGTTGTATTAAAGTGATGCAATAAAATAAAATCACATTTTATTAACGTATGTAAAGCTGCATATGTCCAATCAATCAAGACAGTGATTCTGGGACTTACAAAAAGGAAAAGAGGAAATTTTTGCATCCTCTTAAGAGTAGGAAAAACTGAAATTTTCCTACATCAGAAACTATCATGGCAGAGGAAATAATAGATGGATTTGGAGGTAGAGGTAGAAGAGGAGAAAACAATGGAGACAACAATGGTGAAGGAAATAATGGAAGAAATAGGGAAGGAGACAACTTGTTTGGATTCCCTATAGTTGATGAGGAAACTCATACAAAAATGAAAAATATCTCACCATCTATCCTTCCTAACTTCTATGGATTGTGAAGTGAGGATCCTGAAACATTTCTGTTTGAGTTTGAAGTCGTGTGCCGAACCTATGACTATATGGAAGACTCTCAAAAACTCAAACTGTTTCCTTCAACTTTGAAGGGAGCTGCTTTGAAATGGTTCATGGGATTAGCTACTCAATCTATTAGGACTTGGAATGATATGAAACAAACATTTTTGGATATATACTTGGACTATTGTATGCCCACCAATCACAAGGATGAGGTATTCAAAATGATGCAAAAAGAAGATGAAAATTTGGAAGACTTACTTGAAATATTTCAATACAACTTGAAAAGAGCAAAGATGAGCAACTTAGATGATGAAACCTTGAAAGCCCTCATCTTAAAAGCCATTAGAGATGAATGGATAGATATTTTAAACATGATGGGGAAAGGATGACATTTCTCAACTTCCACTTCGTGACATAACAGAACTATGTGTCCATCTCTCAAGAGGAAAATCTAAAACAGGAAAAGGGCCTAGGGATCCTTCTCTTATTAGGGTTAACAAATCTGCAACTGGATCAGTAAGTAGGGCAGAGATTGGTAACATGCTTGATGAATTCAAAACTGATATCTTAGGGAGCCTTAGTGAACAACTAGACACCCTTAAAATCCAAAATAAGCATAAACGGATGCTTTAGCCATCTTTTGTCCGAAATGTAGGAAGAAACATGCTTTAAGGGAATGTCCCTTGGATGCAAAAGTTGTAGAAACATGTATGATTTTCTCAAAGAATCATGAGACCAAGGATTGTCCATCAATTCCCAGACTCAAAGCTGTCTTTCAAGAAGATCCAAATTCAGTAGAATCTCTCTATTTTGTTGCAAGAAGACCTTGGCAGGGACAAAAAACTCAAGGGTTTAACAACCCTACGAATCTTCAAACCCCACCAAATTGGAATCCTTGGCAACAATCTTGGCCCCAACATCAAAATCCATATCAGCCATGGGTACAAGGGATGCAAAATCCTTATGGGAGATTTTCTCAATTTTATCTATATCCTCCATCTTTTCAAAATCAACAAGCTCCACAACTTCCAAACCCAAATCCACTACTTTCATTGCCATTTCCACAACAACAACCTTCTCAACAAAATCCAAATCCTCAACTCATGCTCCCATACCAACAAAAGACAAATCAACTTCTAGCTCAGCCATTGCCAAATCCTAATAATTAAAATCCTCAGAATACTTACATGGTAGAAGGACAACAATTTCCTACCTATATGATTGTTCCTCTCAACGATGTACAACTCAGATCTGGTAGAGTTTTAGAAAAACCTTCTATAGATATTCAAGAGCAAGATACCTCTGAGGAGGACTCTCTTGAAACCAATAAGGGTTCTGAGGAAGAATCTCTTCAAAACTCAAATATTCAAAAAGAAAAAGAAAAATTAACGCCCACAACTCCTATAGTTGAGCAACCTGCATCTTCATCTACACCTCCTCTTCCTGAAGGACTACAAATTGACAAGGGGGTGGAAAAAAAAATCTTGTTGCCTAACTATGATTTTCTAGATGAATTGAAGAATGTTTGTATCAAGATTCCCTTGTTACAAGCCATTCGAGAGATTCCTATTCTAGCAAAAACAATAAAGGAGTTGAGTTTCAAAAGACCAGGAAGGAAACTAAAAGACACAAGAAGAATCCACCTGGTAGGAAAAATTGCGGATATTATGATGGGAAAAATTACCATGCAGAAGTATGTAGATCCAGGAAGTCCAATTGTCAAGACACATATAAATGGGATAGAAATTCCAAACACATTGATTGACTTAGGGGCTGCTATCAACATTATGAGTAGACAGACTATGGACTAGCTAAAACTTCCTAACCTTCTTTTTACACCTACTTTACTGCAACTTGCAAATCGATCAATTATTAAACCAGATGGTGTATTAGAAGATATTTCAGTCTCCTTAGATTCTTGGGAATATCCAGTAGATTTTATGATTTTGACTCCTAAGAGTAATCTAGGAGGGCACCCACTTATCTTAGGAAGACCTTGGCTAGCCACAGCTGATGCTTTTATTAGTTGTAGATCTAGGGATATGTACATTTCTAATGGTAATTCGACAAAGAAATTCAATTTGTATCCTCCAGAAAAAGCAATCACAGAAGTAGGAGACAATGAATGGGTTGATGATGAGGACACTATACAACCTGTCTTTACCATTTCTGAAATCAGTGAGGATAGTCAAATTCTGAACACATTAGAAAATTTTGAGACATATTCAGAATATGTCCCCACACAATTTCAGTTGGAATCTGACATAGAATATTTATCATCAAGACAAATGTCTCTTTACTCTATGGAAGAGTTTGGTAGTTCTACGATTGAGATTTTTCCAGGAAAAACATTGAATATCAACAAACATTTGGAAAAGTCACAACAAGAAGAACTAACCAAAATCTTGCAAAAACATTCTACTGCATTTGCATGGGAGTATACTGACATGAAAGGTATTGATCCTAAGACTTGCATCCATCATATCTATATTGAGGAAAACAGTAGACCAATCAGACAACCTCAAAGAACGATGAATCCAAATCTTAGGGAGATAGTGAAAGAAGAGCTCCAAAAACTACTCAATGTAAACTTCATTTATCCAATTTCAGATAGCCGATGGGTTTCTCCTCTGGTTATAGTACCTAAAAAGAATGGTAAATGGAGGGTGTGCATTGATTACAGGGAATTGAACAAAGCAACTTTAAAGGATCACTTTCCTTTTCCTTTTATCAATCAGGTATTAGACACATTAGCAGGTAAAAATTACTTTTCATTTTTGGATGGTTTTAGTGGCTATAATCAAATTCAGGTAGCACCTGAAGATCAAGATAAGGCCACATTTACTTTTCCATGGGGAACTTTTTCCTATCGAGTGCTTCCTTTTGGGTTATGTAATGCACCTGCAACATTCCAAAGAGCAGTACTAGGAATTTTTTCTGATCTAATCCATGATTGTGTAGAGGTTTATATGGATGATTTTACAGTTTATGGTAATTCATTTGAAGAGGCATTAGAAAAATTGGAAAAAGTCCTTATAAGATGTAAAGAAACAAACCTTTCATTAAGCCATGAAAAATGCTTTATGATGTTTACTGAAGGTATTGTTTTAGGACATCATATTTCAGGAGATGGGATTAAGGTTGATAGATCAAAAGTTGAGGTCATCTCCAAGTTACCTATTCCAAATTGTCAAAGAGATGTTAGAAGTTTTATGGGATTTACTGGTTACTATAGAAGATTTATAGAAAACTTCACTAAAATAGAATCTCCCTCTTCAAATTGCTTACAAAAGGCCGTGAATTTAAATGGGATCCTGATTGTCAATCAGCCTTTGAAACTTTGAAAACAAGAATATCTGAAGCACCTATCTTGAGAGGACCAAATTGGAAACTCCCTTTCCATATTTCTACGGATGCTTTAGATATAGCTCTAAGAGCTGTGTTGGGTCAAAAAGATTTAGCTCCTTATGCAATTTATTATACCAGTAAAAATTTGACTCCCACAGAGTTGAACTATACTGTGATTGAAAAAGAGTTTTTAGTTGTTGTTCATGCAATTAATAAGTTTAGACATTACATAATAGGCTATGAAACTTTTATACATACTAACCATTTTGCAATTAGATATTTAATGAAAAAACCTGTTACTAATGGTAGAGTGACAAGATGACTCTTAATTTTGCAAGAATTCAATATTACTGTGTTGGATAGACCAGGAAAACAAAATACAGTAGCTGATTTCTTGTCTAGGATTCAGAATACTAAAGAAGATTCTCCTGTAGAGGATAAGTTTCCTGATGAATACTTTTTTGCAGTAACTATTAAAACTCCTTGGTATGCAGATATTGCTAACTATTTGGTTACAGGGAAACTGCCTTCACATTTATTTCCAAGTGAAAAACGAAAAATTATTCAGGAGAGTTCAAAATATTCATGGATTTCTAACGAATTGTTTAAAATAGGGCCAGATCTTGTGATCAGAAGATGTGTCAGGGAAGATGAAATGCCTAATATTCTTAAGGCATGTCATGATGAACCATGCGGCGGACACTTTGCAGACAAAAGGACAGCCTATAAAATCCTCTCTTTAGGATATTATTGGCCTTTCCTCTTCAAAGATGCAAAACAATATGTCAAAAGGTGTGACAGCTGCCAAAGAGTAGGGAAACCTACCCTTTCAAATGAAATGCCATTGCAAACACAGGTACTCATTGAACCCTTTGAAAAAATGGGCTTTAGATTTCATTGGACCTATTAATCCACCATCTAAGCAAAAGAAGTATATATTGGTTTGTACTGATTATGTTACTAAATGGGTAGAAGCCAAAGCATTAGTATCAGCTACTGAAAATTTAGTTGTTCATTTTCTTTATGAGGATATTTTTACTCGCTTTGGTGTTCCAAGAGAAATTGTGACAGATCAGGGGAGCCAATTCACATCCAATTTGGTGGAGAAGTTGATGGAAGAATACAAAATCAAGCACAGAAGATCTACTCCTTACTATCCGCAAGCAAATGGTCAAGTGGAGTCCACAAACAAAGTTCTTGAAAGTATCATCACCAAAACTGTTCATCTACATAGAAGAGATTGGGCAGAAAGGCTTCCTAAAGCCTTGTGGGCCTACAGAACTACATGGAGAAATACAACAGGACATTCTCCCTATGAACTTGTTTATGGGAAAGAAATCTTGCTCCCCATTGAGTTCCAAGTCAAGACCTTCAAGATAGCAGTTCAATTGGGGATGAATTTATCAGAAGCCCAAAAGCATAGAATGGAGCAGTTAAATGAGCTAGATGAGATCAGACAAGAAGCAATTTTAAGAACTGATCTAGTTCAATATAAAAGAGCTAAATGGCATGACAAGTACATCAAAGAGAAGAAGTTTCAAGAAGGAGATTGGGCATTGTTATTTGATTCCAAGTTTAAAGATTTTCAAGGAAAATTTCAGACTTATTGGCTTGGGCCATATGAGATTGACAAGATCTTTAGCAATGGAGCGGTAAGAATCAAGACCATTGATGAGTTTCAAACTCCTCTTATTGTGAATGGCCACAGATTGAAAGTTTATCATAAGCCACTCTCAAAAGAGGAATTTGTCAAAATGTTTCAAAAAAATTCTGCAATCAGGCTGGTACAGAAGAATTCTTCTTCTCCACCAGCCTAGCTTTTGTTCTTTTCAGTTTAAAAAAAAAAAAAAAAATTGTATAAGCCTGAAAACCAATCACTGATTGGCAGTCTTATACAAAAAATATAGGGTGAAAATCAGGAACACCTGACACTCTATATTTTCCAAAAAAATCTCTCTTTCATTTCACAAGTTTTGTGACCACCCACTCCATTCCATTCCACTTCATTCCACTTCATTTCACTTCATTTCACTCAATTCCACTCCATTTTATCTATTTCATTCCATTTTCACCAATAAAATTCTTTTTCATGACCATTTCCATCTAGTCATTTGTCATCCGTTCATTTCCATTCACCAAAATAATAGCTGTGTCAGTTTCCGCAGCTGACATCTGTTTCCGCAGCTGACACCAGTTTCCGCAGCCAGAAGCAGATTCCGCAGCTACCACTCTGTTTTCAAAAGAATGTATAGCCAGATGTTATTTCCATAATGATGAAATAAAATGCAGGTATGAGGACCAAAAATGAAAACATGGAGCATTCAAGATACTGATGAAGAGAAACTAATTGAAGACCAAGGAAAAAGGCAAAGATTCCAAGGTATGAGTAAAAATTCATTTCAAATAGCATTGAAAACACATTTTTATATAGTTCTAAACCATAAGCTCCATCCATTATGTGCAATGATTATATTGACAAATTCCGTAACCCTTTCACGATCTCCATATGATCCTCCCGCATTCATTCTCAAACGGTTCCATAATTAAACCCCCGATCTTCACTCATACTCCGATATTCCATCGGTGATAATGAGACGTAGTTGATTTGACCATGGGCTCTTTCAGCCGCATACAATCCATAGCCGTTGTTTAAACGTGCTTACATTTATTTTGCAGCCACCAAATTTCAAAACACTGTCGGATGTGTTATACTCCTCCTATTGTTCTGTTAATCTCACAGTCGTATCTCTGCCGTGCTCACGAAACCCCTCTCTGTTCCGCCTCACTCCATTTCGTTCTCTGTTACGCTACAGCCTGTATACCCACTCTCTGATATCTACCTACAGTCATTGTGCTCATTTTTGTGCATTCAGCTGTTCTACTTCCATTGAACCCTCACGCAGCCAAATTTTTGAAGAGCAGAAAGAAGGATGGGTAAATTGCTAAGAGCAGAACCAGAAGGACCTAAATTCATGGAGGGATATCCTCAAGTCAGGGATATATTGAAGAAAGAAAAGTGGCTGCGGTTTATCCAAAATTTCAGAGGCTATCATAAAGAAGTGACAAAATCATTTGCAAGGTCGTTCAATGGCCTGGAAGTAGAGATTGGAGACCTTAAGTTTGTGGTGAACGAGGCATGTATAGCAACTGCCACGGAACTTCCTCAAGAGGGTGAGCATTGGATTAAGAATAAAAGCATTAGTGATGAAGCCTGGAGAATAATCTTACGAAACCAAGGTATGGACATAACCATTTTTAAAAGAGGAATTCTTGTTCATGCTTTGAAAGAGGAATGGGCTACTTTTTTGCTGGTTGTTCAAAAATTCATTACTTGTGAAGGCCGTTTTGGGTCCATGTATATGTACCATACCAGATTGCTGATGAATTTTCTAGATAATCAAACTCTCAATCTCCCATATTTTCTATTAAATAGTTTGAAGAAGATGTCTGTGACTGTTCAGAAACATTTAGGGGATGTAGAACCACATCTATACCACCACGGTCTTATAAAAATTTTGATTGAAAAAGAGTTAAAGGAGAAGAAAGACACATGGGAACAATTTTTGATTAGAAATTTCTTTGAGGAACCTCAGGAAATTCCTGAAGGTAGCACATCAAGAAGGAGTAGGAGAAAAAGAATAAATGATGAAAGTCAAAGTACTCCTACTCAAGAAATTCCTGAAGGTAACACATCAAGAAGGAGTAGGAGAAAGAGAACAAATGATGAAATTCAAAATACTCCTACTACTACAATTGAAAGAACTGATAGGGAAGAGATACTGTCAAAGAGGAAGAAGAAAGAAACTAAGGGTAAAAATCCAATAACATCAAAAGAGAGAAAAACTATTGAGGCTATACATCAAACTCCTTCTTCCGAAGAAGAAGATCATCAAGTGTTATCTAAGAGATTGGTTCATCTTCAAGAATAGTTATCTATAGCCAAGAAGAAAGAGAAAGGGAAACAAAAGAAAAAAGATAGTGGTCCACAGCGTGTGAGAAGAAGTTCCAGACTTAAGGGGAAATTGAGGAAAACACAAATGAAGGGACCTCATTTTATCGATTTGGGAGAAGAAACATCTGAACAGTCCCCAGCTGACCATAGTCCATCTCACTCTCAGTCAGTTAGTGAACCTGGTTCATTTCATTCTCAGTCAAACATTGAACATAGTCCATCCCATTCTCAGCAAGATGTTGATGTGAGCCCTTCTCAGCCAGATTTTGAAGATAACTCTCCTTCACGGCATTTTGGGGACAACCCAATAAAAATGACACCTGATATAGACCCCAAGCAGCAGGAAGTATATGATTATATAGAATCTTTAGAAAAAGCAGCTACAGGTCCCAGTACTTCGTCCATTCAGCCTCACACAGTACAGGATGATTTAGTCCAATCACTGAAACAGGAAGTCTTTGAGCTAGAGATTTTAAATAAACACATTAAAAATGAAAATGAGACATTGAAGGAACAGAGTAAATTGGACAAAATCATTCATGATAATGCCATGCTACATCTGGGAATATGGCAGAAGAAGAACAAGAAATTGAAAAAGAAATGCCAGAAGTTAAGCAGAGCACTGGTTAATATCAAATTTAGATGCTTAATGAAGAAGCCCAGGATGTTGGCAGCACCAAGGAAAAAGAGGAGAGGGCTAGATGTACTGGCTGAAGTGTCAAGGCATATGAACTAAAGAAGGATTATCAAAATTTTGGTTGCATAAGGACATGCAACACCTTCACAGTGGGGGTATGTTGAGTCTCAAATCTGCATTGTTCTTATACATCTTCCTAGACCTTTTTCATTCACCTGAACCTCCCAAGTTGTCAATATCATTGTATATTAATTGCAAAAGAGCATCTAAAATGATTTTTAACTATATTTTTGTGTCTGCTGTTTGATTTAGATTTTGCTAATTTAGCTGCGGAATCTTGCCACTTTCCGCAGCTACTGCAACTTTCCACAGCCATTTTGTGAAACTCTATGTTACAGGTGTCTTCAGGTAAAATGAGCCACATGGGCAAGTCAGAAATGATGTGGACATGGATCGTGTCATATTGGCTCAAGCAAATTCACCTAAGGAGGCTACGGTCAAAGGTGGCCAAGTGGAAGTCAACCGTAGAGTCCCACGGTGACAGGACTCTATTTCTCGTCATGTGGATATTTATATGGCCGTTTCTAAATTGCGGGAGACAAATCAACACCTGTACATGGCTCCATAAGCCGAATTCAAACATCCACTCTTCATAGATTTACTCCTCAACGCGGCCATGATCCTAGATTTCTGGACGTAATGGTTTACGTGTTCTCTATCAGCATAAACTTTAGGAAATTAGTTATATCACCTTCAGTATAAATAATGCGTTTGCATACGCATAAGAGTTAGTTTTTATTAGTCTCCAATAGCTTTCAGATAGCTTTGCAATGTAATTACGCTGCCACTGTGCCGTAATATCACCTTTCTGTTATGACTGCATTTTAATATATAAGAAGACTCTGTTTCCAAGCATAATTCGTACTTGAAGTCTGTTGCCAAGGCTGGTGTAGAGGGCCCCTACACACGCTGAGGTTTTGTGCATTATTGTATAGTTCTTGTTTTATTTATTTAAGCTCATTGTGCCATAATTCATTCACATGTTTATACATTGCATCTTTCATGATATATATGCTTCATTTCTATTTATAATCTTTCATGCTTTACATCTTGCTTCTGTCCATAATCTTTCATGTTTTATGTTATTGTTAACTGATCAGTGTTCTTGTTTCAGGTTATAAATAGGCAGCCTGGGCATTTGCATAACTTTTTGACTAATGACATGGAATTAATATTGTTCTGCTGCTAATTTCCTTTTCTTAGTTTCTATTTAATTTTAGTACTGCTTTGTTTATTTCAATCTTGCACATTTGTTTCAGTAGTTAGATTTAGATATATCAAATTGTTCATGTCATTTTTAGTTACCTCCAAAAGCCATAGCTAGACTGATGGTGAGGGATTGAAGTAAGAATGTATAGTTTGTTATTAGTTTACTTTCTGCAAGTTAGATATATTAAATTGCTCATGACATCTTCAGTTACCTCCGAAACCCACAGCTGGACTGATGGTGAGGGATTGAATTATGAATGTGTAGTTTGGTATTAGTTTA
This sequence comes from Pinus albicaulis, assembly GCA_034641835.2. Taxonomy (NCBI): domain Eukaryota; kingdom Viridiplantae; phylum Streptophyta; class Pinopsida; order Pinales; family Pinaceae; genus Pinus; species Pinus albicaulis. Next base: position 310,980,081 of record CM076583.1, read on the forward strand.
CTTTCTACAAGTTAGAAATATTAAATTGCTCATGACATCTTCAGTTACCTCCGAAAGCCACAGCTGGACTGATGGTGAGGGATTGAATTATGAATGTGTAGTTTGATATTAGTTTATTTTCTGCAAGTTAGATATCAGGTTACTCAAGTTGTTTATGGTTACCTCCGAAAATCATAGCTGGACTAATGATGAGGGATTAGAAGATAAGTTGATGTAATTTTATTTAGATTTACTTTGTTGCAACTTTCGGATTTCTTTCAGCATAGTTTCTTTTATGTTTGAACAGCAGCAAGAATAATGAGTTTCATGATCAGTAGTTCATTGTTTGTTTGACTAGAGTAGTGATGCAATTTCATTTTCTTTAATTTCATTTTCTTTGAAGAATTAATTTTTTCATTGTGTGTTTTTAAAATTCTTTTGAAGTTTGGAAAATCATTAGAAAGACATTGTTGTCTTGAATATTTGTCTCCATACTTTTCTTTTAGAATTTCACAAAAATCCAAAAACGACAAAAATGTAAGAGATAGGTTATCTTGCACATATAGTGCGCCACACTTCGTCAGCTTACGAATCTTGGATTGAAAAATTAAATGTAGCAATTTAGGACACTAAATTGACCAAACAGTAACACATACCATCTAACCAAATATGGGATGAAATATATTGTCAGAGCTCATCGCATGAAAGTTAATTCAACCTTTTTTGGTGTAGGAAAAATAAAAAGACTCATAAAATCCCAAAAATAAATGTGTTCTCATGGTTGTGAGGGAAAAATATGTCGAGGCATATGATGCTTTCCAATGGTGTGGTCCTTCTCAGATGAAATAAATGGTTGATATTGTTTCTAACTATGATGAGATTTTTTAGGAATCCGGTGGATTTCCTCCAAAGAGGGAAATTCAACTATAGATCCTTCCAAATGTGGTCATGTATAGTGTGAATCATTTCTTTTAGTGAGGAGGAAAGTAGAAAAATGATTTCAACACCTTAAAGGAAACTATCAACACAACACTAGTACTAGCCTTCTGAGACCTGCAACAACCATTCGAAATTGAGACATATGCCAGTGGATATACTATGAATGCAGTATTGATGGAACATTGTAAGCCTATTTTCTACCACTTTGAAATTTTTTCTTATGCAATTGTAAACTATCCCACGTATGACAAAGAGTTGTATGCCTTGTTTCAAAGTGTCAAGAAATGGAATCATTACTTGAGAGGTAAGGAGACTATCAACCATATAGACCATCAGCCCTTACAATATCTCTAATCATAGAGCAAATTTGAATAGGCTCATCACTTCAGGTGGATGAGATTCCTTCCACAATTCCATTTGGTGATCAATAAGGGTACAAGTAACAAAGTGGCATATATTATTTTCTATACCTCCTATTTTCTACATCTATTGTTTTGAAGAATGCTTCGTTATCCCATTATAGTTAATTTAAGAAATATGCTATTGATGATTATTTTAAATATTTTTATGAGAGGCCAAACCATGGATCATAGGTAGAGAACTATCATTTATAGGAAAAGTTATTGTACCATCTTGGAAAATTATGTATTCCTATAAGTGAAAGAGTCTGCATAATTCAATAATATCACACTTCTCTTATGTTTGGTTACTTTGGTGTACAAAAACGACTCCCTCGTTTAAAAAGGATTTTAAATTGTCTTAGATGAAATAAATTGTAACCAAATATATAAAGGGGTGTGTGATTTTCTCTATTTGTAAGACCACTAATATAAAATTTGGGTTGTACACACCATTATGTGTTCCTTCTCGTCCTTGGGAGAGTATATACATGGATTTTATAGGGGTGTTTCCTTTGTCAAAAAGTGTTCATGACTACTTGTACATGCTAGTGGATAGGTTTAGAAAGATGTGTATCTTAATACTATGTAAAAATCAGATTATTGTTAAGCAAATTGCTTGTATTTTCTTTTAGCATCTATGGGTACAATTTGGACTACCCAGATCAAATTGATTGGATCAATATTTGAATTCCTTGGGGAGTTTTGGACAAGCTTGTGAAGGATGATGGAAACCAAGATAAATAGGAGTATGAATTTCCATCCCCAGATCAACATATAGACAAAATTCTTTAATAGAAATCTGGTTCATTTTCTTTGAGGGTATTGTAACACACATCCTAAATTGTGGCATGAACATATACATTATGTTCAACATGCATACGATAGGGATTTTAACTCTTCTACTAAATGTTCACAATTTGAGATATTCTTTGGATACCTGCCAAATTCTCCCTTAGATTTGGTCTTTGGGAAAGATGATGATTCCAATGAAAAAAGTGATGAATACAAAGATCGCAATTCATTCAGCAGATCTAGATGATATATAAGAATATGAACATTTGGATACAATTTAGGCATAGTATATAGATCGAAATGATAGGAACAAGGTTGATCATTAGTTCCATGTTGGAGATTGAGTATGTATTCACATTAGCAAGGAAAATTTGAAGGGATAAGGAAAAAAATCTGAAACTAATCAGATATGATTCATTCACCATCTTAAGGAAGATAGTGACAAACTCTTATTTCCTTGATTTACCGACTTTTATGAAAATGTATTCCATACTCAACATAGAGAACTTGAAACTTTATGAACCTCCCATGATCATGTAACTAAAGGAGAGTGGTGAAGTTCCATCAGTTGGACAAGTTTCCTAAAGACATCATCCTAGATAGAAGGACCATGAATTCACGATGGGAATATGTGAAGTTCCTTCGAGTGGGTTTCAAAGTAAATCATCCCAACATGCTATGATGGATTGAAAAGGAGAGAGGGATAAATTACCTCACCTACCTATTGACTGCTAAGGATTTTGGAGGCCCAAAAGCTTCTCAGTAGGGAGGAATTATCCAAGAGGATCAAAAGAGGTTCAAAATTTGAAGTCCTCAAATATCAAAAAAGTTGGAACTAAGTCATGGACCTCGTCGAGGCGATTATAATGGAATTATTGAAACCTCAATCCGACTTTCTATGACAAAATTTATGCCCATCTAAATTTTTATGTAAATAGGGAAAAATAAGGTAGTGACACACCACATGGCACACCCAAGAGATGCCATGTGGCACCCTATAGGAGAACCACATGTAAATTCTTGAATGCTCCATGTGGTATGATGTGGTATCCAATTGGGCACATAGGTGAGCGAATAATAAGGTAGCATGTGGCACCCAACTGGTAGCCCACAAGGGCTCAAGTAAATCATGGGAATAGGACAATAGAGAAATCTTAAACACGTGGAAGAGTTGGTCAAAGGTCAAAACCATTGGTTGGGTGGTTACATGTTAATCATATATCAAAATACACACACACACACACAAATATATCTGTGTGCGTGTTTGTGTGCATGTGTGTGTGTGTGTGTGTGCTTATTCATATAACCATATGGATTTCAATGAACCATTTAAAATTATTTTTTATAACACATACAGAGTTAGGGTCCCATGGGGTTTGACCCCAAGATCACCGCTAACCAATGCCCCAATTTTGGCATGCCAACCAATATGCCACTTCATGGAAATTTTTTAATTCACGCACGGTAATAATTAAAATTAGACCATGTTCATTGGATGAGAGAACAGATAGGTCAATTGTGGTGCGATGGGTGGTAGGTCGAGAGGTGACCCGCAAGAGCACATATCACGAGGCTGATATTTCAACAACATATTAGAGGTGAATATTCCAAGCATATTCTGAACTATTATGGCATGGAATATTACGAGGAGGTGACAGTTCGAGAACTTGGTCAAGTTTATAGTCATTTTTCTTGAAATTTCACAAGGAATCTACCAGTGCAATCAAAATTGAGATTTGAGTTGTAGATTTTTTGTCACAAAATTTAGGTATTTCCATGTATTTTTCCATGTACTTTCCATTATTTTGCTGAGATAATATATATGCATCTCCACTTTCGCGATCTAGGCTCAAAGACATAGCTCACAAATAGTGAGTGAACTTCACTAAGAAATTTTGGTGCATTGTCTATATTGCCTTTTTTATGTTTCTTCATGGATGTTTAATTTATTCTATTTTCATTATATTTATGAAATTATGTTTAACATCACTGAATTTATAAATATCCTAGACCATAGAGCCTCAAAAGGAATCATCTTTAATGATTCATGGTACCCATTGTTGTAAGAAAATGGCTAGAAATTAAATAACAAAGAAATGAAACACATAAAACAAAAACAAAAACAAAAAAATATAATTAAATAAGAGAGATGAAAATATATATGGTTAATACAATTTGGCTATTTCTATGGAGAAACAACATGCCCTTCCTTTTATGTTAGCAACAAACTAAATGGATACAACCTACAACACATTCATGGTAAGTTCCTATTTTCTCTCACACAATATCCTATATTTATCTCACACAAAATAATACACAGTTGTAATAAAGTTCCCCATATATATTGAGGGTTTCCTTCTATGGAAAAAATAACTAAATCAAGATTAATTATACCATGAGATATTCTACTCGATGAACGACCTAGATTGACTACAAAATTACAATATTTTACAAGGAAATGTTTTCTCAAAATTTTGTTGGACCCCCTAACAACAAGAGTAGAAGGGAAATACCCCTAACGCCCCCTGCCAAGGACTGTGATCCAAATTGAGCTGAAACAATACCTCTAAACCAGAAAGATAATGAGGCTCCACACGCAATACATATTCTACCAAAGGTAGAAACTCTTCCCCCCTCTTTAGCTAATGTATGACATACATTCTTATTATGTATTCTAGCACTTTGTTTACTCTTATATTATACCCATCCATTTGAGGATGATACGTTATAATAAATTCAAAATATGCTCCAAGGCTAAATAACAATGCTTTCCAAAGCTTTGAGGTAAACTTTGAATCTTGATCTGAAATAATATTCTTGGGTACTCCATGTAATATAAACACTTTCTTTATGAAATTATGGGCAATTTCACTTGCTTGGCGAGTGGATGTGATAACTATAAAATGAGCTTCCTTACTCAACTTGTCCACCATGGAATCATGTTATCTAGGTGTCCTTGGTATCCTTGTGATGAATTACATAGAATTGACTTCCCACTTCCATTTAGGAATGGGGATTGGTTATAAAAATCATGATGGATGTATACACTCAACTTTCACTTGTTGACACTCCAAGAACTTGGAAATGCACTTAGAAACATCCTTTTTCATGCCCATCCAACAGTTATATTTTTCATAGATGTTATCCTTTTATGTTAACTAAGATGACTTGAAAAACTAATTTTGTGAAACATACCAGAGATGATATTATTGGCAAGTACACATGCACGGTATATACCACCTACCTTTGAACTTCAATACTGAATTCTTTGTTAGATAGAAATTGTTACTCATTGTTCCCTTCGCTCTTACTAAAATTTTTCTTTTACTTTGTTGTAATTTAGATCCTAATGCATTACCTATTTGATCCTCTCCTTGATGTCAACTTCACAAGTTATAATGATTAACACATGAGCCAATTGTAGTCAATTTTCTAAGTGCATCTGCAATTTTTTTATTTTTAATTACCTTCATATATTTTATTTCAAAATCAAATTCATTGGTTAAGGCTAGCCACCTTACGTGTCTTTCATTTAGGCTGGGTTGGTTAAATAAATAACTTAACCTTCAATTATTAGACGTCAAGACAAATTTTCTTCAAAGAAGGTAATGCCTTCTTATTTATAATGCATGAAATTTTACTGCCAACTCCAAGTCATGTGTGATATAATTTTTCTCATGCTCATTCAAATTCCTTGATTTTTAGAAGAACACCTATCCTTCTTCAATTAGGAATTCACCGAACCCTTATTTTCAGGTATCAATTCAAACCATAAAATATCTCTCTTGTTTTTTATTCTTAATATTGGTGAATGTGTAAGCAGATGATTTAACATCTCAAAGTTGGTTGTATAATATCTTGTCCATTAAAATTTAGTTCCTTTTCTCTGTAATGTTGTAATTACATGTCCAATATTTGAGAAATTATGAATGGGCCTTTTATAATATCCAAACAATCTCATAAATGATCTAATGTATTCCACAATTTGAGGAGTAGGTCACTCCATGATGGCTTTGATATTCTCAGGTACCATTGCTACTCCTTGGAAATAATATGTGCCGAGTAATGAAGTTGTGATTGGAAGATATCACACTTGTTGAGTTTGGAATAAATATTTTTATCTTTTAGTGTTGAAATACTACAACCAAAAATTCCTCATGATCCTTGGTATAATAATGAACCAAGATGTCATCTCCAAATATTAACACAAACTTGTCAAACGATGGACTAGGAACACTCGTAATCAAGCACATAAATGTTGCTGGAGCTTTGGTGAGTCGAAATGGAACCACAAAAAAATTACAATTCCCATATATAGTTATAAAGGTTGTCTTGTGAATTTTTTCATGCTTAATTCATACTTGATGATTTCCAAATATCAAGTTTATCTTTGAAAATACTACATCTCTTCTCAATTTGTTAAACAAGTCATTATTCCTTGGCAGATGATACATGTTATTTACTATGGCCTTGTTTAATTTCTTGTAGTCTATGCACAATCTTGCGATGTCATTTTTTTTCTTTACAAATGATACTAGAGCTCCCTAAGGCAACATGTTAGGTATGATGTATCCCATGTCAAAAATTTATTTTAATTGTAATTTCAGCTTTACTAGCTCTAGTATAATCGTAAATACATAAATTTTGACACTGATGTAAATCCTGGTATAATTCAATTGAGAAATATATTTCCATTCTTCATGGAAATCCTGGGATTTACTCATGAAAAACATTGCTGAACTATTTTAAGATGGGGTACTCTTCCATTTTATCTTTATCAACCTCTGATATGTTGGTTACTTGGACATCATATAACACAAACCCCTTTCTACTACATATATTCTTCTCCAACACTATTAATTGTTGAAAAATAGTAGGTTTACTCATTCCTTGTAGTGTCACACCTTCCCATTTGTCATTAATACATTCCATTTATTTGATTTAGCAGTTGATTTTAGTTTTGTGGCCCACTAGGTAGTCCATGTTGACTAACACATCATATGAGCCCAATGGTAGTATGTTCAAGTATACATAGGTGGGCATGTTTTTTATCACTATTGGGCATGACTTAACCACATCTTCAACTCGTGTCTTAGTTCCCATGGCAAACTAAACTAACCACAAAATTTAATGGGCTATCTTTTGAAATGCACGCTTCTCTGCAATTTGTGGACTTACATAGCTAAAATTGGAACTAAGTGTTGGAACGGGGTGCCCTTATCATAGAAGCAACAACAACAATCACAGAGAAAATTTCTCAAGGTACCACTCTGATGGAATTGACCATATAGCTTTGGAATTGAGTCTAGTGTGACCTAGTCCTCCAACAAATCAATCAAGACTTGCGACAGTGTGAAAAGGTCATTGAAGAAATCAATGCTACACTGTCTGCTTTGGTGCCTGCCCAACGCTTGGCATGATTGAAAACTAGCAATGACCTCCAGGAAGAGATTACAAAACTCCAACAGAAACAACATGCCATATCGGAACGTTTGTGGCCCTGGACTACCTCGGCCCTCCAGCTAACACATGACATTGAAGGTGAAACTCAGTGCCTTAATGAGTTTCTGGCAAGTATTACCATGGCTACGGACAAACCACCTTCCCAGAAGATGGTCACTGTTGTATAGGATGTTGCATCCCAAAGTCAGGCGGTACTCCCTCTACTTGCCTGTGCTCTAGAGACTTTGATTACGCAAATTGACGATGCACTAGTGCAGTGACTCGGGACGAGTCACAAGATTGTGTTGGGAGACTGTTGGAACGGGGTCTCCTAACAAGATGCGAAACTGGTCCATTTTGGTTGATTTTTATTATATTTAATATAGCGCAGGGGTTTTGGGGTGGGTCAAAGCCCCGAACGCATTGTAATGGGTCAAAGGGTAAACTAGGGGTCAGAAAACCATGGGTTGTGGACCATAGGAAAGTCAAAGATATATTGATATAAATAGAGATGTATTTTCTATCGAACAGAATAAGGAATTGATGAGATATTGGTGTGATCTGTTGCTTAAGCTATCTGTTTGGGTTTTGGGGAAAGTACTCCTGCTGGCTATGTGCGTGGAGATCCTAGTCCAGCTGTGTGTCGACCCTGCTACTGTATACACAAGTTGGGAAGGGAATTGTAAGGAAAGGTTGATGAATGAATGAATGTGAAGAATTACTAGAGATCTAAATCTGTGAGTTCTATAATGTGAATTGCTAATAAATACTATGTTATTTATTTTTTGTCTTTAAGCTACGAAATATCTGTGTACTATGCTCTTAGATCTAGATCTGCTCTATTCTGTTTATGTACTGTTGTGTTGATGATATAATAAGCCTATAACTATAGATCTAGTGCACGTGGATGCGAATAGGAATGTAATTAACCATGTGCAAGACAAGGTAATCTGGGAATTACAGAAACAGGATGTAGCCCTGCTCGCCTTACCCATCCTTTCTTAGGGTGCAGAAACCTGGTTCCAGCACCCACCCATACTACTTCAGGTGAGACTGTGACCTGCAAAAGCAGGTCACTGCCGAAAGGGCCAGTGGTATATGGGTTTTTTTGGCAAACCTTGCACACCGAACTAGGTTAGGACCCCTGAAGCCAACACTAAGGTCAATCATAATTGAAACAACTTGGTTATTTATCATACCTTTCATCTCAATTACTAATTCTTGGTGATCAACCTACCTATTATCCAACATAGTGTAAATTCATGACATGATATGTGCCACATCTCTCATTGTCTTTGCTTCCCATATGTTAATAACGGGAAATCATACACATATTTGTACAATCCAAAATACACCAAAAGTAATCCAAAATAACATACAAGTGAATATTTTATAGCTGAAGACATTATGAAGTTAAAAAAATTAATTTATCCTAAGATATTTTTTTATAAAATTAGGCCTCGTGTCTTATCCTAAGGAATAGATTGCAAATGCAGGGCTTTATATTTGAAAGTTGCATGATCATAAAAGTTTGACTCAACAAATTTAGGATGACTTTCCACACTTGTACTACTCATATGTCATTTTCATTCATGAACCAAGAGAGGGAAGATAGAATCAAAAAATTCTATACAAACAGGCCATTGGAGAACCAAAGAGAAGGTAATGTTATGCTGGCCAAATTTCTCTCAAAGCAATCCTACATTTATTCGTTTAAGAAAAAGAAGTAAGATAATTAGTATGTTGGCCATATTTCTTCTTAACAATCCATCATCCTAGTGAAATAAGAGTCCAAAATTGAGAGTTCCTTCATACTTCTTTGAGAGAGAGGAGAATATTGTAAAGAGATTGAGGAAAGGAACCTCCTTGCTGTTGATTTTTGAGAACCATAGCTCAAAGAATTATTTTCAAGTGTTTAGTATTCATCTATTTTATTCATCTTCTACCACCAACAACCAATAAAGGGAACAATTTTCCATAATTTTGTTGACTTTTTTGCTTCATTAAGCATTATTTGTGTGTTTATATCTTTGTTTAGTTTATGTTTGTATATTCATTGTTTTCACCATTTGAAATACTTTTTTATCTCTGTCTATTCACAAAAAATAATCAAATTGTATGCATTTCCTTATAGATAACAACCAACTATTAAGTAGGTGTCTTTTGGTACACCATTACTACAAAAACAGTGCTATAGAATTGGAGACTCTATTGGTTTATTTTATTTACTCTAACGGTTGTGTTTGCAAGACCCTCTCTTTGCATTATCACCTCACAGGGCATTCAACATATCTCTAGAATTTTTTCAGAACCTTTTGGACCTTTTTTTGGCTGAAAAAATTGTCTGTTCATAGTTTTTGTCGACTACGTGGCTTTATTTTAGACAAAATCGCAAGCTGCGACTTTTTCTCCGAAAACCACGTTTGTGCATTTTAAAACCCACACAGTTTCCAGAAAGCATAAAAATAATTGTAACTTCACTTTTTTTAGGTGATTGTCAACCTTCAGTCAATTGCCTTCACCTCTACAATTATTTTCTAGTCCATTTATATTGCCTGGTTTCTTTACAAATGACTATTACTGGAGAAATTAGATTATATTTATTTTTATTTGCAATTATCTCATAGCTTAATTAGGGGGGAATGTATGTGGCCATATTCCACATATATTTTTTAATCTATTTTTCTAATTTTTACAAATTTCATAACTTAATTAGTAAGAAATTTTGTGTCCCATCACCCACAAATCTTGTTACTAAACAAGTCATTTTTCCATTTTCATTAGTTAGGGACTAGGGTGAAGTTTCTTTACAAAAATTAAGTAATATTTTCTTCCCTTGCGTCTTTTAGGTGAACCTGGTCTTGCATATGAAATTTTTCTTAAAGCATCTGAGTTTCCCATATCCCTTTAGGCACACATAGTGTAACAGGAAAAAGAGTAAGCAACCCATTATCCGTGCATCATTTCTTTTTCATGCAAGGAACAATTGACACTTACTGTAATTGGGGGATATTGTAATGGATCACCGAATATCCACTTCTTATCACACTTTGTATGTTCACTTTGCCACACACTAACTATTTATAAGATTCATATAAGAATGCATCCAGTTTCTGGTTTCACTTAGCTTATTTTTTCTTACCATCTCACACCATAATTTAAGCGATACTTGTAAAATAAACCATAACTTGAACGAATTAAATTTCCCCACTAGGGCCACAAAATAATTTATAGTTAAGGTTAGGACCATTGGGGGTAGGCATACCATAAGCCACCATGGTCATGTTACATCTTTGAAACATATCATTTGACTTTTAGGGTGCTTAAAATCCTTCACCATCCCACAGAAAAGACAATATGAGGACGTTATATACCCAATTTAGAGCGAGTTCGACTTAGATCTACTGTGTGTGGTATTATTTGGGGCTACCCGACCCATCAAGTGCTCGGTACTAGTAACTGACTACGAAGAAGCTAAAGAATCGACTGCTCCCATGGGATGAAAGTATCTTAGTGGCCAACGTTAGGGCATCCTTCCCTATAGGTGGAGGTGCAGGTAGCACTAAAGCCTCAAATGTTACCTTGGCTAAATATTTGACTACTAGAAAGCATCGCCAATTATTTTGAGACGTTGCCCCAGTACCCATCAAAATATATTTTCACAAGTCCTGGTTACTTTGAGAGTGGTAAGTATGAATAGGTATTCATAGGATATTTTATCATACGCAAAAAAAAAGAATTTTTTTTTTGGTTCGATTGATCACATAGCCTAATTTAAAGGGAAAGTAATCATTTCATTTTCACTTTGTTTTATATATGTGATTTTATTTATCTCCTTCCCTCAACCACACAATCTACTCGAAACCATAGGGGAACCCATGGCTCCTTGTCAATATAGACATTTTCAAACCCCCCCCATTACCGGGAGGTGTGCCAGGTCTGTCGACATGTAGGGGTAGAATATGTGACACAACCACTGTTATGGGATCTTCCTTTATTGGTACAAATTTTCCCGGGACCCCTCATTTTCAAAGAACCACTTTTAGAACCCCACAAGGATCCCCACACGTTATCCCTTTTGGGGGCCCACGCACCACCCCTTTGAAAAGTCCACAAGGCACAGATCGGGGTAGCAACCCTCACACTTCCCCACAATGGACCCATTTACATACAGTTGTTCAAACTAAATTTACTATGGCGAACAAATTTCAGGTCCCATTTCTAGCTTTTGTGAATCAACCTAATTTAATCAAGTTAGCTAATGACCCTATCGCACATGGCCCAAATTGGCCACCCATGCCAACTAATTTACCTTCGGATGTGTCAAAATTCAAAATAAAACAAGGAGAAGACCCTGGAAATCATGTCATTACCTTTCACCTTTGGTGTTCATCTAAAAGTATCATAGAAGACACTATTCACCTAATATTGTTTCAACTCACCCTTGTAGGGGCCACAACAAAATGTATGTAGGTTAACCCTCTAGGACTCATGGAAACTTTGGGTCTCTAACCACTGCTTTCCTCGCATTCTTCTAGGACCCCGTCTATCAAGACTCATGTCTGGAACTCCTTACCCATTTCAAACAAACACCTTCCACATCATATCTGGAAATACCATATCCCTTACAAAGCACATTTACAATATAAACACCTCCTCGACTTGTTTTTGAGATCTCTCAGGTAATAAATACTGAAAGACATGGTGAATTCATCCCCAAAAAATTAGGAAGAGGCTACCAACAAAGCTCAATAATTAGAGATCATATACACACAGTCTGGGTACCTCTACCATATCCTTCCAAATGCCCCCCACTTGCAGACTTTTAACAAGAGATACGAGGTGCATCTAATGTTTTCAATGGATTGATTGGGACCATAGACCAAAACCAACCTGAAAACACCTACCAATATTTTGGATACTCTTACAATGCCCAAACATTTGGTGCTACACCTGAAAAACCGCCACTACAACATCCAATATATTACCCTGGTCAACTCATGCCTATATAGTATTCTTCTATGGAGGTTAACCAATACCAACCCACACAGGGTGGCTAGTACCCTCCCACATAGGGTGGCCCACATCCTCCCCGACAAGGAAATGCGTACCCTTGGATGAATGTGGAAGAAATTCCCCCTTCCCAAAACTCATATGCTAGTTAGGGATAAGGAAATAAATATTTCTCTTTCCTCGCACCTCAGCAGAATAACCCACCATCAAAGGATAGTGTAGAAGTTAATATAGTGCAACCCTCTCTCGCTTAACAAAAAAAATTATTTGAAAAACTAAACAAACCTAACCCATATAACAATGCTAAGAAAAAATCAAAGAGAAATTCAAAGGGAGAACCTGGCCATTAGGGCAGAAATAAGAAACAACCTCTGCGGGCATCGACTAGGGTCAACCCCAACCGGAATAAAAAAAAAGAGCACAATTTGACAGACTAAGCACTCTTGTGCCATATGCGAGAAATTTGTTCATTATACCCAGCATTGTCCTCAAATCCTTGAGTTGAAACGAATGAAAGATACTAGGGGGCAGGAGGAAAAACCAAAAAAATTCAGTAATGCAGAACCTACTCCCCCATTAGGGAGTGGTTAATACTCAAAAAGAACCCTCCCAACAAAATGAGAACCCTCTAGAGGGTCTTCCTAAAATAAATCTAGTCATGGAATTCACATGGAAGGGGACGAAATTCTCATGTAGACACAAAATAGAAATTATGACATCCCCTAAGAACCATTATCGATCCCTCGACACCCTATAGATCCCAAGACTAAAATGGTCAAAGGGAATTTGTGATGAACAAGACATAACTCAAAGGTTGCTCATAGCTACAACATAGTCAATGAATTAGCTCAATATCCATTAGCTATGCCATAATGGAAGTCCTCCAAATGTTCCCAGCCTAATGGAAAGCCTTAATTTCCACATTATGTGCAATGAAAAATAGGGACAAACAAATTCCAACTCACATAGGTAAAAAAAGAACACAATTCGATGGACTAATCACTCTTTTTCCATCTGCGAGGAATACGTTCATTATACCCATCATTGTCCCCAAATCCTTGAGTTAAAATGAATGAAAGATACTAGGGGCACAAGGGAAAAACCAACTAAATGCAATAATGTAGAACCCCTTCCCCCATCAGGGAATGGTTAATAATCAACAAGAACTCTCCCAAAAAAATGAGAACCCCCTAGAGGGACTTCCCAGAATAACTCTAGTCATGGAATTTACATGGAAGTGGAAGACATTCTTGTGCAGACGCAAAATGGAAATTACGACATCCCCCAAGAAACCAACCCATCTACCTCGACCACTTCAATTCTTATAGAACCATTGTCTATCCCTCGACACCCTATATATCCCATGACTAAAATTGTCAAAGGAAATTTGTGACGAACATGACATAACTCAAAGGTTGATCATAGCTACAACATGGTCAATGACTTAGCTCAATATCCATCAGCTATGTCATAATAAAAGTCCTCCAAATGTTCCCAACGCAATGGAAAGCCTTAATTTCCACATTATGCGCAATCGATCGTTCTGATTCTTGCTTAATGGCTTTCAACTTGGATAATGATGCCTTGTGTCTTCCATCGATATTTTCCTTCCAAATCCCAGTCACAATCCAGAATATAACGATTCATCATTGAATTGTTGATGAAGGAGTATTCACATGTATCATGTACAAAGAATTTTGGAAGAAACTTGGATGTTTTGAAATCAAACCATTTGAAATCACGCTGAGAGCATATGATGGGTGCCCTTCAACCCCCAAAGGATTGTTCCAAGACGTGTTGGTACAACTCGCCGGTAAAACCTTGCTAATTGGCATTGAAGTACTAGACACACATTTGGATTATAATATCCTTCTTCTCCAAACTTATATGCATGCAATTACAGAAATGCCATCCTTTATATTCAGGATAATGATGTTCCCATGTGAGGAAAAAATATTTATAGTTTACCAACACACATACTATGAGAAGAACACTTTAACCACCTTAAATGGTGTTCTACCTTTCATAGGATCTTCTCCTGAGTTGACCACAACCTATGTTGACGTTCAACAAGAAATTTTAGCACCTACACTAGTGTGGGAACAAGAGGTCCAAGCAACACCTACACTAGTGTGGGACCACAGGTCTTAGCATCACCTACAGTCGTGTGGGCTAAATTTGGTGCATGTCTATTTTAATTATCCCTTAATTAAAATGGACAATAAAATATAATATTATCTCAAAAATACTTGTAATAGTTAACTTAGTGTGATAAGCTCAATTATCTCATGAATTTCAAGTTGAGGGTAGTTGGTAGGACATGCAGAGTGATTCCCTGAGTTTTTGAGTCCAAGTTGCAGTTAGTTCATTAGTTAATGCATGTTGTAACTAGTTAACTCAATCTAGGTGAGTTAAACTTAGTTGTAACAGTTGTAACTATTTGATACACTAGTGGAAGATTAAGTTAATTAAATAATATTTAATTCAAAATCATTGGTCTCACATGCAACTGAGGATTTACTATTATTAGTTGCATGCATGTCAGTTCCAGTGGAGACCCATTTAAGACTAAGGTGAAAGGGATGTTAACTATCAGTTGTAGGATTATTGGGTTGCACCCATGCAACCAAAAACCCATTTAATTTTCCATGATCATTGCAAAGTTAAGGAAGGCCACAATTCCTATTCTACAGGGATTGCATTCCTCATGAATTGTGTGAGAAAGGGAGGTTGTTGAGAGGCTGAAAATTGGCTAAGTATTGGTCAATTTTCAGTGAGGATAGTGTGAGACAGATAACTGAGTGTTGGAGACTCTTGTGAAGAGAGGAAATTGCATTTTTTTCATGTATCCATGCTAAATATACAATAGAATATAGTGGGGTTTTGAGCAGCAAGCTTTCCCCAGGAAATTATATTTTTTGTGGTTTGATCTGATTCTTTCTTTGCTTCACGTAATTGGCCATTGTGTTTATTTTCTTCAAGTGATTTGTAGAAGTGATTCAGTATATATATTTAGCACATTGTTAGATCAGTTTGAATCCATGATATACATATATTTTGTATAATTTCTACATGGTATCATAGCACAAGAAATTACTGCAATAAATAAGAAGTTGAGTTTGTGACTAAATAGAATTCGAATTTGCAAAGGTACTCTTGGTGTGACAGGTGAATGAGGATCAAAATGGATTTCAATGGCTTGAGATTGGAGTATGCAATCGAGGGGGGATCTAACTGTATTTATTAGAAATACATGATGGAGTTATTACTTGAAGACAATGGCTTGAAGGTTCATTGACAATGGCATTCCCAAACCCACTGTAACAGATGCTACAAATCTTGATGTCTGGAAAAAGAAGGTTTCAAAGGTGAGGAGGATCCTATTGGAGGGAGTACAAGACCACATCGTCTTGAGTCTCAATGGAAAATAAACACCATATGATATGTGGAAAGATTTGATGAATCTATTTCAGAGCAGCAACAACCATAGGAAATTGGCGTTGAAAGACAAGCTCAGGAAGATTAAAATGGATAACGGCGAAACCATTCCAAAATATCTAACAAATTTTGTCCAATGTATGGATGATATTTCGAGTGCTGGAATAACAGTCGTAGATGATGACTTGGTGAGCCTAGGTATTCTAGTACTTCCCAAGAGTTGGCACAGTTATGAAGACTCTATCAATGGAAGGAAAAAATTTCCAGATTGGGAACGACTGTGGTCGAATTTGGTGCAAGAAGAGTTTAGACGGAATACGAGAGATGGATTTTCATCTAAGCACGAGGATGAATAAGATCTTTGTTTGGATGCCAAGGTGAAGAAAGGAAAAGGAAATAAATTTCATTCCAATTTTGAGTCAGGTATAGATGGCAAGAAGCACGATATGTCCAGAGTTAAGTTTTTTCAATGTCACAAACATGGACATTATGCCACAAATTGTCCACAAAAGAAGAAGAACAAGAAGGCTTTAGGATTTGCAGCTAGTGAGGCTATGGCCTCGCAGTTTGAGCTTGAATTCTCGCTCATTGCATGCATGATGTCAAGTGCAATGGGTTTGGTGTGGTACTTGGATAGTGGTGCTTCCTTTCACATGACGGGAGACAAGGAAATTTTCAGTAGCTTGGAGGAGAAGGACCTCCAGATGCATATCGAAATGGGGGACGATGGATGGTACAGTGCTACCGAGATTGGTACTAATACCTTTCAAATACATTTAGGTAAACCCTTTTATTTAAAATATGTAATTCATGTACCTGGCTTAAAGAAAAATTTCATCTCAGTCAAAATGTTGGAGGCTAGAGGCTATGATGTTGTTTTCAGTGAAGGAGAAGCCTTCTTACGACACAAAACAATAGGAAAATCCAAGAAGATTGGGATTTGATTTAAGAATCTCTATAAAATGGATGTATATGGATGCGCTACAATGATGGGAAAGGCAAAAAAAGTGGTGAACCAGGATGCGGGTGAGTTATGACACAAGATATTGGGCCATCTACACCATGGAGCCTTGAAATTCATGCAGTGGATTTCTATAGTAATTTCAATGGGAACACTTGCTCGGTTAGACACATGCAATGGTTGCACCATGGGGAAGCATGCAAAGGCCACCTTTCATGAGAAGGATAACCGAGCTTAGGAAATCCTTTTAAGAGTTCACTCAGATGTGTGTGGATTGTTCTCTACTGCATCGATAGAAAAACATAAGTAATATGTGATTTTTTTTATGATTTTTCTTGTAAGTGTTGGATATTCTTCATGCAAAAGAAAGCTCAGAGATTCTTAGAGTTTCTTGAGTTTAAAAAAATGGTAGAGAAATACACAGGGAAGTAAGTGAAGGCTCTTAGGAGTGATAATGGTGGTGAGTACATCTCTAACGAATTCAAGAACTTTTGCAACAAAGAAGGAATTTGAATATAACTGATAGCACCTCCACTAATAGAAAATGATGAAATTAGTGACTAGGAGACTAAAAAATTTAGACACCACAATTATTTCAAGTGAATTACAACTAAATTTGAGCAATTTTAAGTGACTGAACAAAAAATGACTAGCTTAAACAACTAATTTAGTCTAGGGATAAAATATATGACTAGATAATAAGTGACTAAACTAAAAATGACTAACTTAAATGACTAATTTAGTGTAGGATTAAAATATATGACGATATAATAAGTGAAAAAATTAATAATGATTAACATAAATGACATAAAAATATGACCAAATAACAAGTATAACAAGTATATGAATTAGTAATTTATGTTAGTAATTTTTAATTGTGTCATTCCATAAATTGAAAATTGCAATTTTGATACCGAAGTGTTACATTTCACTACAGGATACCCTATCACCCTCAATAGGATACAAAAATCGATTGCCATCAACAAAAAAAACATGGACACCACCATCATATGCATGCCCATTTCCACCATTGGAAGCTTGTTAAGCTGTGTTGGATAATTTTCCTTTGAAGTAGTTCTACAAGGTTGACTTATTGTGAAAAGCACATAGAACATGAGAGAAATACTTTGAGCTTGGTCATAAAAAGCACACAATAAGAATCCAAGTGATATTTAGTGTTGTGGCTCTACTTCCTTGAACTCAATGGCCTCCTCACTTTGCTTCACAATCAAGAATCCTTGTGCAATCTATGGGTGGAACACTAAAAGGGTTTGAGGGAGGTGCCATTAAGTTGAGAGGGAGATCAATGTCTCATGTCATCTTCATTATCAATCATGTAACTATTTGTATCACCCTCCATTATCAATCTTTATTAGCTACATTTAACTATTTGTATCTCACTCTAATAAAAAAGTAAGAAATAGATCATTAGTACCTTGCGAACCTTAATCAATAGTTGATTTACTAAAATTGTAATCAATAAAAAGATACTTGAAGAAATCATATAAGTGAGGAGAATAACATCTTCCTTTTTAATTTTTCAAAATAAACTTAATATTATAGAGACACAATTTCTATTTTATTTTTAAATAATGTTTTTTATTAGAATATAAAACCCCCTTATCCATTATTATCCAAGATAACATAATTAGAAAAAAAACCACATTTAATGGTGCCTCACATTCAAAATTACTGCCATTTTATTTGCAAGTTGTGAAAAGATACCATTTTTGAAAAGGGAGTAAGATATGTGCCCATTAATTAACGAATATGAATGAAGAAGTCATAAGATAGTACAGGGTTTGAATTGTGATGATAGGTGGAAAAAATAAGAGATTCGTGCAGGTGCATTAATGCTTTATAGTTTTGGAGGGAAGGCAGGAGGAAGGCGAAGAGGAGGAATTGTAGGGAAGACAGGGGGAGGGCGTAGAGGAGGAATTGGAGGGAGTAAGAGGTCTACGTGGATGTTTTTGGAAATTGATATTAATATTAAGCAATGCTTCGTCATACCCATCTGCGTATTCGATTCGGCATCGTCACACCATTGAATTAAGGTTTCAACATTGGAATGTATTATGTAGGTCTCTGCAATGGTCAAACCCAAACTTTGTAAATGGCGGAGTAATAATTCTACGTGGTTGTTTCTGGAAATCGATAATAATATTCAGAAATGTGTCATCATACCCATCTGCGTATTCAATCTGAAATCGTCACACCAATGATCTAAGGCTTAAACATTGGAATGTACTCATAGGTCTCTGCAGTGGTCAAACCTAATATCTGTAAATTCATAAAAAAATTAAGCTAAGGGTAATGAGATTTAGGTATATTTTATTTTTGGTTTTTAATAATTGTACTTCATTATGTTTCCAATTACCCCATTTACTTAATATCTTTCCCAAATTATGTATTCAGGTAAATGTTCAATATATTAAACATAACACAGGAAATTAGACTTGACTGTGGTTAACCCCTGTTCAATGGTTGCTTATGATTTTTTTAACTGATTTTGACCACACCACACATTCCCACTATGAGGAAAACCAAAATCAAAAGAAAAAGAAATGATAGAAAATAAATAGAAAATAAACATACAGTAAACGTAGGTTTCTCATGGTAAACTACTTCTCCTATTGAGAGGTCACAGATTCAATTCACTTAATACTTTTGGGGTTAGGCTCCGTGGTTGGGCCAACAATAAAATTCCTTTGATCTGACATGATAATACAAATATTCCTTTGGTGTATTCATCATTGATCTCTAAGGACCATGAACCACATAAACATCCCCTAAACTTCAAGTCCATCATGAATTCTTTGTGGATCCATTTCACTTATTTCTTGAAATTGGGATTGTAATATTGCTTTTCCTTTCCAAATTTCCTCCATGTTTGAAATATATAGGTTTTTATTGTTGAACATTTTTTTGAATTTTATATTTTTGTAACATTTTATGTACGTTGTCATTAATGAATTCTTATATGAAAGTGTTGTTGCATTTATACACATGTCATAAGTGTCTGATGAGGGCATGTACTTGGTAACTAACCTCTAATAAAAAAATTATTGTTTTCTATATATTTTGAAGGTAACTTGACTGGAATTTCATATAGGTAGTAACATGGCTAGTTTATTTGGTAGAATATCTCTTTCTTAGGGTCTCAGTTGTTGGCTGGGATAGAACATTCTGTATTTGAAACTTTTGAATTGTGATCACTATACCATATTTCTCTCCACAAAGCTTTTTTTTTTCATTTCTTTGTGATGATATCAAGAATTTTGAGGGAGTTTGAATAGAGATCAAAATGATGGAAAACCTTGAACAAGATGCAGATGCAAATAAAAAAATGAACTTTTCCTTTGGTGTAACAATATGGATTGGAAGAAATACCTTCTATTCCAAAAGAAAGAGGGTTTCTTGTACCAAAGAAAATGGGAGAAGGAGATCAATTTTTGGTCAACTGACACTTGAGAAGAAAAATTTTCATTCGAATGATTCAATCTTATAGAACAAGAATAGTTACTCTAAGAATGGACATGCCAAGTTTATGAGTATTGGGATGGATGATCTAGATAAGAGAATATAAGATAATTATATTAATGTCCAACGAATGACATCAAAAGTACATCAATGGGACTGCAGATTATAATGATGTCGATATAAGGAGGAGTATCAAAAGGTCTCATATATAAAGAGAAAGAAATAAGAAATAAAGCAAGAAAAACATAATTCCTGAAAACCAAAATGAGGAAATTCATGGATTCCAAGTACAGAGGGCACAAGATAATGGTCTACTAAATCTCTCTCCTAACACTCGAGGTCGAATGCAAAAAAATCAAGATGGAGTGTTGTCCCAAGGGAGGGCTAGGGAGGGTCTGGAGCCTTTGTCAGAGGATTTTAATTGTGATTAATGTTGCTTGTGGAATGTATGGGAATTTGATTTGTTGTGATGGTTTCCCTTTTGTATATCACTTTAAATATCTTGGTCTTTCAAACTTCATTTACCAGAAGGGGCATGATATTGTCCCGGGTGTGTTGTGGAGAAAATTGATGCCCATGGATAAAGAGCATTGGAGTATATGAATGCAGGGTTTTGTGATTCATTATCATATACCAAGTATCTTCCAGGTAAATCATATCAAATTTAAATTTGACGCATTTTGAACCACCTATTGTGGTTCATCATTAGAGTCATTGAATGTAGCTAGGATATTCGATATTGATCCATATGGGAATGTCTTCTTTGGTACTTGTGGCTACCTACTAGTGTAAGTCAAACTTCTTAATGAAGTGTTTGGAGTAGCACGATGTTAACTGTATATTTTAGGCTTAATGATATTCATTAATTTCAAAATTATGTTTTGAACAATTCTTCATATGACCTACATGGGTTAACTTCCCTTGGGGTTAATTTGACCTTGTTTTCATCTTTAAGCATTCGCTAGTTTGGAGGAAAATATTTATTTATTCTTGTGGTACGTTTTTTCATTTTTTTTTATAATTCAATCTTTTCTTTGAACATGTTGTCGCAGGTCTGACTCTGCATCAAATCCAACTACTACTTATAGGCATCATGAAAAAATGGATTTGAAATAACATGTTATCTCATGTTTGACTTTGCATCAAATCCGGTAACCACTAGTAGGTATCACAACAAAAGGGATTTGAAAAAGGTCTTGGAGAAATAAAATTTATTGGGTCCCTTTTATGATGACATTAAAATCTCAATACTACAGTATTGGGGTGTCGTAGAAGGAAAAGAAGATTCAACTTGCCTTCAAAAGACATATATAACTTAAGGAAATAGCTACATAGCCTTGTCATGTATGTCTATCTCTGAACATCTGGTTGAATATGTTAGTGCATCAGGTCTTCTAAGTGTGAGCTTTAAAATAAAAGAAAAAAAGGATTGTAGTGTTCATAGTCATCATGGTTTACATGTTCTAGAACAAGACATATTATGAAAAAGAAAATTAATTATTTCCAATGGGTCCCAGTAATTTCAAAGAAATTAATATTAGAAATTTTCAAGAGGCTACAAAATTTTTTCCAAACATCTCAATGGGTTGGAATTCAAAATAATGTGATAATGATTTAACACAACTATTTGATATTGACACTGATAGAACTACTATGAAGTTATATTTTCTTAAGAGCAGTCCCATACCTTGGAAATAACAAGCCAAAGAGGACAATAGTATAGGTGTTCAAGTGCATGGGAGTATAAGTAAAATTCTTGTTTTCCATAAGTAAACTGGTGATATTGGCATAGTAGCTATGAAGGTTGATTTGTAAAGAAAGCTTCAAACCAAATTCACACATCATTTATTATGTTTTAGGTAATAATGTTGCATCTGCAACTTCTAATCTAGTATACATCTCATGTAAGCCAATATATTAGTGAGTAGGTGGCGATATTTTAAAAAGACTCTTTCAATAAAAATCTCATAATCAGTATTTTTTTTGGAAAGCTAGTTGTTTAATTTTGTTGGCCAAGTTATAAGAAGAAATCAATGGAACCACCAAAGGAAGATGTGGGTGTTGTGCTTCATGCTAATCAACTGCAAGATGACTCAAAGCCTACTTAATCAATTTGGTTGCATGTAATGTTATGGAAGGTGCTGCAAATGTACCTGGCGGTCTAATCCAACAAAGAATGGTGAGGGTCATCTTCCTGTAGTTGCTGCATATATACTATACACTGAAGATTTTTTTTGTCATCTCATGGTTAGCCTATGTGAGAATCTAGACTACAAAAATTATTTGCATAAGTTTCTTGAGAAAATTTCAACAACAACATAATTAAGGGCATTCTCATTAATAATTAAGTGTCCAATAATAAAATAAGATAAGGTGATTTAATTAATTCCATTAGAAGACCAAAATAAGTAGTCTTGTGGGAACTAAGATATATAATCTATTTAGTACAAAGTGGGAGTGCAAAAATGTTGAATTTCTGTGACTTTTGGTCTAGGTTAGAGTCTTAAATCACTGGCCCTACCAAACCAAGAATCTTAACCAATAAACTACTTTGCAAAATGGAAATATAAAGCAGTAAATCATATATGTAGAAATATACACAACTTCTTAATTTTTCAACCCAACTTCATTATATTAACAACATATAATATAACAGTATAGGGCTCTCGTATCAAGGATAATGGCCCTCATACATCCACTAGTACAAGACAAGATACTATGACCATCTGGTTGTAGCATCTAAAAGCTCCTCTCGATCATACCTTGTACCTGCTAGTTCCTTTGGCTCTTGATTTGAAGCTCCTACCTCTATCAATGCTCCAAGTCCTTCTAGCCACTGAATCTTGACTGTCCAATATGCTCTTTAGTTTTCACGTCATCCATCAAGGGCATAACACATCAAGACTCCTGTCGATTTTTTCATAGCTCCATTTGTGAGAAACTCTCAATATGCACATTTCTGCTCCTTAGCTACCCAGGGACTTCAAAAAACTATGGTCTTCCTATGCTGCAATGATGGAGACCAACATATGGCACAGAGGGCTCCCACTTATCACTGCAAGATTTCCATCTCCTACAATGAACATGGGCTAGGAAGACTTCCCATCCTCTCCTGCAGAAGTCATTCTCCACAGTGCATGTGCAAGTCTTGGGCTCCTAAATATTTTCCGTGGTTGATCAGACTCTTGAGCTCCAACAACAAGTGCCAGGCTAGTAGTCACCTTTATCCATCAAGGTGTTGCACTTCGGCTCCAACATTGACACTGTCATGTTGGCCTCTAGTAGACCATAAATTCCCAATATCGTCCACACTTGGTTCTCTCTCACATTGTCCTCCAACAACTATAAGAGACTAAGTCCATGTTGTAGTATCTACTCCTAGTTAGGGCATCCCCACTCCTGGGAGAGCCTTACACATGGATTCCTACAGACTCCACCAATCTACCCTTTACCCTGCAATAGAGGAGTTATTGCACAAATCTAGGCACCTTAATGTGTCCTTTCCTAGGACACCATAAAACCATAACACACGGGTGTGTTGGACATTGGGTTCAATGCTCCCCGTGTTTTTAGTGACATGAACTAATGACCTCTCGTGGATCCTAAGTCTAGTGATTGTAGCAGAGACTAAGGCCTGCAGGTTTTGGTATAACTGTAATCGTGATTCCAACAAGTGGTATAAGAGCGACAGGTCTCTAGTTCAAAACTCACCTGGATCACGTTCGGGGGGAGATCATTGGAAATTGGGTTCAACGCTCCCCCTGTTTTTCACGACATGGACTAACTACCTCTCATGGATCCTAACTTTGGCAATTGTATCAGACACTACGGCCTGCAGGTTTTGTCTAACGTAAATCGTGATTCCAACAAGGTGTGGGCATGAGGGTTCCTAACCCAGGTTCGGAGTAATCGTGAAACCAAAAAAACCCTCCAACTACTGGCCCTTTAAAGTCTCACCCAAAGCAGTATGGGGGGGGTGTTGGAACCAAGTTTCCGCACCCTAAGGGAGGTTTTGATGTGGATCCAGTAGATATAATACCTATTGCCTTGTGTACAACTTCATAGAACTAGATCTAATGACAGAAAAATAGTAAAGCAAATGCACACACCTAGATTGTAATAAACAAATTTATCCCTTGCATATTCTTATATTGTTATAGAATTAACCCTTACGTAGACAGATTATTATACTTCAGATCTAACGCTTAAGAAGAACAATACTCATGCATAAATGCAATGGAGCAATGTGACCAACAACTACGGAAACACATATCCAGTCAACAGAAAAGATCCAGATCTAGAATAAACAACAAATAATGCACATAAAAAAGCCAATACAATCACTATTACAATCATATAAATTCAGAGTTCACCAAAATTTACTTCTTTATTACAATATTTTCAGTCTATACAATATTTCCCTTCTACGCACACAACAACAGAGTTTTTTCACATAGCTCAGGATGAGGTCTCCGCGCACACAACCAACAGAAGCCGTTATACCCAAACTGACCCAAAACTAGATCAAAACATCAACATCTATCGATCTATCTATCATTAATTCATGTCTCTTATTTTTCACTTGACTATTACATATTTATATCTTTTCAAATCTGTACATACCATGGTATCAAACCATTGTTTGAGACTCATGGTTTTCCCTTTTACCCATTACAATAGTTAAGGGACTTTGACCTACCCCAAAGCCCCTTGATATCTGCGCACAATGCTTACAACAAAAACTTATCCAAAATTTATCAAAAGTGCTTTACCCAAGGGATCCTGCTCCAACAACAGGTCCATCTACAACAGACGTTGCTGCTATCCTTTTTCCTTCTGATCTAATGTACCTGATGTCACGTTGGATGCTTTGTATGCCTCCCAACATTCCACGTGGGTTTCTCCAAACAGCTCCTAAGGCCTCCTACAAGTAACCCAAAAAATGACCCAAGCAATGGTCAACACCTTGACCCAATGCACAACAAACTTCTGCTACAAGTCTGCTTCTCATCCAATGTGGAAAATGTCACTAGTTTAGGGTGTCTAACCACAAGTTCTGCCCCTCCTCTTTGAATTCCATAGGCTCCCTATAAAATTGATTGAAAAATGATCCTATCTAGGATCCAACACCTACAAACACTTCATCAAAGACACCTACCTTGTTGATTGTTTTGTTGTAGCTCCATTGCTATAATCTATGTCTAGTTAGGGCACATAAACCAATCCCTAATAGTCCTCTAATTTCTGCCCAAAATTTCCTTAAGGAGGTACGAACACCCTTCTATGAAATGATATGATCCTCGTTGATGATGTTGGGTTGTTCTAGCCTCCACCAGCCCTTAAACCTCCCTTCAAATAGCTATGGCACCCTATAACAAGGTTGTGTAGGGCTGCGACATCCCTTTTAAGAGTATTCCAACCTTCCTTTGACCTCAAATCAACCCTCCCTTACTTTGGCCTTCAAGAACAACACTTCGGTCCTACACTCAGCAACTCAAACCCTTCTCCAACTACTCGGTCACCTTCCTACGGCCCTAAAACAAACCTATTCCCATGTTGGTATGCCCTCTTCTCACTATGTCCAAATCATATATATGTCTTTTCCCTTCAACGATTATGTTTGTGTTGTGTTGCACAACAATGGATTCTAAAATGAGGATCAAAAACCTCTTATTTATAGCCTTTTAATCCGAGTCCATGAATTTTCTTGAAGAGACCCATCTATTGGCACCCTTTTACACCAAGCCTACATGACTTGGCAACCAATAATTACCTAGTCAACTTCAAAAATTCATTTCTCTCTAACAATAACTCGGATTTAGATGATTCATGATGTGTTGGAATCATATCGCTGAGCACTATCATCCTCATCCATCACATGTCGATTTCTCATCACATTTTTAGCCCAAATAGGATGGGTGAAAAACCCTCAAGCTTGGATCTCGAGCCCACAAGCCCTTTTTTGGTGCTTTGACCTCCAACCCTCGATCACCAAGGCTTAGAGTACCTCACAAGCTACACAAAAAATCAATAGGTCCTCTCAGTGAGGGAGGTACTTCAAAAACTAGGAAGCAATCATTATCTCCAACGACGACACTAGCCCATCTAGCATCCATCACTGCAACATACCATGTAAATGAATCCGTCAGTCTTAGTAGTGCCTATGCCTAATCATATCCAAACCTGAAGATCACGAACCTCCATAGGGTTGCTCCCTCTATGTCTAGACTCCCTTTGAGCCTACACAATCTCCATTGGCTTAGTCCTACAAGAACTCATCCTCCTGTATCAAATACCACTCGTGAAAATCCTACCAATCTTGGATATGCAACACCACGATCCAATGAAGAATCTAGCCTGCCAATATCCAGTCCATCATATAAATCCATCTCGATCAACCTAATCTCATCCATGCCAAATAATCCCTGGAGTTGTCCCAACCATCCATGACACATCTATGAAAGTCTACGATCAAAAATTTCCCCTACAAGAAACTGTTGTTCACCGAGCTCACCACGAATCCAACAGAACTCCCAACCCATCAAGACATGTAACCTATCAAGACCACATCTCCATGTCTTCAGCTCCATCCTCTGCTCCGTGATCCAGAGACTGACAACTCCTTCTGAGTTATTTCACTGTGCATACTCATATTAACTGTCCTCCAAAGTAGCTCAGATACGTTCTAATACCATGTTGAATTTTTGTGACCTTAGCTCTAGGTTAGAGTCTTAAATCACTGACACTACCAAACCAAGAATATCAACCACTAAGCTGTTTTTCACAATGGAAATATAAATCATTAAATCATATATGCAAAAATATACAAAACTTTTTAATTTTTCAACCCAACTTCATTATATTAGAAACACATAATACAACAGTATAGGGCTCTTGTACAAGACAAGATACTTTGACCATCTGGCTGTAGCATCTAACAGCTCCTCTTGGTCGTAACCTGTACCTACCCATTCCTTTGGCTCCCGATCTACAGCTCCTGCCTCTATCAATGCTCCAAGTCCATTTGACTACTAAATCTCGACTGTCCATTATGCACTCTAGTTGTCATTTCATCCATCAAGGGAAAAAAACATCGAGACTATTGTCTAGTTGTTCACAACTCCACTTGTGAACATCTCTCAATTTTCCCACTACTTCTCCTCAGCTACTCAGGGACTTCAACCCACTATGGCCTTCTTGTGCTGCAATGATGAAGACCAACATAGGGCACAAAGGGCTGCCACCTATCACTACAAAATGTCCATATGCTACAATGAACATGGGCTAGCAGGACTGCCCATCATCTATTGTAGAAGTCCTCCTCCATAGTAAAGTCTCGGGCTCCTGAATATTGATCCTGGTTGATCAGACCCTTGAGCTCCAAAAACAACTGCTAGGCTAGTAGTCACCTTTTTCCATCAAGGTGATGCACTTCAGCTCCGACATGGACACTATCACACTATCCTCCAGCAAACCATAAGTGCCCAATATCATCCACACATGGTCCTCTCTCATGCTACCCTCCAAAAATCCATGAGAGACCAATTTCACGCTGTAGTATATGCTCCTAGTTAGGGCATCCCCACACCTGGGAGGCCCTTACACATGGCTGCCCACATACTACACAAATATTCCCTTTTCCCTACAATGGAGGAGCTATTGCGCAAATCTAGGCACCTCAATGTGTCCCTGTCTAAGACACCATCAAACCATCATATGTGGGTCCATCTGCAACCCACGTTGATGTTTTCCTCTTACGTTCTGATCTAATGTACATGTTGTCACCTTGTCTGCTTGGTAGCCCTCCCAAAATTCAGTTAGTCATCAGTAAATTTTATCTATTTAGAAGACTAAATTCTTATCCTAGACTTCTAGAAACAAAATTCAAGAATCTCGTGAGTTCTAGAAATATCACTACCTTCATTATCCTTAGGATTAATTTTTCACTATTCCACTACTCTACCAAGGCATGGCCAATCTCTCACTCCCAAAAGACCAAATCATTGATTTATGTCCCTCATTCTCATTATGTCTGCCACCTCTGACTTTGCCACTCTATTTCTGATTGGCTAAGCCTTCTACTTCTACACCTTGGTTTACCAAGTAGCCCAAACCTTTTCCCCTACTCACCAACTGCCTCAAGCAATGGTGATTTGAAATTCCCTTTCTAGCCTTTTTAGATAAATCAAAGATTTCAGTTTCTTGGATGGAAATGCATAAAGAGTTATCAAAACCCTGTTTACATCTCCAAACCCTGATTCCAGTTTTCAATCAAACACCTAATCCGAAAAATATCCCAATAGGTCATTGTAGGGTCTCCTAGGTTATGCATTGTTTTGGTTTCCTAAAACTCACTATTTTTGCATGTTCTCAAAGGTAAAATAAAATGAAAAGAAGGTGAGCTCATGAATGTCTAAAGGGTGTCAAAGGACCTTCAAGGAAGGACCTCTTAGATCAGACCATAGAGTCTAAAAATGACAGTTTGCCCATGTTAAATCATTTTTGTAGGAATTATTTATGATGGTTATCAGTAGAACAGATGCAAAGTGAGAAATCCTAACTCATCAATGACATCCACAACAGAAGAGAAACAACATGCCTGAGTTTAGAAAGAGTATGAGTGGTTTCATGACAAATTGTTTGTAAGGTGTTACCTAAAAAAGAGTACATGCAAAGGATCATGAAGACAGTGGTACATAAAAACTAATGTGCATGGATTAAAGATTCATTGAAGTAAGAAATCATAGTGAGAGACCTCCTTGCTCACAACAGGTAAATATTAAAAAGGAATCCATGCAAGAGATCACAAAGACAAAGATGTAACACCAGCACATAACCTAAATTGAAGATTTATTCTGAGAGACCTCCTTAATGATGGAAAACACATTAATCAAGGATGATGTCAAATGGTCACCTCTATGGCTTGTCAAAACAACAGTCCTCACTACAGCAAAGGAAAAGTTTTAGAGAGTAT